>OZ012735.1:179004516-179324532 GCA_963859935.3 Lathyrus sativus | reverse complement strand
CTCTCAAATTCTTTCCACACACTAATTAATCAATTCTCACAAAAATATCCACTTAGCATAATCACTAATGCCCAAAATACCCACCAACCTATTTTTACCCGAAACACTCAAAATCGGTAAAAAGAGAAAATAGCATAATATGTACACATAACATATTAAACACATAAATCCTATATTTAAAATAATAATTCAATCAATTAAATTAAAAGGACTCAAAATAAAGGAAATCGGAATCGGGGCGTTACAACTCTCCCCCACTTAGGAATTTTCGTCCTCGAAAATATTACCTGATTCGAACAGCTCAGGATGCGACTCACGCATCTTACTCTCCAATTCCCAAGTCAGATTGCCTTCCGCAGCATCTCCTCATGCTACTTTTACAAGCGAAATATCCTTGCCTCTTAGGTTCTTAACTTCGCGGTCCAAAATCATAACCGGTAAAACCTCAACCGTAAGATTATCTCTTACCTCCACCTCATCCATAGGAATCACATGTGACGGATCTGGAACATACTTCCGAAGTTGCGAAACATGGAACACATCATGCAAATTCGAAAGACTCGGAGGCAACGCCACACGATAAGCCACCGCACCAACTCGTGCAATAATTTGATACGGACCAATAAAACGAGAAGTCAACTTCTTCGACTTCAAAGCACGACCCACACCCGTAACCGGTGTAACTCTCAAAAACACATGGTTACCTTCTTGAAATTCAAGATCCTTCCTTCTCTTGTCATGATAACTCTTTTGCCTATTCTGGGAAGCTTTCATCTTCTCCCGAATAAACTTCACCTTCTCCGTCGTTTGTTGTACCATTTCCGGTCCAACTACCGATCTCTCTCCGGTTTCATGCCAACACAAAGGTGTTCGACATCTCCGACCATACAAAGCCTCAAATGGTGTCATACCAATACTTGCATGAAAATTGTTGTTGTAAGTGAACTCAATCAATGCCAGAAAGCTATCCCAAACACCACCTTGCTCGAGCACACAAGCACGCAACAAGTCCTCCAACGATTGAATCGTCCTCTCAGTTTGGCCATCCGTCTGTGGATGATACGCCGAACTCAATCTCAACTTAGAACCTAAATCCTTTTGCAAACCTTCCCAGAATCTCGAAGTAAATCTAGGATCTCTATCCGACACGATACTCTTGGGAACTCCATGCAACTTCACAATCACCCGAACATAAATCTCGGCTAACTTTTCCAAAGGATAACTAATATCAATCGGAATAAAGTGAGCAGATTTAGTAAGCCTATCAACAATCACCCAAATAGCATTGTGACCTCTTTGCGTATTTGGTAAACCCGTAACAAAATCCATTGATATACTATCCCATTTCCATTCCGGAATATCCAACGGTTGCATCAAACCACTAGGCTTCTGATGTTCCACTTTAGACTTCTGGCAAGTCAAACACGAATACACAAACCGAGCTACATCCCTCTTTAATCCGGACCACCAAAAGATTTTCTTCAAATCTTGATACATCTTATTCGCACCCGGATGAATACTCAATTTACTCCGGTGTCCTTCCTCCAATATCATCTTTCTCAAATCCACATCGTCGGGAATACAAATACGACCACGGAATTTCAAAACTCCAAAATTATCAACCTTAAAGTCCTCATTCTCATTCATTGTCAAATCCACAAATTTCAAATCCAACTTTTGCTTTTCACGAACGGTAGATAGAAAATCATTCGTAACATACAACATACCAAGTTTCACACTTCTCGGCGTCATTTCACAAACCAAACTCAAATCTCTAAAACTCTCCAAAAGTTCTCATTCTCTTACCATCAATGTAGACATATGCACTAACTTCCGGCTCAAAGCATCGGCTACAACATTTGCCTTACCCGGATGGTAATTCAAACCAAAGTCATAATCCTTCAAAAACTCTAACCATCTCCTTTGCCTCATATTCAATTCCTTTTGCTCAAATAAATACTTCAAACTCTTGTGGTCGCTAAAAACCTCAAATCTCACACCATAGAGATAATGCCTCCAAATTTTCAAAACAAAGACCACGGCCGCCAATTCCAAATCATGCGTGGGATAATTATTCTCATGCACTCTCAATTGCCTTGAAGCATAAGCCACAACTTTACCGTCTTGCATCAAAACACCACCCAAACCGGACAAAGAAGCATCACAATAAACCACAAACTATTCCGTCGGATTTGGCAAAATCAAAACCGGCGTCGTTGTCAACCGTCTCTTAAGTTCAACAAAACTCTTCTCACAATTAATGTCCCAAACAAAAGTCTTTCCCTTACAAGTCAACTGAGTCAACGGAAGTGCCAACTTCGAAAATCCCTCAATAAACCTCCGATAATAACCGGCCAAGCCCAAAAAGCTTCGGATCTCCGTAACCGACTTAGGAGCCTCCCATTGCATCACCGCATCAATCTTGGACGGATCAACACAAATACCATTACCAGAAATAACATGCCCAAGAAAACTCACTTCCGATAACCAAAACTCGCACTTGGATAACTTAGCATACAATTGCTTCTCCTTCAAAACTTGCAACACAACCCGCAAATGCTCTTCATGCTCTTCTTGGGACTTAGAGTAAATCAAAATGTCGTCAATAAACACAACTATGAAATGATCCAACTGCTCATGAAAGATACGATTCATATATTCCATAAACACACCCGGCGCATTAGAAACTCCGAATGGCATCACAGAAAATTCATAATGACCATACCGTGTCCTAAAAGCCGTCTTTTGAATATCTTCTCCTTTAACACGAATCTGGTGATAACCTGACCTCAAATCAATCTTACTAAAAACACGGGCACCAACCAATTGGTCCATCAAATCATCAATTCTAGGAAGCGGATACTTATTCTTAATAGTCACCTTGTTCAACTGCCGATAATCAATACACAACCGCATGCTCTCATCTTTCTTCTTTACCAACAATACCGACGCACCCCAAGGAGAAACACTCGGCCTAACAAATCTCTTTTCCAATAAATCATTCAATTGTCTCTTCAACTCTACCAACTCCGATGCCGACATACGATACGGTGCCATCGAAATCGGTCTAGTATCGGGAACTAGATCAATCGAAAACTCAACTTCCCTTTCTGGCGGTACATCCGTAATGTCCTCCGGAAATACTTCTGGAAAGTCACATACCACTGGAACCAAATCCAATTCAACCTTATTCTCTACCGACAGCGACGCAAACAAACAAAACACTTGAGCTTCATCCGCCAAAAGTTTCTTCAACTCTTTAGTGGATAGAAAACTCTCTTCCTCCTCATCTCCCAAAGATGGAAACTTCACCAACTTGTAATAACAATCAATACGAACTCTATTATACTGCAACCAATTCATACCCAAAATCACATATAATCCTTCTAATGGCAAACACACCAAGTCCATAATAAAGTCCTTACCATACATGGTCAAGGGACAACTCAAACATACCGAAGACGTAGTTACCAACCCCGAAGCGGGCGTCTCAATAACCATATCACCACCACAAGAAGAAAAACACAAATCCAAACGCTTAGCGCACTCGAAAGAAATAAACGAATGAGTCGCTCCGGTATCGATAATAGCAACTAAAGGCATATTATTAATAAAGCATGTACCTTTAATCAACCGATCCGCATTAGTAGTGTCTGCACCCGCTAATGCAAATACCTTCCCGCTTGACAGAGCTTGCTTTGCCTTAGTACACTTCGTACTAATATGACCAACCTCCCCACAGTTAAAACACTTAATCACATTCCTTCTACATTCAGTTGTAGCATGACCGAGACCACCACAGTTAGCACACTTTCCCCCAGCCTTCTTACACTCAAAAGATTTGTGCCCCTCTTCGCCGCACCTATAGCACTTAACGGGACCAGAACTCCCTCCTCCGGATTTCTTGACAAAGTGTTCCCTATGCTTGCCTTTATCAGCAGGCGTCACATAAGGCCCACTCCTTACTGGTTGCTTCCCTCGCCTCTCATTCAAACTCTTATAGTGAGTAGAACGAGCCCTACTATCCTCTTCGAAAATTCTACAGCATTCGGTTAAGTCCGAAAATCTTCGAATCCTCTGATATCCCACAACTTGCTTGATCTCCGGGCGCAAGCCGTTCTCGTACTTAATACACTTGGAAAATTCCGCCGCCACCGCATCATAGTGAGGATGGAATTTCACCAACTCCGTAAACTTAGCCGTGTAGTCGACCACGGACATGTTCCCTTGTTTCAATTCTAGAAACTCCATCTCCTTCTTTCCCTTCACACTCTCCGGATAATACTTCCTCAAAAATTCAGTGCGGAACAAATCCCAAGTTATTTCCTCATCATCAACTTCAAGAATTTGTCTTATACCGACCCACCAGTCATCGGCTTCTTCTCTCAGCATGTGAGACCCAAGTCTCACCTTGTTCCTCTCAGCGCAATTCATAACTCTGAAGATCCTCTCGACCTCCTTCAGCCAAATCTGAGCACCGTCCGGATCAAACCTTCCTTTGAACACCGGCGGTTGATTCTTTCTAAACTCATCGTTAGCATTCACATTCGGCGCACCCTGCACCGCTCGAGCCATAGCCTCCAATGCCGCAACCATCGCGTTGTCATTACGACAAGCCATATTCTGATTATTCCCAAAAATAACAACAAGGTCAAACAACCGTTCAACCAACAAAACAGCGAGACAGATACAACTGACTCAACACTGGCTCTGATACCACTTAATGTAACACCCCCTTTCTATACCCCCAAAATAAACAGTTAAATCATTTAGGCACAGATTCAAAATTTCATCAGAGTACATTTGCAACGTGGCATAAAAGGGAAATATCACATTATCATAAAAATTCCAACACATACAACACCTGCTCAATCGGATATGCAACAACGGGGTAGCACCCACAAGAAATATTTAGAACAAGGCGGAAATATCCAAATATTCCATAATTCTTCAAAACATATGTTCACATATACAATTATCATACATCATGTTTACAAAATATATCATCAGCAGATACATACTCAGATGCATCACAAAAAGAACAAAATAATTCCTATCTACCCGGTGCTACATATCAGAGCCGACCGACCAAAAAGGGAAGAAGTCACGCTTCACAAAAATACCTCCAGCAATCTAATCTGCAATGCCTCATAGAGCATTAAAAGAAACAACAGAAGGGTGAGAAACGATATCATAATACCAATGCATACAAACATATATATATATATACATAATATCCAATATACGTCTTTCGCTTTCTCACCGCAACTCACCTCGTCATACCGTACATCGCAATGTATTCTCATTATCTATTTACAAACAGAACACCATGCATATACGATATGCATCGATAATGTTTACATCAGTTCATAAACACACAAAACATACATATACATATATTCACACATACATGTGTCTTCAAGCATACCAATCATGCCAATCATCAACAATTCATATAAACATTTACAATTATGCTTACTCACCATACACCATGCAAGATGTCATTATGCAACTCATAGAGACCGACACACGACTTTATGCAGATGCAAATGCGGTACCGACTCATTTCAGCAGGTTCAATTGAAAAACCCAATAACCATCGCTCACACCCCACATGGGCACATAAGGTTCTGCAGATTCTACGCGGAATCAAGATAACCATCGTAACATACGAGGTTCTGCAAATCCACCGAGGGATCAATAATTAACCATCGCTCACACCCCACAAGGGCACACGAGGTTCTGCAGATTCACCGAGGAATCAATAATTAACCATCGCTCACACCCCACAAGGGCACACGAGGTTCTGCAGATTCACCGAGGAATCAATCGACACAAGAATGCATACCATGATGCTTCACATGCAACATGACTCATGACACTCTTGAAATGCACACATGTTTACAAACATACTCATGCATTCTACACATTCATCGCATATATTCATACAAACATCATAGATTTTTAATCAAGCTAAACAATGCACATAATTGCCCAAACGGCCACAATTCATAATCTAGGATTCACGCCATACGGCTACCTACAGCACATCACAAACCAGCATATAAGCTATTAAATCAAAGAAGGGTTGATCGCCACCGAAACCCCAAGCCACGACAGCACCACGCAACAGGGAAAATTCATCCTGCTACGTTCGCTACACGCTCGCCTAGGGAGCTGCTAGCGAGCGTTCGCTACCTCCTCGCCTAGCGAACTGCTAGCGAGCAAGAACAGAGGCTACAGACCTCGTTCGCCACAGCGAACCTCCAGCGAGCTCCTCGCTACTCCCTGCGCAGCCAGCGAGGGACATTAAAACCATTTTGTCCCAAGTCTGGGACCGTTCGCTGCGCACTCGCCTAGCGAACTGCCAGCGACCACTCGCGACCTGCTCGCCTAGCGAGCTGCTAGCGAGCGTCTGCGATTTCCACTTCTCCCCACTGTTCAGAATCCAAAACCACCGATAAAATCACCCGATGAACTCCAACTCATATCCAGTAGCCTTAGTATAACATATATCGACTAATCTACGTCATCTAATCACGATTCTAACCGTTAGACAACGATTTCTATCGATTAAACCAAATTCAACCTAAAATGGAAAGTGTAGAAAAACTACCAACAATCCAAAACAATCCAACAAAATCATACATGATTATACACATTGATAGAATAATAAAGTTTCACACCCTTACCCGATCAATCGAAAGCTTTGGTGATGATTTCTTGAAGTTCTAGGTTTTCCTCTCCTTTTCTCTCCACTTCCTCTTCTCCTCTTTCTTTCTCTTGTTTTTCTCTCTATGTTACTATATTCTTTTCTTTTCCTCTCAAATTCTTTCCACACACTAATTAATCAATTCTCACAAAAATATCCACTTAGCATAATCACTAATGCCCAAAATACCCTCCAACCTATTTTTACCCGAAACACTCAAAATCGGTAAAAAGAGAAAATAGCATAATATGTACACATAACATATTAAACACATAAATCCTATATTTAAAATAATAATTCAATCAATTAAATTAAAAGGACTCAAAATAAAGGAAATCGGAATCGGGGCGTTACACTTTCCACCACACCGAGGCTTTCTTTCCCACTGGATAACGAAAATCCCCAAGAATAACCCTCTTTAATTTGTCGTACCAAAAGGATAAAAGGTCGTACCAAATTGCGTATGGATCATTCAAAATGTGCCATTTCCACTTGCATACGAGTGCAAGATTAAAAGTACCACAATGTTTGATTCCATCCTTATTCGATAAACAAATTGTATCCCAACCAACCCAATTAATTTTCTCTTCTTCTCCTGTCCCCCCAAAGGAAAGATCTTTGAATCTAGATGAATTCCTTAATAATCGCCTTCGAGGCTTTGTAAAATGAAAAGTAGAACATCAGTATATTCGAAAGGATGGCATTGAGAAACACCATTCTCCTGCCAATAAAAAGATTAGAATTAACCCAAGAAGAAAGTTTCCTTCTCATTTTCGATAATAACGGAGTCTAAACCTCCTTCCTCCTAGGATTAAAACCTACTGGGACACCAAGAAATGTAAAGTTTGAACAACGAATATCACACTTAAGGAACATAGTCGCCGCTTGCACAAAATCCAGATCCAAGTTTAAACCCACAAGCCTGCTTTTGCACAAATTAATGTGCAACCCCGAAACTAACTCGAACCCTCTAAGCATGGCTTTAATGCTCCAAAGGTTCTCCGACAGACCGTCACCAATCAACATCGTGTCGTCCACAAATTGGAGTATCTCAAAGTGTGTTGGAAATTCACCTCACACCCTATGAAGAATTCCCTTCAATCTTGATCTCAAGATTGATGAACAAACCCACAATATGATAGTAATGGTGATAACAAGTAAAGAGTTATCAAGAACAGCAAAAGAAAAGAAGAATAACAAACAAACAGCAAGAAAGAGAAGAATGAGAGAAGAAATATTTGGAGAAAATTGTGTTACCCACAAACTGTGGGATTTCTAATTACTATTGAACTTTCACTTACTAAACTATGCAACTGTGAAATCTGTTATATGTTTGATTACAAACCAAGGCACCTATTTATAGTGTTAGATTTACAAAAGCCTAAAACATAAAAAGCCCAAAATATTCAAAATCAAATCTAATCTAAATCATATCAAATCTCATCAAAACAAATCTGTGTCAAAACAAACTGTTTTGACACACTGAAAGCTTCGACACTTCGACACTTGACTTAGACTTCGACTGCTTCCTTGCTATTTCGACTTCGACACACTATGAATTACATTTAACAAAGTGAACAAAACTATTAAACTGAAACCCTAAAATATCACACATCGAAGACGCTTTCCTCATCATGGCCGAAAGACCTTCTGCCACCAACAAGAAAAGAAAAGGCGAGAGGTGGTCCCCTTGCCTAAGCCCTTTAGAAACGACAAAGTCGTCAGCTGGACTCCCATTCACAAGAACGAACATGGAGTTGTTGAAGATAAGAGCTTCCAACCACATCCTCCACCGAGCCCTGAAGCCCATTCTCACCAACAAATATCTCAATAAACTCCATGAAAACGTTACGCTTAGACTAAGAATCAACCGCCTTGGCTAGCTTATGGGCAACCGAATTCGCTTGGCACTTTTTTAACTTTATCTCAAAATTGGTATGAAAAAGTAAAAGATTCTCAATAGAAGATATAATTAAACTCAATTCGGAGGTACCACCATTGATATTGTGAAGCGTTTGCAGCACTAATTGAGAGTTGCTCTCGAGAATGACATGATCCAACTGCACGTGAATGGTTGCCTGCACTGCTTCCTTTAAGGCCAACGTCTCACCCTATATCACCGATAAGATGCCAAAATCCAAGTTATTCCAACAATGATGAATCTCCCACTATTGTCTTGAAAACACCATCCTCTAGTAGTTGTTCCTTTTTGGTTGTTAAATCCTGCATCCACTTTACATTTCATCCATCCTACACTCGGAAGAAGCTAAACAAGTGGATGATCAATGGTGACAATAGGGGAAAAATAAGATTTTTGAGTTTGAAACTAATCCTGCCAGATATTAAAAGCTTACATACCTAATTTATTCGCATCCTCCATCTCGTTATTCCAAATTTAACTATTCATATTATTCCAAATCACCCAAAACATAACAACAACTCTCTCAACTACATGTCTATCTTTCTTGCTACATATGTCAAGAATGATGGATTTTACATCGTTAAAAGAATGAATTTTAGGAGCAATAACATGGTTCAAACCTGTATCTAATCAACCTTGATTGGTCGTCAGACACTCGAAAAACATATGTCAATCTTCTTCCTCATTATCTTGAGACAATTGACAACAATTAGGACATTGGACAATAGTTAAGATATACAAAGTTTTTTTTTTTAATTCAACAAAATTTAATATTTCTACAGTGTGAACATGTGCTTGCTTCGGCATAAATTTTTTATAAATATATACTTATTGTTGTTTCATAAAGTTAATAATTAAGATGAGAATAATTAAACCTTATTTGAAAGTTCGTGTTCATGTTTCAATTTTAAAATCAATGGATAACTTTCTATAAAAGCTTTCTAGACTACATTTGTTCTTGAACTGAGTCAGATTATTTTAAAGACATTGATCAATAAGAATTAAGATGATGAACTTAATATACGAAATCTCGCAAATAAACGAAGTGAAACATAAAAAACACAGGTAAAATAAATATGTCTGACAAACTAAAGTCGAAAAAAAATATACATATGCACTACAAGTCACGAAGCACATTTAAGTCTTAAAAATAAGATAGAATACAATTATACATGACAATATTTTCAGTTTAGTTAAGCAGTCCACATAAAATGATTAAAAATTGGTTTTAGAAAAGATGTGAATGAGATCTTTTGGCTTTGGTTGATTAACATAGTTGGGTAGAAACGAATCTTTCGGTTATGACCTGTAAGTTTCCTAGCCCTTTCTTTCATAACAACCGTATCATCAATATCTTTTCGTTATAATATCCTCATTTTTTGTTGTTGTTGTTGCTGAAAATATAAAATATAATCAATATATTTTCTTTTTTTTTTTTGTTGGACATAAATTTTATCTAACTTTAAAAGATAAAATGTACAAGTGTGGAGATGGTTTGACTGACGTGGCACTGTGGTTCATCCTGATCCGCACCGCCCGTGTCCCACAAACGGGTTGTTTTGTTTGTTGATTGAGTTCTTTCAACGCATGTCTGCTTTGTCTTTCTAATCTTCAAGCTAAAGTTATACAATATACCCATGTGTTAATTAATCTTTCAAAAAATTCTTATAACTCATTAAAGCATTCACATATATAGGATAATATTTTTATTATTAACATAAATAAATTTAGATTAAATAAATTTGAAGAAATACTATATTTAAATATGATGAACAGTTCGGTAACATTTAAATTTAGAGCAACTTTACTGCAGGGTTGTTAAACCAAAATTCTTTATAGCTTACGTTAGTAATAAGGAATTTGCATTATAGTAGTGCTGACATGGCATATGGGATGCTCTAAAACTAGTTTACGTGCTCTACACAAGCAACGTACTCTAACTCATTATTTAACATAAATAATAAATTTTTATTAATTATTTAACATAAATAATAGATTTTTATTAACCATTTAATACCATGTGGGGTCAAGTTTTGGTTTCTTATAGACAACCACCATTAAAGTAAAAACTACTCAAATCAACTATAAATTTTTTAAATCCTACAAATCACTTTGGTCCCACAAAAAGTATCTTAGTTTACCCATTTAGTTTACTCCCAATAAAGATGCTCTTAGCTGGATAGTTATTCAGTCATATTATTTTTACTTTATTTTATTTTTTTTAAGATTAAAATAAGATTAATATTCCTTAAAATATTAGTATTCAATCAAAACTCATTCGTATCAAATTGCATTTTATTTCTGACATTATAGGAAATAAATTAAAAAACTCCTTTATAAAAAATATTAGAGGGAACGATGTATTAGGGAAAGAGAATAAATTATAAAATTTATAAATTATGTATTTAAGAGTCATAAATTACTTTTGTCTTAAAAAATAAACTCATATATAAAGATAATGTTTTCCTAATAAACTTTTGCATCTTTTTGAGGTTTAACTTAGGATGAATCTAGTGCAGTGCAGTCTATGTTATAGTATTGGCTCTCAAATTTTGGAGACTTCATTTTTTTTTTTAAATTTCTTAAAAAATATATTTTACACTTACTTTTTCAATAACATGTGTAAAATATAGTTTATTTTTAAAATCTATTTCACACCTATTTCTTAAAAACAGATATAAAATCGTAATTTATTTTTAAAATTTATGTATTTTTATCTTTTTAATTTATTTTTAAATTTGATATAAATTAATATTTTTTAGGTCTATATTTTTAAATTATAACAGGGCCTCCGACACAACCTTTATTTATTTTTAAAAAATAATATATGGTGACAACTAAGAATTTTAGTTAGCCCGGTACAAATGAAAAGAGTCTAAGGATGTCTAACCTTAAGTTACGAAATATCACAATGTTAATGCATGATGTAGCACATTTTGTCACATTTTTGCACAGTTTTCCTTATAATTGTATGACTAACAAATAATGTTCAAATTTGAGGATTCTTTAACCTAAGGACCTAGCTCAGTAATGATTTCTACAAACTCCTTTGCAGATCTCCTTCAGAACATAGTTAATTCTCCTTTTCTTCTAAGAACTAACAAAAAGGAGAAAACCATCTGGTGTACAAATCATCAAAGGATGTGGTTGATGTGTAATATATGCATATTAGCTCTCTTGACGGTACGAGTTTTTTTTTTTATTTTTACTATTTTGGTTTTCCAACTTGTCATCTTCGATATTTTCATTTCGAAGGATGTGGTTGATGTTAATCTTTTTTAATTTGTCTAAGAGAAAATTATATATATCCAAGTAATTCATTAATGTTTCCTCGTTACTTGACATTTTCCCTTGACTCGATTCATTATGAGTCGAGAGTCCTCTTTAAAACTGCAATCATGTGATACTCCAAATGCCCAATCCAATTGTATAATTTCTATAAGAAAATATGGTACCAGGGTTTTGTCCTCTGCTTGATTTTTGTTTCTTTTGAAGTCAAAACCGCATACGTATTGGCTCTATATTGATTTCCTCTATGAATGAAAGTTGTGTGACATTTTCCTTTGGTTTCTTTCTTCTTAGTGTATCTGAGAAGACACTTCATTTCTTGACTCCGAGATAGAAATGTTGTCATAGTATACATCCTCTAAGAGGAAACATTCCTCCATTTTTGGTTCCACTCTAGTAACACCACATTATTCTTAACCTGCATGATACAGGCCTCTATGTCATCTGTGATGTTCTTTGACATCTGCTCTTTACATCAATGTTTCTTGGCTTCAAATTTTGGGAGTTTCAATTTTGATGACTTCGTTCGCCTTTCGGTTGTTGTAGTGGGGGTTGTTGTAGTGGGACCTAGATTTTATTTATTGCGATAATGTTATAACTTTAGGTCTGAGTTTCTTTTGCCTAGCCCTTCATAGGGTGACAATACTTTTGTGTAAATTTATGAGGTGGATCACATTAGCAAATGATGTAACCTTCACTTCACTAATTATGATTTGTTGATGTGGTGTTTTGATCTCATCGTTTTATTTTCCTACGCTCATTTTCTGAGTGATGATGGGTGTGGATCTATATGCTTGCAGGTATGAAGTTGATGATCCTACTAATAACCTTCCTAAAGTTTTGATGACGACAACACCAATGATTGTTGAAGTCGGTAAAGTTGGTGGTAATGGTTTTCCAACTCTCTGATGTTGGTAAACAAACTTAAGGATATCTCAAGCCTCATATAATAGGAGAATCACGAATTAATCTTGAAGGCCTTAGAGTTGTGAAAGAAAGGAAGTGTGAAAGCGCGTCTGGTCATGTCTATCTGAGTGATCAAAGTTTTGTAAAAGTAAGAAAGTAACTCCTAAGATACTATTTCTACTCTCTCTCTCTCTCTCACACACACACACACACACACACACATGCGCGCGCGCACACACACTTGAAACCTTTTTTTTATTTATCAAATATCTTTAAAATGTTTTCAAATCTGAGCCAAGTGATCAAGATAGTTTTAGTTTTCTTTTTGAAGCCTTTTTGAACTAACCAATCGATTGAGACCTTAAAACAATTGGTTGGAAGATCTTTTTGAACTACCCAATCGATTAAGATCTTAAGACAATCGATTAAAAGATTTTTTTGAAGTAACCAATCGATTGGGACCTTAAGCTAATTAATTGTTAGAAGCCTAAACGAGTGTACAATCGATTATGATAGTGTCTTAATGACTGGCAACAACTCCGTATCAAATCTTTCTATTTTGGGCCAAGAAATTTGATTTTTTTTATATTAACCAATGGATTGGAACTTTTTTTCCCAATCGATTAGAACATTAAGAAGGCCTATAGATTGTTTCCTTTTCCGGTTTTCCTTCTTTTACATAAAGAAAAATCGCCTCCTTTTCATTTCTCACCAATTCCCGAAGTTTTACATTTTTTAAGAATTTATCTCTCTATTTTTTTCGTCTCTCTAGAAATATTTTTCTTCACTTAAAGTTGCCTTGGTGTTTTTGAGTGAATGTTACTTGTGAGGAAGAAATTGTTTGAGTGAAGTGCCCTTGTTATTACTTTCAAGAGTGTGATACTCTTGAAGAATAAAGTTTGGTTCTTGAGATTAACCAGTTTTAAAATCTCTGTTTGTTTATTTAGAATATCCTGAAAAATCTCTATTTTGATTGTTATTTTAGCTTGGATAAAAGCCTCTTGTTTTATCGGGGATGTGCCATTGTAAAGATCAACTTGTATAAAAAGGTTTGTGGGCATAACTTGAAAAAGCTCAAAGCCTCTTGTTCGGTCAAATCTGGATAACTCACTGGTGCAAACTCTTTAACCCTTACTCTCTTTATTTTCTACTATTTATTATTTATTTTTATTTCTGTTGTCATTTACTCTCAAAGAAACTATTAGCACGATCTTAATCGAGATATGTCTAAAAGTAAATGTGAGTTTTAAATACCACAATTCACCCCTTTCTTGTACTTAAAGTCACTTGTCCAACAACAAGATATCTGGCAAGTTATTTTAATGTTAAAGTAAGGAAAATGTATGTAAATATCTAATTAACAAATTAATTGAGTGATCATACAAGTAGGTGAGCCCCTTATTTATAGAGTGTCTACTTGTATACGTTCCATGTGATTGTTATTTCTATAGATTTTTAATGGATAAATCCAACATTGTTATATCATAATTATTTTGAGATAAATGTCGATATCTATTTGATTTAAACATGTTTCACATAACTTGGAATGATGAGACTATACGAAGCACATAAATATAACCCATACTTGTGGATATCCATTCCGAATTTGACGGGGAAAACTCATTTTGATCGGGTTTAGGTTCGGGTTTGAGTTTTCTCCGATTATAAAATATGGAGACGAGTTGTATAATGGGGACACTAGTCCCACCCCAAATACACCCTGTTTATTTTATTATTTACTTTATTATTTTAGTTTTGATAATTTAAAATATTAAATATGTGGTTAACGTTTTAATAATTTGATTTGTATTTATTATTTAAAATACTTGAAATGTATGCATCAAGTATTTTGAATTTTATTTATTTATTTTTTTATAATATAATATAATTTTGGAAAAACAAATATTTTTATTAAAAAAATTGATTTCACTAAATAGATGGTGGCGGGGTAGAGATATCTGAACCCGTTTAGGAAAGATTTGAGTTTTAATTCTCCATCTCCGATGGGGATTGAGATGGAAAACATATATTATTTTTAAATTTGGGTTTGAGTTTAGGGTGATAAAATCATTAAATTGAATATAATCTAATGGTTAACATTTGTAATTAACACTTTTACTCAATTAACCATTCGATTTGACATATTTGTGTTATTTGATCTTGATATATATATATATATATATATATATATATATATATATATATATATATATATATATATATATATATATATATATATATATATATATATATATATATATATATATATATATATATATATATATATATATATATATATATATATATATATATATATATATATATATATATATATATATATATATATATATATATATATATATATATATATATATATATATATATGATCTTACATGTGATCAAAAGTAAATCGGTGGCTAACAACAGGGCGTGGTCTCCAACATCAGGTGTGGAAAAATAGGGGGTGCACCTGCAAGACACTCTGATGCTAAAGTTAGTTCAGAGTGAAAGAAGACAAGTACAGAGGTTAAAAAGTGAAAATTCAGCCTACCTGACCCTCCTGCATAGGAGGGTATTTATAATGCTCTCAACGTTGGGCCAAAGGTCTCCATTATGGGATGAATTTTCAGGCCCATAACGGATGACTGCCAGGATTCCTACTTGAAAGTAGGGATGACTAGCTCGTGACTGTCATCTTGGGTCAAGTGTTCTACAATCTTCAGATAGCGGCTGAACTTGCCTATTACGAATGACAAAACTGCTCTGCAAAGTGTGTGGGTCAGTTGACGATGTGTCTGCGAGTGAGAAGCACATGGAGAACATGGTTTCTAATGGTCCCAATGGATTGGGCCAACATTTGGGTCATCCTCGACACCGTATTAGATTGGGTCGTGCCCGATAGTGGGCCAACCACAGGCTCAGTCTAGAACAGGAGCCCCCAAGTCGTTGTTCTTAGACAAAAGAGCAATGACTTAGAGTCAAGTCGTGTGTCGAGGTGGAAAAGGCTCCGCACGAAGTCAACTTTCATTTGAGAGCGCAGTCACGAGCTCACGGCGCTATAGACAGTATTTGCTACGGGCGCCTCTTGCTCGTGGGTTTGAATACCCGAGGACGTGGCTACACTCGTAAGTTTGCTTTAAGTTCCCCCCGAGGACATTCTTGTGAGGGAATTTGGAAGTTGTCGCTTGTGCTCAATGACATAAACTCGCTTCAAGTTGTTACTTGTGCTCGTCTCCGTAATTCGCTTACCGTTTTCCCCAAGGCTATGCTCGTGTTTCTATTTACTTTTGCTTTTGCTTTTGTTTTCCAATCACTTTATTTTTCCATGTATGCACTAGTGTTTTGTTTGCAAATTGTTTTTGCTATGTGTATGGGAATCTTGATCGACATTGTTGGTGCTCGATAGTGTAGAGAACTCGTCGAGAGATCGGAGTTAAGATCTCAGTCGAGGTCTTAACTCTGCAACATGAACCTCCCATTGCGAGCTGGGTGTTCTGCCTTCATGGTACGTCGACAGTGGAGCTAGGTTGAGGGTTCCCCTTCAAGCCAAGAATCTGCTCGTCAAAAGAGTGGAAACTTTCCTTTTTGTTCGACTTTCTTGTTGTTTAAGCTTGGACGTTATACTTGTACCCGAGCACGCCTTTGTGGTCGGGGTGTACCCTGTCTTCGTCGAATGGGTTACACCGATTGTCAGGCTTAACTGTAATGTTGTTTCAAATTCTCTGCGTTCCATGGTCGAGCAAGATCTTCCTCGTGCAAGTTTTCGAGGTAGTAGGCCCCACGTTATGTTTTTGCTCGGATGCGATAGAGGCCTTCCCAGTTCGCGGTGAGTTTGCCTCGCGTGGATCTTTGTGTTTTCTTTGCAAGACTATACTGTCAATTTGGAATTCCCATTTTATAAGTTTTGCGTCATGTCTTAAGGTTATCTTTTGGTTCAATGGAGTTTCTCGGAGGGCTTCCCCTGACTAAATCTCTTCGACCAGGTCAAGTTCATCTCTTAGCGACTCGTCGTTCATCTCCTCTTCGAGGGAGGATTCAATTCATCTAGAGGGTTCTCGGATCTCCACTGGGATGCTCTGAATCTCTGGCATTTTCATGTTGCCGCAAATCTCGAGCATTGTTGGTGGCTTCCTTCTCTTTTTATTGAATGTATCTGTGGGCTTTGAGGAGGAAGGTGTCTAGTAAGTGAGGAGTTTTAATGCCAACTGCTTTGACGAAGTCACTGCGGGGGTACAATCCTCGCTCGAGTAAGTACTTCTTCATATCGTCGGTCGTGGAGACCTGGAAGGCTTCTTGATTGAACCTTTCGATGTATGCTCAGAGAGGTTCGTCTTCCCCTTGTATGATTGCTTTGAGCATTGCCTCGGGCTTCGGGTGGCGACGAGAAGCAGTGAAGTGCCTCGTGAACTGTTTTCTGAGGTCCTTCTAAGAAGTGATGGATTCTGGGGTGAGGCTTTTGTACCATATCATGGCACCCTTCATCAGAATGGTGGGGAACAACCTGCATTTGATGGCGCCTATGACGCTGCGATAATCAAGCATAACATTGATGTTTTCAATATGCTCGTCAAGATCCCTTGTTCTGTCGTAAGTTCTCAAGCTTGGTGGTTTCTCCAGCCCGACGGGGAGGGGAGTGTCCATAATCGCTTGAGATAACATACTGTGGGGGTCATCTTCGTCGCTTCAGATCGTCGGGCATGATGGGGAGCGGACGTACCGAGGGTTGTTGTCGCGGCATGGTAAGTCCTTTGGTCGGCCCTTTGATTACGCTGAGGAGAACGATGGTCGTCTGGTCGTCCACCGACTATGTTCTTCTTGGAACATGTGGAGCGTCGCTCCTTGCAGGGAGGAGTACGGTCACACTTCTTGGTCACCATGGGATGCGACTTGTCTAGCCGAGGGCGACGACCGGGTTGTCGCAGAGACGAGCTTCGAGACTCAGACCGTTGTTGTCTCCACGGGAGAGAGTGTGAACGAAGACCTTTCTTCAGCATTCTAATTTTTTCATTTTGCTGGAAGATCAGCAAGTTGGTCTGGTTTATCGCCGTGAATAGGGCCACCACAGTTGAATCAGTGTTGGGTGGCACTGGAATTGGCTGAAAAACTCAGGAGTTTCGGGGTGTTAGGCGACATTCTCGGCCGCACCGTCAGAGGAGGGAGAGACGGTGAGTCCGTCTCTAGGGACACCTTCTTCAGCAAATGGTATCTCGTCATTGTTGTCGTGGTTACCGCCAGCAGGGAGGGAAGTTTCACGAACGTTGTTATTATCGTCGTGTTAGTTGGCCATGATTTGTAGGTTTTGAGAATTTCGCTTTGATATTTGGTTTTAAGGAAAGAAAGATAGGGGAACAAAGTTCCCCACAGTCGGCGCCACTTATCTTACCTGTGATCAGAAGTAAATCGGTGGCCAGCAATACATCGTGGTCTCCAACGTCAGGTGAGAAAAAAAGGGGGATGTACCTGAATGGCACTCCAATGCTAAAGTTAGTTTAGAGTGAAAAAAGACAAGTACAGAGGTTAAGAAGTGAAAATTTAGCCTACCTGACCCTCATGCATATGAGGGTATTTATAATGCCCCCAGCGGCGGGCCAAAAGTCTTCATTATGGGCTGGATTTTCAGGTCCATAACGGATGACTGCCAGGATTCCTACGTGAAAGTAGGGATGACCAGCTCGTGGCCATCATCCTAAGTCAACTGCCCTACAATCTTCAGATAGCGGGTGGACTTGCCCGTTACGGAAGGCAAAACTGCTCCGCGAAGTGCGTGAGTTAGTTGATGACGTGTTCTCGAGTGAGGAGCACGTGGAGAACGTGGTTTCCAACGGTCCCAATGAATTAGGCCAACATTTGGGCCATCCTTAACACCGCATTGAATTGGACTGTGCCCGACAGTGGGCCAGCCACATGCCTAGTCCAGAACAATATATATTGCTGAATATGTTTTATATTGTTGAAATAATTATGGTTTGTTGAGATAACTATGAGTTGTTGAGAGTATAACTCATATTGTTGAGATAACTATGACTTGTTGAGATAACTATAGGTAGTTGAGAGGATAACTCACATTGTTGAAATAATTATGGGTGAGAATTGTTTGTTGAAGAAAATTAGGGATTAGAAGTTTAGATAAACTAAAAATCGTATTTTATACATGACTTGTAATACTGGAAAGTAGATGCAATTCACTAGACATAAATAAAAGAAACTATAACTATTGTATAGTCGCAGACATAGACAATTTGGTCGAACTGCGTGAACAAATTTTTTGTGTATTTCTCTTTATTCTAATTTGTATTCGCATTTATATTCTTACACACACACGAAAAAAACACTTAAAAATATTATTATATTTTATATATTAAACACTATAGTGATACTACCTCGCGCATTCAGATATATTTAAGAAAAACCTAAAGAAACAAACAATAATAATAATAATAATAATAATAATAATAATAATAATAATAATAATAATAATAATAATAATAATAATAATAATAATAATAATAATGACAACAATTTAACATATTTAAACTAGAGTCTTAAACGACCATTTATTTTACTACACAAGTAAAAAGAGAAGAAAAAAGAAAGAGACTATTATTAATTACCCATTAATCTCCCACCAAAAAGCTACATGTAGACAAGGGCTAATCTGGACCACATTTATACTAGTATATGGTGCTCCATAGCAATTAGCCTATAGATTACTGCTTCTCATTATAACACCGTGTACCTACCTGCACCAAATTATTTCCCAAAATTTGAAAATCCCATCTGTCAAATTAGTTTCCTCTAATTGCAAATCAAATTCACTCCTCAACAAACCCAATAACATTCTAACTGTATATTTATATTTTATTTTAATTATGACAAAAATAGAAAAATCAAGAGATACTTATTTAGTTATTATCCATATAATATAATTTTTCATGGACCTACAATTGCCACTTGTGAAATATAAGTATATCTACTCATTTGCACTATCTCCAAGCAAGAACAATATTTTGATTCTTAATTTATTTTAAAGGGGTCTACAAATGACCTCACATATTCAATACTTCCACCATATTATATGAAAATATTTTTGTTTTATTCTATTAATAACCACTCTATTATAGGTTTTTTTTTAACTCAACTCTAGAATAAACTAATTCAAAAAGATGAATCTCTTACAGATATTTAATTTGGTGGAAACAGACTCAACACAAAAATTATTAGTATTTAGCAAAATTCAAACCTAAAATTTTAAGAGCACTTTCATGTCTCATGTAGGGTTACCTTATTTTGCTCCAATTTAATGTGAAAACAAAAACTTTTTTAGACATTTTTAAAAATATGTAAGAAACATGCACTTAAGATGTTTGTAATAATTCCTTTAGTAGTTCCGTGTGAAGGAAAAAAAAGAAAGTGAAATGGGACCTATACATTACTCCTTCCTCTTCCTATCTTTCTCTAAATCTATATAAAGCACTTGCATTTTATCCCTTCACTTCAACACACCCATCAAACTATAACACCTCACCCTAGAACAAAGTGGTTGGATTAACTGTCCTCAAATAAAAACTACAACCTCTTTTCTCTTTGTTTTCCATTCTCTTTTTAATGTTTCATTAACTAGAACAAAAGTGAAGAAACAAAAGACAATGGAGAGAAAGTTTCACATGGTTTTGGTTTTTGTATTGTTATTTTTGTGTGTCTGTGTTTGTTCTGTCACAGCCTCAGTGACTTATGATCACAAAGCTATTATAATTAATGGACAGAGAAGAATTTTGATCTCTGGTTCAATCCACTATCCAAGAAGCACACCTCAGGTACAAACTCTATCCAACATGTTGCATCAAGTTTTGTTTTTTTGATTCATTCATGCCATGGACTTATACATGAACAAACCAAAAGACTCATAAAAAAGTTTTTTTTTAATGCAGATGTGGCCAGATTTAATTCAAAAGGCCAAAGATGGAGGTGTTGATGTTATTGAAACATATGTGTTTTGGAATGGACACGAACCTTCTCCAGGAAATGTAATAAACTAGTTACAAATTTCAATATCTTTTGTTTTTAGATTTTCAATAGTTCAAGTTTTATTAAATGATGATTTTGTTTTCAGTATTACTTTGAAGATAGATTTGATTTGGTTAAGTTTGTCAAAGTGGTTCAACAAGCCGGACTGTATGTTCACTTGCGTATTGGTCCCTATGTTTGCGCGGAATGGAATTTCGGGTAATGATTTTATTTTAATCATTTTGATGAGAATAGAACAATCCTTAGGTAAATTCTTAGCAATTACTCAAATGTAACATGTTCTGTTTTGTATGCAGGGGATTTCCTGTTTGGCTAAAGTATGTACCAGGTGTTGCTTTCAGAACAGACAACGAGCCGTTCAAGGTTGGAACTTTTTCAATTTTGGAGTTTCATTAATTTTAATTCTAATGATTTGTTTGGTTGATTATGGATATTTAATTAGTTTTTATTTAATTAATTTTCTAATGAACCGTCCAAATTTTGTCATGATGTTTAGGCTGCAATGCAAAAATTCACTGCTAAGATTGTCAGTATTATGAAAGGTGAGAGATTGTTTCAAAGCCAAGGTGGTCCAATAATTTTGTCTCAGGTAAATAAAGAAAAAAATGGTATTTTAATATGTTCTCTTGTATGTGTTATTTTGAGTAATGTTTTCTTTTAACTATAGAGTTTCTTAATACAATTTTTTTACTATAAAGTTTATGCATTCAAATATCACAAATATACCGTGATGCTTAATTTAATGTTGAAAAATGAAATTCAAAATTTTGACTGATAAATAAGTAAAATCTGACTAATGATTGTTAGTTATAGTTAAAATTTGAACTCGGGTTCTCTTAAATGATTTGTCTTTAACCGAAGTTCGTTAACCACATGAACTAACTATTTGGTGATACAGATTGAGAATGAGTATGGACCAGTGGAATGGGAAATTGGTGCTCCTGGAAAAGCTTATACCAAATGGGCTGCTCAAATGGCGGTTGGTCTAGACACAGGTGTACCGTGGATTATGTGCAAGCAAGAAGATGCTCCTGATCCTATTGTAAGCAATCTTTTCTTTTTACAAATTTTATAAATGTATTCGCGTGGTGTGTGACTTTGAAGCTTTTTAGTTTGTTACGAAATTCTTATCCTGATCGTTAAAATTTTTATGACCTGTTTAGTGGTGGGGTTTATGACAATGTCATGCTTATTTTGTTTAGACTAAGGTTGTTGCTTTTACTATGTCATGATGTTCTTTCCATAGGTCCATTTCACCTTTTTCCCTTTTGTTGTTTTTCTTTTATTTGAAGGAAGATGCTTTTTGGCTTTCTTCAGTACTTCTATTATCTTCTACTCTTTTCTTTTCGACCTGCTAAGATTAAATTTCAATTTAACTTTTTATGAAGAGAAACTTGCGTTGATTCTTTTGTCTTGCATCTTTTTCTATATGTTGATTATGGCTCATAGTTAGTGATAGATCGTTTTTTTGTTTTTTGTAGATTGATACCTGCAATGGATATTACTGTGAAAACTTCTTTCCCAACAAGAACTACAAGCCCAAAATGTGGACTGAAAATTGGACTGGCTGGTATGTTATTTCATACAAGTGCTACCTTTAAGCAGGGCCGTCTTAAGTTTGCGAAGGCCCTGTGTAGTATTTACCATGATTTAAGTGTGACAAATCAAATACGGGTCCTATTTTGCCATGGTTTAATAGTGGCAAGTATTTTATCAGGCGCTTTTTATCCATAGTTTAAGTGCTTCAAATTTTGGTCTCTGTGAGATAGCCCGCCTTGCACGCCCTCAAAGACAGTTCTGACTTTAAGTATGAAAATAATTTCATTTAGGGTCATATGTTTAGTTGTGTGCTTCTTGATTTTTAGGTACACTGATTTTGGCAGTGCTGTCCCTTATAGACCAGCAGAAGACTTGGCATTCTCAGTTGCCAGATTCGTACAGAATCGCGGCTCATATGTTAACTACTATATGGTATTTTTAAGTTAACCCTCTGCATATTTGATTTGTTAACTACAAATTTATGTTCTAGAAATTTCGATTCGAGTCTAATAATGTCTTATATTTGAGTCCAGTACCATGGAGGAACTAACTTTGGAAGGACAACTAGTGGCCTTTTCATTGCCACAAGTTATGACTATGATGCTCCTATCGATGAATATGGTATGGAGTATTAAGGTTTAAATTGTTTACATGCTTTGAATGGCGATAGTTAAGCATATTGATGTTTGTTCAACTCTACCGTTATATCAGGACTTACAAATGAACCAAAATGGGGGCATCTAAGAAATTTACATAAAGCGATAAAACAATGCGAGTCAGCTTTAGTGTCCGTGGATCCAACAGTGTCATGGCCCGGAAAAAACCTTGAGGTAAATTCCATGCCGAGGCAGTTCTTATAAAAGCACAGAATTACTACTGTGTCGAACATTCATTTGATTTTGTTTGTTAATGTTATCATAGGTACATCTTTACAAGACAAGCTTTGGTGCCTGTGCTGCATTCCTTGCAAATTACGACACCGCTTCGTGGGCAAAAGTTGCATTTGGAAATGGCCATTACGACTTACCACCTTGGTCTATCAGTATACTTCCTGACTGTAAAACCGAGGTTTTCAATACTGCAAAGGTAACGCGAGATTGCTGAATATGTTACATAAGTTTTGCATTTACCACGTCAAGGCTTTTCGAAGTGTGAACATTTGCAAATATTTTTCAATTTTATTCAGGTTGGTGCTCCGAAGTTCCATAGAAAGATGACTCCTGTAAACGGCGCGTTTAATTGGCAGTCATACAATGAACAACCTGCTGCCTCCGGTGGAGAAAGTTCGATCACAATAAATGCACTTTTGGAGCAGGTCGGCGTGACTCGTGATTCGTCAGATTATTTGTGGTACATGACAGAGTAAGAATCTTTCAATTTCTCAAACTTTCTTAAAGACTATAAGCAATTCGAATGTTAATCTTTTAAATATTTACTGATACTTAATTTTTTCTCCTTGTTTAGTGTCAACATTAGTCCTAATGAAGGTTTCTTAAAGAATGGCCAATCTCCTGTTCTTACTGCAATGTCGGCCGGCCATGTTCTGCATGTTTTTGTTAATGGTCAATTTTCAGGTGAGAATTCCTCCTACATTCTGCAAAATCCCGAGATAATACGTTTTAAAATGCACCACATAAGTCTTCGCGTGTTTAGATGAAATAGTTATCATACTAAATAGAAGCTCTATTTACAAATTCATCTCTGGTATGAATGTAGGAACTGCGTATGGAGGATTGGAGAATCCTAAATTAACATTCAGTAATAGTGTGAAGCTATGGGCCGGCAATAACAAGATTTCTCTACTTAGTGTTGCTGTTGGTCTCTCGGTTAGTTGCACGTTTTCTTAAGACGAACATTTTCAATTTTCTTAAAAAGATAAGTTCTTAATCATTTTTTTTTGTATTCAAATTAATACCAGAATGTTGGCTTGCACTATGAAAAATGGAACGTTGGAGTGTTAGGCCCGGTAACATTGAAGGGTCTAAATGAGGGGACAAGAGACTTGTCTAAACAAAAATGGTCTTACAAGGTTTGTCATCTTATATATTCATTGCTGCCTAGAAACCTTATGATACTGAGATCATGACTGAAAAATGAGATATTAGTTGTTAATAGAAAGTGTGAATAATAGGAACGCATAATATGTATATGGTTGAGCAGATTTTATGTTTTTGCTATCATCTTTTGAGGCCGGTTAATAAATTTTATGTTATTGAACAGACTGGACTGAAAGGTGAATCCTTGAACCTTCATACCACAACGGGAAGTTCCTCGGTTAAATGGACACAAGGATCATTTTTGTCTAAAAAACAGCCTCTCACATGGTACAAGGTAAGAATGAGTTTTCTAACAATGTAGCAATTTCGTTAGTGTTATACAAAATTTTATTTAGATCTGCATGAGCTCTGAATTCTGATTCATTTTATGCTTCAATGGTGCCAGACAACTTTCAATGCACCGGCTGGAAACGATCCATTGGCTCTAGATATGAGTACCATGGGAAAGGGTGAAATATGGGTAAACGGTAAGAGCATTGGTCGCCATTGGCCTGGATATATAGCACGCGGAAGTTGTGGCAGTTGTAGTTATGCCGGAACATTTACCGATAAAAAATGCCGAACAAGTTGCGGACAACCAACCCAAAAATGGTAAGACTCCATTCAATTTACTTTACAATAATAATGTAAATGCTTCAAGATCATAACGTCCTATTTTCGTATTTCGACAGGTATCATATTCCTCGCTCGTGGCTGAACTCAGGCGGGAACTTCCTGGTTGTCTTGGAAGAATGGGGTGGTGATCCTACCGGAATTTCATTGGTGAAAAGAACATAGAGTTTGCTTATTTGATTTTTTTTTCTTGAAAAGGTACTACTAGTACACAACAACTATGTTTTTAAAACGGTCAACGTCCACGATTTTGGCCACGGCATCGATGTTTTTTTTTCTTTTCTGTTGCTTATTATTGTTATGGTCTATTTTGCAGAACTGCATTTGCAAACAATAGTTGTCTAGTGACTCATGTCTAGGAAGCCCAAAGGTGCTCTCAGATAAGTCCCTACGCAACTATGATCCCTCTGATGCAGCAAAGTACACCAAATAAATGTGATTCAGTTCTTATCAGAATCAGTATATAAAGTATTTGAAGTTCAACATTGATGCTCCATGTTTGAAGGCCTAATAATCACAACCTGGCCAAAAATAAAATAATGATTTATATACATACAAACAACAGAAATTTGATGCAAAGAGAATGTATAGTGTATACTGTACATAGGCAAATTATTCTGCTGAATATTGTTTCATGTATTTAAGGGCTTGTTGTAATGAATATTAAGCCCACCATACATAGTCATAAAAATTTGAGATTTGGACACACAAAATGTGTGCACAGTATTATTATTGTTATACATTTTCCAGAACATATTGGACACTTCAACTGTTTTAAAGATGATGATGTTTCTTATTTCAGCTCCATAATTGTAGAATATATGCATTTATTTTCTTTATTATCAACAAACTCTCTTGTTGAGTTCATTAAGAAACAAGTCAAATGAAATTGTCAAAGCTTTAGCCTGGGTGAAAATATCTATATATTCAACAAAACGAAAAGGGGATTGCTATTTACACCTTAGTGATGCTCAGGCACACTAATAAAAAACCAATAATATTCATAAAATTTGGAACTTAACCTTTGGACGCACAAAAAATGTCACCAATCATGTGTTTTTTTTGGTTTCGTCTAATACGCAAATTAACTTCTGAAATTAATAAAGAAGTTAACTTTCAGATTTGCTTGATATGCATAATTTATTTGATTTTGTTTTGGTCTGAGTTTGATTTTTTTAATTATTATATAATTTTTTTTAATTTAATTAAAGGTAAAATGACTAACAATCAAAAAAGATATATTAGAATTTCCCAATGCCTTTTAACACTAAGAGGGAAGATCAACCCCCAAATAATTTAACTTTCATCCCTTGTACCTTCCATTTGTAAAAAATTGTAAAAAGATTGAAATGTTTTTTTTTCCTAATTGTGATTATTTCAGTAATGAAAAAAATCCAAAATGTTTTTTTTTTTCTTTTGAAATTTTCAATTTTGTTTTTTAAATTTGAAATGGATTTTCCCATCAATTTATTTTTAAAACTTTTGACATATTAAATTTTAGAAAAATTGAAATAATTTTCAATTTAAATATTATTTTCAAAAAAATTCAAAAAAAATTAATTTTTCAAAATTTTAGAATATTTTTTAGAACATTTCAAATGAAGAAGAGGACTCAAGAGGACAGATGATAGAAATTTCTTTCAGGTTAATAATAAGTAATTGATTTGAGTTCACTTTTGAGAGAGAACTTTATCACATATTATACTCCACTTTGGCTCAAATTATTTTTGAAAAGCAAAATGTGGAAGGGAAGGTGGGAATATAAGTGTAAGGATAGAAATTAAATCACTTGCAAGATTTAGGCCCAAATCCAATATTTCATATAGTATCGAAAGAAAGATTAAATTAGGTTACTAAGCTAAACTATTCTTATAATTGAGTACTTGAATTTATTATATATTTAAGAAAATTCATTTTATAATTTGGTACTTGAACTTGTTAAATGTTTAACAAAATCCATGCTAATTTTTTAAAAATGAATTCCTGGATTTTTAAGTAATTTATTCTAAGCTCTGTAGCTTCTATTGCAAATCAGCTGAGCAGGTTTGTCAAAAAAATCTTTAAAAAGTGAGTGAAGTAATTCCTAATTACCAACATGAACTGACATGTGATAATTTTTTGGGATTGATCAATACACTTTATGCTTAATTCATATACTATGTCAAAATTTTCAAAATACCTTTAAAATTCGGAAATTGAAATTTAGATGCAATCATTTCAAATACAAGTAATAAATATATTTAGATATTGTAATTCAGATTCACCTTTTAACTATCATGTAGACAAATCATAGAACAAACAAGCAATTTGGTTTAGAGGTGTGTCCAAATATTAAAATCAGGACTCACCCATGTTATCATAAACAACAATTTAACAATTTGGTCTAGAGATTTGTCTGAATATTGAAATCTGAATTCTCACATATTATAACAAATACAAAACACACCAACAATGTCAGACAAATAATATAAAATAACATAATTTAACAGAGATTTTTGTTATCATACACACAAAATATATAATATAACATAAATATTTGTTAACCTAAATCTAACATGACATTTTATCAGCAGTTGATCTTGCAAGTGTCACATCCACCTCGACTGAACCTTTACTTACGTAATAATAGAATGTACTTCACATTACACTTACATTATCACCCGCCTTCAACTCAATCTTACTAAACGCAATCTTCCCTTCATTATTAAGTGTTGGTAAACGATACTCAATCTTAACCTCTTTTGATTGTCAGTGTAGTGTAAGAGATTCATCGTTTTAGATTTCAAATATACAAAAGAAGTGTTATCTCTGATCTTAAATTTAAAAGGAGGTCTCATGAAGTTGAAATAAACCAATGCAATATAACAATATTGAATCATTTATGGAGTACTTTTGTTAAGAACATATGAGGCATATTTATAAAAGTTTTAGATCATTATGGATCATACAAATGTAATCCCACATGAGATATATGGTTAACAACTGGAAATACAAATTACTCTCTTTTAATTAATGTTTTAATAGTGTGATATTGCAACCAAATGATGTTTGTAGCTTCTATGCTAATTTGGAATCATTTGATTCACCGATTCCCAACCCTTGCACAAATTCACTTTACTATTTTCCAACCAGTTTGTTAATGTAGCACGAGCATATTGAATTCTATTAGTTGTAGTATTTCTATGATTTCTAACCTAATCAGTCCACGTACAAATAATTTTCTCCTTTACCTAGTCTAATATAGTGCTTTCAACATGTTGCAAGAAATTTGAATATTTTACTCAAGTCCTTTTGAACTGTATGACCAATTCCACATGTAACTCCTCTGTAAAAGAATTTAATATAACATTTCAAGTATCCATTATGCTTTCAAACATCTGAATAGGTTTGACTATTTTCCTGTCTTCGCCATTGATTTGTTTTGTCCCTACTAGAGACTTAAGTCTACTCTCATATTTTTTTATATGATACCTACACAATAAAGCATGTGATGTAGGAAACACCTTTGCAAGCAAATTCATCAGTGCAGGGTCACGATTAGTAACAATCACTTGTGAGATATTTTCTTGGCCTTTCAACAATTTCCAACACACTTCTAAAGCCCATGTAATATTATCTTCTTTTTCACATTCCAAAAACCCAAATCCAACTGAATAAGTTATCTTTGTTGAATCAATTATCAACACAATGATAAATTTGTTGAAGAACTTCATGGCATCAGGATGAGCTCAATTTTTCCATTTTTACAAACTTCGTATATAGATACATAATTATCATCACCTAACAATTTTGAAAATTCTTGCATCTCAGATTTTGGACATCTTATCGCCATGTTGTTTCGAGTGCAAACATTATATACTTGCATAGTATTTGAGACACTTTGAGGTCTTTTAATTTCCAAAGTGGATAATATGTTTTTGGATGAACCATGTTCATTGTCATGTCATAAACAAGTTTCTTCTCTTCAGTATTGAGACAAAATACAATCATATGACTAGCTAACTTGTAACCAAATCATGGTTATGTAAACCATCAATCACAATAAATGTCCATGTACTATTTTCCTTGTCGTACCTGCACAATATAAAGAACATCCATGCTTCCTTCTTCCGGTTTCATCATGTTTCAACTTCTATATATGATGCTTATACTCGCTATTTCTTCTACATCTCTTCCTAAAAATTGTTTGTCTTCTATCAGAACGAGAATATGACCTTCAGATAACAATATTGTTAGGTGAAAATATGGAAGTAGAAAAATGGTCTAGAGGGGAGGGGGTGAATGAACCCTTATTTAAAAAATCAACCGATTTTTCAAAATATAATATTAGAGGTTAATCAAATTTGCGCGTGAAAGGTTTAAAACAAAACTATGAAGATTATACTTTTATTGGAACTTGATCACGTTAACTCTAAATCAATTCAAAAATACCGAAAATGGTTTTATGATGATACACAAAGGTATTCAATTGATTCAGTTTTATATCCCACAAGGTGTATTTATATAACAATTCAACAAAAATGAATTTTAACCTCAATTGTTTCTTAGAATTTAATCACCAGTGCAGCTCAATTAGACACCAATTCTAACAAAACCTTATCTTACGTAATAAATTGTTAACAATGAATAAATGATAATCTACACTAGAATTAAAATACCGTAGCATGCAATGTTCTACAAAAGTTAAATACAAGAGAGAGAGAGAGAGAGAGAGAGAGAGAGAGAGAGAGAGAGAGAGAGAGAGAGAGAGAGAGAGAGAGAGAGAGAGAGAGAGAGTACACTTGGATTTATAGTGCTTTGACGTTTGTCCTTGCTTTGCCAACTGCACTCTTCAATGGTTTCCCATTGAAACCTGCATTCTTCCTTTTATTTTGACAAATTTTGTAAGAGTTCATACAATCACTAATCCGCAATAATTCTAAGAAAAATAAATCTCATATCTGGATCTTAACTTGTATACAATGTAATGTCAAACTCTTCTGCGTAATCTTTACTTTATTAATGCTTCTTGAATCTTTCAGTATCACCAATCTGCTTAAAGCCTTCGTGTGTAGCAATCACCCTTTGATACTAATAATTCCTTGAGCGTTAAATTATTCAAATATTTGAGAAAAAAATATGCCTTGTCTGTAGCCTTCCACACACTCACAACCAAGGAAATCTAGAGAGAGAAATCTCATTTTTTTCACTGGAATTTGTCAGCAATCAATGACAACAACCCCAATCTTGCAAGCTACTTGAAAATTTTAACCAATCTTCATGAAAGATTAGTTTTAAGATATCGTTTCCCTAAATCAATTACAAATCTCTCATGATTAATATCTGAAATTAAAAGGAGGTTGAAGATGCAAGAATTTTATTGCAAGAGTTTTTTGAACTTTCAAAAAGAGAGAGTGTTGATTTCACAGAAAATCACATTGGTGATTATGACTTCTTTTTTATTTTTGAAAAATGATGACAAAATGATTTTATATGTGCTTGAGATTAAGCACAAGAATAAATGGAAAAAGATAATTAGATTTGAATTAAGAGTATTCATAATTTGAGTCAAAAGAGTAAGTGAAGTGGAACAAGAAAGAAAACTGATTTTGACCCATTTCTCAGTTGATTCGAATCAATAACAAAGTATGATTCAAATAAAAAAAAACCCGTAATTAGAATCAAGTGTAAATTCTTATTTGAATCAATTCAAACAGATCCAAAAGATAAATATGGAAAAAAAATATCTGATTCGAATCAGGTGTAAAGTCTGATTCGAATAAAATTTAGCAGAGGTGACATAAATCATTTTGATTCAAATCAAGTGTAAAGTATTATTCAAATCAAAAATTTCCTTATTCGAATCAAGTTAAAAGTATGATTTGAATCATAGTGTTATGAATTTTTTTGGCACATCCTTAATGGTGGAAGGGGAATAATTTGATATAACGACAAAACCTCTTAAAGTTGTTTGGCCCATAGGCCTTTGGAATCCTCAAGTTTTTTCTTTACACCTCTTAGTATTACCTTGTTTACTAACTCAACTTGTCGGGTTGCTTGTAGATGGACAACTGAGATGAACTTCATTTGCATTCCCAAGTGATGGGGAAAATCCACGACAACTGAACTAGTCTTCAACATACGTTCCTTCAACATATGTTGAACGTGATGTTAAAAATACACTCATAGACCTAGCCAGATTGGTCTCAATTTGGCTTAATTTGATATCACTATTGGATAGAGGATTAGATTTCTCAAAATCTTTCCCCATACGTTCCTTTATGGTCAACGTAGACCGTGTCTAGTTTTTCTTCCCTGTCCTATTATCTCCAAGTGGATTAGTAGAGCCAGTTTGTTTAGTTTGCTAAGACCGAATAATGAATATGTGTCGCTATGCGAAAAATGACACAGATTCGCCACCGGATTTTATTTATCCCAAGGAGGGAAAGGGAAATAGCGGTAAAACCTTTGGGAAAAGAGCATAGTCATTGCAACCAAGTCTTAGGGTTCGGGAGTCGGTTATGCAAGGGGAAGGTGTTAGCACCCCCTCGCATCCATCGTACTCTGGGGGAACCTTCTAGGTAGTTTAGCGTGAATGGGTGTTTTATTAAAAGTTTGCTTGGTTAAGGGAAAAGAGGGGATGGTTTTATATTAATGCTCGCCAAGGATTGTGGCCCTTATGCCTACGTATCCTCACTTAAAAGAAGTGAAGAATCAGAGCTCCGTAGTTCGGAGGCTTGTAAAATGGTTGTTTGTTGGTTGATTTTATACCTTGAAAAAGGGTTTTCGGATTGATGCCCTAAGGCGAAAATAAGTTTGATGAGTTAATGTAATTTTTAGGTTTTTTGAAATGAAATTGCTCTTGATTAGGATCACACTAAAACTTTGGATAGAGATGAATGTTTCGAATAACCAAGTCGAGCGCCTTGTATTCAAAACATTCGGAACGAGTGTAGGAGAGTTCCACTCTCATTCCTTCCCCACCACTTTAAAGTTTATGGTGTATAACCCCAATCGTATATTTATTGTGTTTTGGATTTTTTTAGGAAAGAGTATCACCTGATGTTGGATCAAGGTTTATTTTTAAAAAAATGTTTGAAGCGATACGAACAAGGTCGATGGCGATGCATAAGGCAATCGACTTACAAGGTTGAAAATGGCTCGATAAAATCGAGAGTTTGTTTTTGAAAATGGTTTTTGGCAACAAAGGTCATAAATGACCAACAATATCCATATACAAATGGCTATACAATCACATAGGGTTAGACGTCTTGAACAAGGCAAAAACACAACAAAAAAAAACGGCGAACTCCTTGAATTTTTTTAAAGGTAAAAATAGCAATAAAAATGTGAAAACAGGGGGTCTGACACGGCCCGTGTCAGAAGGTGTCTACAACATGGTCTTTTGAGGCGAGACAGGGGTGTGACACGACCCGTGTCAGAAGTTCTGGAAGATATACGCAAAGAAATGTCAAACAACAGGCTGACACGGCCGCCCGTGTCATGTGACATGGCCCGTGTCAGAAGGTCTGGGGGATATACGCAAAGAAATGTCAAACAGCGGGCTGACACGGCCACCCGTGTCAGAAGGTCTGGGGGATATATGCAAAGAAAACTCAAACAACGGGCTGACACGGCCGCCCGTATCGTGTGACACGGCCCGTGTCAGCCTTGCTGGGTAAAAAAAATGAACTTTTTCTTTGTTTTTCTTTCTTTCTTGTGGTTCTTAAAAAAAGTTTCTTGGGACCTTATACAAGGTACACAGCACAAACACACTTAACAAGGATAATAAATGGCAAGTGCAAAATATAAAGAGGGAAAAGTTTGAAGGAATAGATACCAAAGAGTTGTTTTCCTTCTTTGTTAAGCCTCCACTGGTTTTTGTTGGGTGTTTTCTTCACTCTCCACTCTATGTCTTAGATGGTTCTGCTTCTCAATGGTCGTCTTGTGTTTCTATGTGACTATCTTGATTTTTACTGGTTTTCTTGCTCTCTATTTTCTGTTTTTTCTTCCTCTCTATTTTCTGGTTTTTTAGGGTTTCTTCTTGCTCTCTCTATCTTTTCTCTCAATGTGTAGTGAATGATGAATGTTGAATGTGTACAGCCCCCCTATCCTCTCTTATCTCACTCTTTCTGCTGCATTTTTCTGCTGTACCAAATCAAAAGCTCTTGCACATTCTTCAATTTTTAGAATTTTCATTCTTGGCAATACTTATTACCACTTTCTTGGGGCAGCCCTACTTCTTTCCATTTCTAGCATGCTGCTTTTCAGCATTTGCTACTTTTTCTGCATTGCTGTTTTTTCTGCTGCACTATTGTTGGATTTTGCTGCTCTTTTGCATTGCTCTCATTTATGAAGGTGAGATATAACTTAGAAGGGGGGGGGGGGGGTTGAATAAGTTTGGAAAATTAATACTAGAAAATAATCACACAATTATTTTTATCCTGGTTCGTTAAACAACTACTCCAGTCCACCCTTCCAGAGTGATTTGCCTTTCTCAACAAGGACTTAATCCACTATTAAATCAAACTGATTACAATAGTATCACCTAAGAACTACAGTTCTTAGTCTTCTCAAGAGCTACTGATTCACACTGAATCCTCTTAAGGAAAATCCTTTACAAACAATGTAAATTAAATACAAGAGTTTTTAATGCTTCTATAAAGCTATAATCACAACAGTGATTTTTCTCTTAAGTTTTAAGTACAATAAGATTCTATGAAGAATAAGAATGAGAGCTTATAGAATATGTGATTTCTTTTCAGCAAGTGTGTAACACTAAAGAATGAAGTGAGAGACTCCTTTTATAGGCAGCTGATTCAAGCACGTTGAAAAGAGAGTCCAAAAGGTCTGAGCTTTTTTGTCTTCACATGCACTGACCTTTCCTTGAAATAGATGGCACAGATAAATCCTTTTTGTTTGTGTAAGTGTGTCTAGCACAAATAAGGAAAGAGACGTTGAATGATTCCAACGGATACATTCTTGAAAACACTTCTTCAGTTTCAGCAAGTTCTTCAGAGTTTGAATAGATCAGAGTCTTCTGATGAGATTCAAAACTATGTTGTATCAGAGTCTTCTGCAGCTTGTGTGCTTCTAGCGTGTTGATCAATCAGAGCATCTTGACACAGAACTTCAGTACTTGGCAGCATAAGTACTTTCAGAAACTTCTGTAGACTAAGTGCTTTGAGAAACTCTTCAATCAATATTCTTCTATACTTCTGATGCTTCAGCTTCAGATGCTTCTGATTATCTTCAGATGCTTCTGACTCAGAATGATCTGGAGCTTCTTTCTTCAGATTCTTCTGGAGACTACGCTCAGGATCTTCTGTAAGGAGCAAGCAGATTCTTCTGTAAGGTGCATCTGGCGCTTCAGAGTCAGGATAGCTTCTTGTATTCAAGGCAGATTTGCTTCTAGAGAGTTAATATAATTTTAATCTGCAGTAAAACTCTCAAACAAATTTTAGAGTATATAATTCTTAAATATAAATTTCCTAACAGTTATCATCAAAACAAAGAGTAATTATTAAGAACCAATCTGTGTTCTAACAATCTCCCCCTTTTTGATGATGACAAAAAGTATCAGAAATTTTATTTAATTGAACTTAAAGAATTATAACTCCCCCTGAGATGATGAATCTCCCACTGAGTTAAATATGAAAAAGGAATAGAAACTTCCCTTTTTATCTTGAGTAATCTTCAGAGTCAGATCTTGTTTGTCTTGTAATAATCAATGGTCAGACTATCTTGCAGATATAAGATTCAGAGTTTGATAAAAGATAAATGATCTGAGAAACTCAGAGGTTCTTTTATTGAGTATTTTTATCAAAATTTCTGAAAGAGTCAATTTAGATATTAGAAAGAATAGATATGTCTGAAGATTCATTCTAGTGAAATTATATTAAACAGTTCAGATCTTTATTTTCTCCCCCTTTTTTGTCATAAGCAAAAAGTAAAAACTTTTAATAAAGACAATTAAAAAGAACAATAGCAGATAATTCAATGGAGAATAACAAACTGATTCATTCAATCATAACAGAGCAAAAAGTACATCAGAAGATATAACAAAAACATACAGATGCAAAAATAACAGATGCACAAACATGAGAAAAAAAATCTAAGTGTGTTTAGACAAAAGCATCTTCAATAGGTCTGTGATCTCAGATTGTGATTGCTCTTGCTTTGACATGAACTTAGTGATTGTCTCATTCTTCTCATCTTGTTTGGTCATCCATTCTGACATGTCCTCAGATTTCTTGTCTTGCTTCGCCATCCAAGATCTGATTTCAGATTGACCAGCTTCCAGAGCAGCAATCTTGTTTGCCAAATCTGGATTTTCTGTCTTGATCTCTGATGATGGAGGTTCTGTATCCTGAACAGAGTCAATTGCCATATGTTCTGGAGATCCTGAAGAGGGTTCTACCAGAGTCAGAGTTAATGCAGTGGCAGTTGGTTCTGGTGGAGGAGGAGGTGGAGGAGCATCCAAACACAGCAGAGGTTCAGTCTTGTTTTCAATCCAGAATTGAGTTCTTTCAGCTCTGAGCTTTGCATCATCAGAACAGATGTTCTTCAGATTAGAAGCCACAGTGTTGAATCTATTGAGAAATCCTTTCCAGATGATGTCAGTCTCATTTGCATCCATAGTTTCAGAACATCTTTTCTGAACAATACCTAAAGACATCTGTATTTCTTACAAAAACGTTTGAAATAAATGTTCAATATTAAGTCTGGGTGAAGGTTTAAGCAAGGTTTCCAGAGTCATCTGTTTAGGTTTTGGAGTTGGTGGTATCAAAGATTTTGGAATGGAAATCAGAGGAGGGGGAACATATGGAAAGAATGGAATTTCTGGTTTCTGAGGAAGGGATCTGTTTAAAGCATTAAGCAGATTTGGTTGAGGTCTGGTGCGAGGGTAAACATCATCAAAGACTGCATTAGAGTATGGTACGAAAGCAGAGTTTGATGGTTTATCAGAAGCAACTGTGTTATCAGATGCAGGATGCAGAGCTGAAACAACAGCTTTACCAGATGTAGCAGGTATGGGGGCTAAGGATCCTTCATTTTCCATAGATTTAATATATGAAAGGATCACAGATGGAAGGGTTGGTTTTAGTTTGGGTCTCAGAGGTTTCAAGGGTTCAGAGGGCTCAACTCTATCATAAAAATCTTTAAGTTTGAAACCATAAGATAAATTATGATACAGAGAGGACACTTGAGCACAAGAGATTCCAGATGATGATGGATTAGAAGTAGGAACAATCATCTCAGATGAAGGTACAGGTGGAGGCATAGTTTCTGGAATGGTAGTTTTTGTAGGTACAAATGATTCAGGTTCAGGGTCATGAACAGGGTATTTGTCAGATGGATTAATCAGAAAGTCAAGATGAATTTCTGATTTAGATGAATTTGAAGATGTTTCAGGTGTACAAGAGGTAGAAGAAACTTGAAACACTGTTTTTAATGGAGTAATATCAAGAACTTCTGTCTCAGGGATATGAGATGGTTCTGAAGGAATATCAGGTTGTTGAGTAGGTGGTTCAGATGAAACAGGAGCAGGAGTTACTTTAGTGGGTTCAGAAGTAACAGTTGCTACAGGTTCAGAAGATTGAATAGGTGATGGTGGAATGACAGATTCTTTTTGTGGTTGATCTTCTGTGGTTTGTTTTTCTGGGTGATCAGAAGTTATTGGTTGAGTTTCTGTTGTTGGTTGAGCAGATTTTTGTGTATCAGAATTTTGTGGTAGTTCTGATGGTTATGGTTCTGGTTGATGTGATTCTGTTGGTTGTGGAACAGTTGGTTGTGGATCTGTTTGTTGTGATACAGATTGTGATGGACGTGGAGTGAAGTGTTTGATGTGTAGTTTTGGTTGAGGTGGTTTTGATACAGAAGCAGTGGGTTGTTTCTGAGGTGATACAGAACTGGGGGCAGCAACAGATGTTGTTTAAGTGACAGGGGGTTTGGGAACAAACTTAATAGAAGAATCATTTATAACAACATTTTTAGAAGAGACAGAAGCTTTAGTACCTTTGAGTTTAATCCTTTTAGCAGAGACAGCTTCTCCAGAATCTTTTCTCTTCAGAAGATCCTTGGGTTTCTCAGCAATCTTAGCCTTCTTCTGGACAGGTTCAGATTCTGCTGCAGGTTGAGGTCTTTTCCTCTGAAGTGGAACTTCTGCTTCTTCTTCTTCTTCTCCTGCATCTGGCAGGGGTTGCTTGACAAGTTGAAACACATTTGCTGGTACAGGCACTCCTTCCCTTTTACATTCCTCTATATACATCAGAACAATGTGTCTAGGTTCTTCAGCAAAGAATAGAGGGAAATATGATACTGGAATCCTTTTATTCAGATCAGACATGTTTAACTTCTTTGGAGCAGTGGTAAGTTCATCTACAATCTTGAGTCTCAGAAGGCTCTTAGCGTTCAGAGGCTTTCCCATAATGAACTCTAGTTCCTCTGTTACACCAGCATCATACAGAGCAGCCACTAAACCATTTTCAGTGAGAAGATCTGAGAGCAACCTTCCAAAAGGTATCCAATTCCTGATCTTCTGGTTCTTTTCTTTCACAGATTCTCTGGATGCATTTATGTGATTCCACATATGCATGAACAATAAGTAAGGCAGATCTACCTTGTTGCTCTGACTCAGGCAGTACATAAAATAGATCTGTTCATTGTTGACATAATCTGGGGAATTTGTTGATTTTCTGTGATGAATGCATCCCATGAATATCTTGGCCCAGATCTTGTAATCTGGCTTCAGATCTTTGAATCTGTTAGAGGCTTGTCCAGCAGTCATAACCTCTTCATAGACTTCATCCATATCAACACGTCCAACTGGCAGATGTGAAACACCATCTGTTTCTTCATAACCAATCAGTTTTCTAATTAAATCCTCTGTGATGATGATCTCATTTCCCAGCACAAATGATAGAATAAACTTTGGATACACAGATGCATGAATCCAGAATTCCTTAACAAGCAAAGGGTAAACTGGTCCAAACAGTCTATCAAAGTATTTTACCCAACCTTGAGCTCTAACAATGGAGCGAAAATCAAACCCATTTTCAGCCAGTGAATCAAATTCAACCATGGATTCACACAACACTTCTAACTTTTCAACAGGTGTGAGAAGAGTTCTTTGAGGAGGAATGTATGGATTAGCACCTAGATTATCTGAAGTTACAGCAGCCATTGTTGATTGAAACTGAGCAGTTGTTGATGAAGAAGACGCCATTGAAGAATGCCTTTTAGAACACTTAGGTTTTGAGTTTTTGTGAAGAGAGAACAAGAGATGAAAATGCATATAAATTCTGAGAGTGAAAAGTGTGAAAGTGAATACACTTCAAGTATTTATACTAAACACATAGTCACACCAAGAGACAGAAATAAAGCACGTTGGAGCAGCATTAAATGAAAAGAATAAAATCATTTCAAATAATAAATGCTTCTGACAGATTTGGGGGGAAAATCAAGAATTTAACTATTCAAATTTCACCTCAAATGTCTTTTCAGTTGTCCACACGCCACCTCTTCAGATTTTGTGGGACACGTGTTTGCTTGCATGTTGTTCTGAATTCTCTCAAGAAATGAAACGTTAACCACATTCAGATCTTCTAAAGATGGTCAGTTCAGATTTTCACATCAGAAATAATAATCAGAATAGAATAAATGAACAGAAGAAATACTTCAGATCATTAAACATTTTGCATCTGAAAGGTTCCTTCTGATAAATATTACTCTGGACAAAAATCCATACAAATATTTTTCAGAATGAACTTAAATCTATTTTCAGCAAGGGGTTTTGTAAAAATATCTGCCCATTGATGATCTGTATCAACAAAAGCTAAATTGATTACACCCTTCTGAACATAGTCTCTGATGAAGTGATGTTTAATTTCTATATGTTTTGCCTTAGAATGCAAAATTGGATTTTTTGACAAACATATAGCAGAAGTATTATCACAAAAGATAGAAAGATTACTCTCATAGATTTGATAATCTTCTAATTGACTCTTCATCCAGAGCATCTGAGTACAACATCCAGCAGCAGCAATGTATTCTGCCTCTGTAGTTGATAGTGCTATGGTAGGTTGCTTCTTGCTGTACCATGAGATCAGATGACTTCCAAGAAACTGACAGCTTCTAGAAGTGCTTTTACGTTCAACTCTGTCTCCAGCATAGTCAGCATCACAGAATCCAACTAATGAAAATTCATCAGATCTTCTGTAACACAAACCCATGTTAGCAGTACCTTTCAGATACCTTAGAATCCTCTTAACAGCTGTTAAGTGTGATTCTCTAGGATCTGATTGGAATCTAGCACATAAGCAGACACTAAACAGAATATCTGGTCTAGAAGCAGTCAAGTATAGAAGAGATCCTATCATACCTCTGTAGAGTTTTTGATCTACCTTCTTACTTACCTCTTCCTTACCTAGAGTGCTTGTAGGATGCATTGGAGTCTTTGCCATTTTGCTATCAACCATGTTGAACTTCTTCAGAAGCTCTTTAACATATTTGGTTTGATGTATGTAGGTGCACTCTGGAGTCTGATTGACTTGGATTCCCAAGAAGAATCTCAATTCTCCCATCATACTCATTTCAAATTCTTCCTGCATACATTTAGCAAACTCCTTTCCAAGCGTAATATTTGTTGATCCAAAAATAATGTCATCTACATAAATTTGACAAATCAACAGATCTTTCTTAACAGTTTTACAGAATAAAGTTGTATCCACTTTTCCTCTGATAAAATTTTTCTTCAGAAGGAAGTTGCTCAACCTCTCATACCAAGCTCTAGGAGCTTGTTTTAATCCATAAAGGGATTTTTTTAATTTGAAAACATGATCTGGAAAGTTTTCACTTTCAAAACCAGGAGGTTGGTGGACATATACTTCTTCTTCTATAATACCATTAAGAAAAGCACTTTTAACATCCATCTGATACAGAGTGATGTTGTTCTGTGCAGCAAAAGAAATAAGAAGGCGTATGGATTCTAACCTTGCCACTGGAGCATATGTCTCAGTGTAATCAATACCTTCTTGCTGACTATATCCTTGAGCAACCAGCCTTGCCTTATTCCTTTCTACTTCTCCCTTTTCATTCAGCTTATTTCTGAAGACCCATTTTGTTCCAATAATATTAAATCCTTTAGGTCTAGGAACCAGATCCCATACTTCATTTCTGGTGAATTGATTCAGCTCTTCTTGCATAGCTATAATCCATTCATTATCTTCCAGAGCCTCATCTACAGATGTTGGTTCTATTATTGACACTAAGCCAAATAAAGAAGATTCAGAAGTTCTGAGAAATGATCTTGTCCTTATTGGATCATCTTTCTTTCCAATTATCACATCTTCTGGATGAGAAGATTTGATTCTGGAAGAAGATCCTCTGACGGTTGGTCTTTCAGAAATTTGCAAGTTGTTTAGTTGGGAAGTCAAAGGTGTAGCATCTGGAGTTGCTTCAGATTCTTTGATATTTGCCTTTTCTGCCTCTGAGCCTTCAGAGTCTGTGAGAATCACTTCTCTATCTGCAGAACTTTCAAACTGCTTTGGCTTTTCAGAGCCAAGCTTATCATCAAATCTAACATGAATAGATTCTTCAACAATCTGTGTTTCAGTATTGAATACTCTGTAGCCTTTAGAGCGTTCAGAATAACCAAGCATGAAACACTTCTGTGCTTTGGAATCAAACTTGTTCAGATTATCTTTAGTATTAAGCATATAACAAATACATCCAAAGGGATGAAAATAAGAAATGTTAGGCTTTCTGTTTCTCCACAATTCATAGGGAGTCTTTTCCAGAAGAGGTCTTACAGACACTCTGTTCTGAATATAACAAGCTGTGTTAATTGCTTCTGCCCAAAAATGTTTTGCCAGATTTGTCTCATTGATCATGGTTCTGGCCATCTCTTGCAATGTTCTATTTTTCCTCTCTACAACTCCATTTTGTTGTGGAGTTCTAGGGCAGGAGAAATCATGTGCAATGCCTTTTTCAGAAAAATATTTTTCAAAATGTTTATTTTCAAATTCTCCACCATGATCACTTCTGACTTTAATAATTTTGGAATCTTTTTCAGTCTGGACTTGATTGCAGAAGTCAAAGAACACAGAATGAGACTCATCCTTGTGTTTTAGAAACTTTACCCATGTCCATCTGCTGTAGTCATCTACAATGACTAACCCATACTTCTTGCCTCTGATGGATGCAGTTTTCACTGGTCCAAACAAATCAATGTGAAGTAATTCCAATGGTCTGGAGGTAGACACAACATTTTTTGATTTAAAATGTGATTTTGAAAATTTACCTCTTTGACATGCTTCACACAGAGCATCTGAGTTGAACTTCAACTTAGGAAGTCCTCTGACCAGATTGAGTTTATTAATCTGAGATATACGTCTCATATTAATATGCCCCAATCTTCTATGCCAGACCCATTGCTCATCATTCACAGATAAGAGGCATTTTACATTTTGAACTTTAAGTTCTGAAAGGTTAATTTTATAAATGTTGTGTTTCCTCTTTCCACTGAATAGGATAGAGCCATCCTTTTGACATACAGCTTTGCAATATTTTTGATTGAAGATTATATCATAACCATTGTCACTTAATTGACTTATGGACAATAGATTATGTTTCAATCCTTCAACTAACAGAACATTAGTAATAGAGGGAAGCTTACCATTTCCAATAGTGCCAGATCCAATGATCTTGCCCTTCTGGTTCCCTTCAAACTTCACGTCCCCTCCAGATCTAAGTTCCAGGCTTTGGAACATAGACCTTTCTCCTGTCATGTGTCGTGAGCATCCAGAGTCCAGGTACCATGATTGGTGTCCTGACTTTGCTGCTAAGAACATCTGCAACAGGAATTATTTTGTCTTTAGGTACCCAGATATTCTTGGGTCCTTTGGGGTTAGTTGGTTTGCAAGTTTGTCTAAACTTCTGTTTTGCAACATAATGTTTATTCTGACTTGCCTTTGGTTTAAACACATAAGTACTCTTCTCAGAGCTTGTGTGTTTAATGTCATTCAGATGACCAAATTTGAATTGAGAGTACAGAGGTGTCTTCCTGATGAAAAGTTTGTCAACAGGTTTTGGATTGCTTCCAGATGAAGACTCATATCCAATGCCTCTTCTGTTGTTTCCACTCACACCATAGATCATGGAAGCCATCTTGCTTCTGCCTATGCTCTTAGTGAGAAACTTCTGAAAACTAGAGTCATATTTTTCTAAAATATTTTCACAAGACTTAGTTTCAGAATCAGATTCTTGTTGAGTTCTATCAAAGTCATTTTTTATTTTTAAATTTATTTCTTTCTGCTCAACAAGTTCTGTTTTCAGAAGATCAATCTCAGATTCAAGATTGCTTTTCAGCTTCTTGTATTTGAGTTTGATGTTGTTGTAACTTTTAAGAACTTCTGTTAAAACTTTAATGAGTTCTTCTTTGGTAAGTTTAGCCATTACCTCTTCTGCATCATCATCAGATTCAGATTCTGATTCATATCCAGAGGTACCTTCCTCTTGATCATCTGTCCTGGCCATCAGTGCAACGTTTGCATATTCTTCTTCTGATTCAGAAGATGACTCACACTCATCTGAGTCATCCCATGTTGCCATCAGAACCTTTTTCTTCTTGTTGAACTTCTTCTTAGGTTTTTCTTTCAGAAGTTTAGGGCAGTCATTCTTGTAGTGCCCAGGTTCTTTGCACTCATAGCACACCACTTCTTTCTTGGCAGATCTTCTGTGACTAGAAGATTCCTTTCTGTTGTCAGATCTTCTGAAGTTGTTAAACTTCTTTCCCTTGTGCTTCCAAAGTTTGTTAATCCTTCTGGACAGCATGGACAACTCATCTTCTTCTTCAGAAGAAGATTCTTCAGAGCTTTCTTGAATAACCTGCAAAGCTTTAGCAGTTTTGTTAGATTTTAAAGCTATGGATTTACCTTTATCTTTCTTCTGGGGTTCATCTTCCTCCAGCTCAATTTCATAGCTTCTCAAAGAACTGATAAGTTCTTCTAAGGAGATCTTGTTCAGATCTTTTGCCATCTTCAATGCAGTCACCATTGGTCTCCATCTGGTGGGAAGACTTCTGATGATTTTCTTGACATGATCTGGCGTTGAGTAGCCCTTGTCCAGAACTTTCAGACCAGCTGTAAGAATCTGAAATCTAGAAAACATAGTTTCTACATTTTCAGAATCTTCCATTTTAAATGCCTCATACTTCTGTATGAGCGCCAGAGCCTTTGTCTCTTTAACCTGGGAGTTTCCCTCATGAGTCATTTTGAGTGATTCAAACATGTCATGAGCAGTATCTCTGTTAGTAATCTTCTCATACTCAGTATGAGAGATTGCATTAAGCAATATAGTTCTGGCTTTGTGGTGATTCTTGAAGTCTCTTTTCTGCACTTCAGTCATTGATTTTCTGTCAATCTTTTTGCCATCCTCTCCAGTAGGATGTTCATATCCATCAATGACCAAATCCCAAAGATCAGCATCATACCCAAGAAAAAAACTTTCTATTCTATCTTTCCAATAGTCAAATTTTTCTCCATCAAACATTGGAGGTTTGGTACTGATCCTATCCCTCTCTTCATATTTATTGTTGATATTTGACATAGAATTATCAGCCATGATAACAAATAAATATATAGATCAAAGTATATCTCCTCTGGATCTTTACTGACACTGTTAAGTGATAGCACACTCAGAACCGGAGCTCTGATGCCAACTGAAGGTGAGATATAACTTAGAAGGGGGGGGGTTGAATAAGTTTGGAAAATTAATACTAGAAAATAATCACATAATTATTTTTATCCTGGTTCGTTAAACAACTACTCCAGTCCACCCTTCCAGAGTGATTTGCCTTTCTCAACAAGGACTTAATCCACTATTAAATCAAACTGATTACAATAGTATCACCTAAGAACTACAGTTCTTAGTCTTCTCAAGAGCTACTGATTCACACTGAATCCTCTTAAGGAAAATCCTTTACAAACAATGTAAATTAAATACAAGAGTTTTTAATGCTTCTATAAAGCTATAATCACAACAGTGATTTTTCTCTTAAGTTTTAAGTATAATAAGATTCTATGAAGAATAAGAATTAGAGCTTATAGAATATGTGATTTCTTTTCAGCAAGTGTGTAACACTAAAGAATGAAGTGAGAGACTCCTTTTATAGGCAGCTGATTCAAGCACGTTGAAAAGAGAGTCCAAAAGGTCTGAGCCTTTTTGTCTTCACATGCACTGACCTTTCCTTGAAATAGATGGCACAGATAAATCCTTTTTGTCTGTGTAAGTGTGTCTAGCACAAATAAGGAAAGAGACGTTGAATGATTCCAACGGATACATTCTTGAAAACACTTCTTCAGTTTCAGCAAGTTCTTCAGAGTTTGAATAGATCAGAGTCTTCTGATGAGATTCAAAACTATGCTGTATCAGAGTCTTCTGCAGCTTGTGTGCTTCTAGCGTGTTGATCAATCAGAGCATCTTGACACAGAACTTCAGTACTTGGCAGCATAAGTACTTTCAGAAACTTCTGTAGACTAAGTGCTTTGAGAAACTCTTCAATCAATATTCTTCTATACTTCTGATGCTTCAGCTTCTGATGCTTCTGATTATCTTCAGATGCTTCTGACTCAGAATGATCTGGAGCTTCTTTCTTCAGATCCTTCTGGAGACTACGCTCAGGATCTTCTGTAAGGAGCAAGCAGATTCTTCTGTAAGGTGCATCTGGCGCTTCAGAGTCATGATAGCTTCTTGTATTCAAGGCAGATTTGCTTCTAGAGAGTTAATATAATTTTAATCTGCAGTAAAACTCTCAAACAAATTTTAGAGTATATAATTCTTAAATATAAATTTCCTAACAGTTATCATCAAAATAAAGAGTAATTATTAAGAACCAATCTGTGTTCTAACAATTTACTCACTTGCTCTTGGGTTGTCCTTGTGGTCCATTCTACTACCCTTTAACAACATTTTTAAAATTCTGATATTTAACATGTAGATGCATCATTGTGGGTTCATTTCCTTGGTATTGTGACATGTAATGGTTTTGTGATATAATGCAAATTGTCACTTCTTGCATGGGGCTGTTTTGAATCACATTAAAATTACCCATGGCTAAGCAAACATAGTCTTGACCTTGACATATTCTAATGTTGAGTTAACTCCTAATTATTTTCCTTGGATGTTTGTGGGCACAATGTGGAACATGTAAACTTGTTGGGGCATGAAGGGCACCATTGCATGAATTTGATTAGAGACTTGAATCAAGATTAGAAATAGATTAATTTCTAAACATTACTTGGAGATTTTGTAACAAATGGAATTCTTGTAATGTCATGAAATTTCTCTTTGTAATATTCTAGTCTTGAATTCATGAATCTTAAACTTTGAATTATGAATTTCCCTTATACCATTATTTGAAATGGATGAGGTCTTGAATTATGCACTTGTAATCTTGACCCATGCTTTGCAAATTTGAACTTCCCCTTGATCAAGAATTTGAAACAAAGTTGGAGGAAGAAACCTTGAATAAGGCATTGCACTTCATATATATTAGGAATATTTATCTTGAATGTCCTAATATTTTTCAACTAACTTCTCCTTGAAGAAATCTACATGAGTAGACTTTCCAACTTAGATCAAACCTTAGATGATAAACCCTTTCTTCCATATAGCCCATGATAAGCAATTTATCTTGTTTGAAATAGAGAATAAATGAACCGACCCAAACCTTAACTTGTAAACCCACATGCTCGATATGCACTATAACGATGCATGATATGGCGAATGTAGGGTATGAAAGGCTAACAGTGAAAATGAGGGTGTGACAAGATGCTTTGGACAGTGTTCTCGTCCTTTACTCACTTGCTCTTGGGCTGTTCTTGTGGTCCATGCTACTACCCTTTGACAGCATTTTAAAAATTCTGATATTTAACATGTAGATGCATCATTGTGGGTTCATTTCCTTGGTATTGTGATATGTAATGATTTTGTGATATAATGCAAATTGTCACTTCTTGCATGGGGCTGTTTTGGATCACATTAAAATTACCCATGGCTAAGCAAACATAGTCTTGACCTTGACATGTTCCAATGTTGAGTTAACTCCTAATTATTTTCCTTGGATGTTTGTGGGCACAATGTGGAACATGTAAACTTGTTGGGGCATGAAGGGCACCATTGCATGAATTTGATTAGAGACTCGAATCAAGATTAGAAATAGATTAATTTCTAAACATTACTTGGAGATTTTTTAACAAATGGCATTCTTGTAATGTCATGAAATTTCTCTTTGTAATATTCTAGTCTTGAATTCATGAATCTTGAACTTTGAATGATGAATTTCCCTTATACCATTATTTGAAATAGATGAGGTCTTGAATTATGCACTTGTAATCTTGACCCATGCTTTGCAAATTTGAACTTCCCCTTGATCAAGAATTTGAAACAAAGTTGGAGGAAGAAACCTTGAATTAGGCATTGCACTTCATATATATTAGGAATATTGATCTTGAATGTCCTAATATTTTTCAACTAACTTCTCCTTGAAGAAATCTACATGAGTAGACTTTCCAACTTAGATCAAACCTTAGATGATAAACCCTTTCTTCCATATAGCCCATGATAAGCAATTTATCTTGTTTGGAATGGAGAACAAATGAATCGACCCAAACCTTAACTTGTAAACCCACATGCTCGATATGCGCTATAACGAATCATGATATGGCGAATGTAGGGTATGAAAGGCTAACAGTGAAAATGAGGGTGTGACAAGATGCTTTGGACAGTGTTCTCGTCCATAATCACCAGAAACACGAGCACCTTCCTTTTGCATAGTATTTCCTATTGAAGGTGAGAGATCTGTTATACCGTGAGGGGAAGCTATCGAATTACCAAAGTTTATTGGATCTTTCCCATAATAGGAATTCAGATATGATTGACGGAGGTATCTCATAGGTGTTTTTGTCAATGATGGAAATTGTGAAAACCACTGGAAACTCCACACTCGAGGATCTACCTGTCTTCTCGCTTTTAGAACATCCTACAAAATTACAGATAACCACATTTCACCTCGAACACGAAATGGATTGTACCTCGATTATCCAGGAGAAGTAACCAAGTACGACATAAAATGTTTCCATTTTACCCCTCAATTTTTTGAATAACCGAGAAGAAAAGTGTTGAATCTGGAGTGAGTTTGATCCCCATCAACTGCATATTTTTATTTTTAAAAGGCTCCACTTTACCTCTCAATTATATATATATATATATATATATATATATATATATATATATATATATATATATATATATATATATATATATATATATATATATATATATATATATATATATATATATATATATATATATATATATATATATATATATATATATATATATATATATATATATATATATATATATATATATATATATATATATATATATATATATATATATATATATATATATATATATATATATATATATATATATATATATATATATATATATATTTCATGTTTTATTAATATACAAAGTTACTTATTTTACATTTTTTATAGTTTCAATCTACAAGTATAATCTTCTTCTCTGCTTAAATGATTTTCATGACTATAAATTTGGGGTGACGAATACTGGTATCCCGCTCCATTTAGATCTTGTGGAAGAACAAATATTGAATATTGTATTCATTTGTTTATGAAATACAATTAAAAAAGGATTAAATAAATAAAATTAAGGGTTAAATATGTTTGTGATCCTGCTAAATATCTCAAATTTTGTTTTTAGTCCCTCAAAATATTTCTTTCAAAGAATGGTCCTCCTAATTTTTTTATCCACAATTTTTGTCCTTTCTGCAACTTAGCTACACTTTTTCAACTTAGCGACTGAATCAATGATGCGACTGAATTAGCGACCGATTTAGCGACGATTTTAGTATTAGAGACTAAAAGTGTGGAATAAAATTTTTAGGAGGACCATTGTTTAAAGGAAATATTTTGAGGGATTAAAAAACAAAATTTGAGATATTTAATAGGACCACAAGTATATTTAACCCTAAAATAAATTTGCAGTTATGTAATCAGAGATTATGTTAGAAAATAAACCTTGAACCAAATTTATTTTTCTGCACTTGCAATCCATCACATAAAACTTTGAAAAAGAAAATACACTCTCACCAACCATATATTAAATAAACCTAATTTTTCCAGCTTTTCAATCTATCACAATGATACCTTTCCTTTGTAAAATCTCATGGAGCTCTGATTAAACGTAAAGGATTTCAGAACAACGTTTGGGTTTCACTACTATCAAATTTTAATATTCAGAATGCTTTTATAATGATAGCCTTAGGTTTCACGAGGATCACCAATGGCAGTGTCTTAGGCGTTGATACTCATTAAATGGACGAAAAAGATTTGTTTATGGACGGTGAAGAAACACACTTATATTTTATCTCAATAAGATATGTTCTAATAAAATATTTTATTTTAGTTATTACTAAAAAGTGAGGTAAATGTGTTTATTTTTAGATAAAAAATACAATAAAATATGTTTCATCCCAAACACCACATACCTCTTAGTTTCTACTAAAAAATCAAGAGGAATTTTTTTTTAATTACATTGCTTACACAAAATATTAAATAAATTGTTTAATCAAATTCAGATTTTTGTTGGGGAAGATTTTTAACAAGGGAGCATTAAACATTGTAGGACTACCTTTCTTAGAGCAACACGTTTGTGAGAGACACACCACATATTCACCCAAAACCTTAAGGGGATAGGTGTATGGATTCTCCCACTTATAAATGCTCAAGTCTCAACATTCTTATCCAATGTGGGACTATTATGCACACTACTCACACTTGTAATACTTAATACTCCCCCTCAAGTGTGAGTCTATCCATAATGCTTCCACAATGCTCCCCCTTGAGTGGAAGCTCTTTTTATCCACATATACTTGTACCACCGTTGATACTCTTCAACGAGAAACTCAACCCACTTCTTGTGGGATACTTTCGATACAAGTGAGTCGGTCCTTCATTCGAACCAAAGGCTCATGATACCACTTTTATGAGCGATTTTCACTAGGGAGTATTAAACATTGTGAGACTTTTTTTTCTAAAGCAACACCTTTGTGAGAGACACACTATATATTCACTCAAAACCGACTCACTTGTATCGAAAATACTCCCCACAGGTGGTGGGTATAAGGTGTTCCGTTGAAGAGTGTCACGGCAGTACAAGTGTATATGGATCAAGATTCCGCTTGAGGGGGAGCATAGTGGAAAAATTATGGAAAAACTCACACTTGAGGGGGTGATGAGTGTAGAAAATGTGAGTAGTATGAGTGATAGTAAGTGAAGGACTCTGTTGGGGAAGATTTTCAACTAGGGAGCATTGAACATTGTGAAACTACCTTTCATAGAGCAACACCTTTGTGAGAGACACACCACATATTTACCTAAAATCTTAAGGTGATAGGTGTATGATTTCTCCCACTTATAAATGCTCAAGTCTCCACATTCTTATCCAATGTGAGACTATTATCCACACTACTTACACTTGTAATACTTAACAATTTTGACAATGAATTCTTGGAGAACAACATATCTTTTCAAATCTTTGATAACTTATCTGTTCTTACCAAAATAATTTTTTTCTACACTTGCAATCTATCCTAGAGATTTTTCATTATGTTAAGCAAATATTTTCATGGATAATTCTTTCACATGAAAGAGAACAAGATGATTGTGGTTAGGAGTAAATTTCTCAATGTTTTCTTCGATTGACAATTTAGAAAAATAATGAACTTTTTTCGAGCATTAATTTTTCTAGAATATCTGATTCGATAAAAAAATTATACGATAAAATATATACATATAATAAAATTTATGCTACATACAAGAATACAAAATAAATTAGGATGACTTCCAAACTTCATCTTCCTAGTGCCTAATGTGCATCGTATATGCTAATTCCCATGTTTTTGCATCTTCAGTACAGTATTGTCTCCAACCGTCAGTGACGAAAGACAATGGACAACCAGATTTCAACTTTACTTGAACCTAATAACTGTTGTTGACGAAACCAACAACAATGATTTTATGCCCGCTCGTATACATAGGTGGAGTTAAGGTAAGAGGAAAAAATGTGATGTTAACTTTCTTTGACAGGGAGGGAAATATGACATTGTATCTACAAGTAAAAGGGTAACACATATCAGAAATCGTCATCCATTTATCAATACCTAGCACATCCAAACTTTCTACTTTAATGCATTCCTAACCGTAAACACAGTGTCATAGAACAAATTAAAAATAACTGAGGGTGTTGATGAACTTGAGAATCTAATTGCGTTCGAATCAAAAACCATGACTCTTTGCCCAATCCAAGTAAAGCTGTAATAATCCAAACACGACAATTTCCATCGTCACCCACATCAATAATGCCATCAATGTATGGATGTAAGAAATCAGGAAACTGAGACCAGTAAATATCTCTCGAAGATGCGGTGGACGGTTAACTTCTAGCCAGCATACCTGACGATTGACTTCCAATTGGTTTTGTGCATGATCTATTTGTAGTCTGACTCCCCAGCGAGCCTTCACCATACTCTCATTATGGAGGATCACGATGTACATCAAATTTCAACCGCTACCACTTAGCACAAATCTCATCCTAAAAGGACATTTAACTTTCATACTATAAATGCCTTATGAGAAATTATTGCATTCGAATGCATTCTTCCTTTTGTAGTTTCCTTCTCTCTTACAATCCATAATCAATTTATCTTTCCTCTCTCGCTTCCCATTTGTAGTATCATAATGAACAATTACAACAATAATACCATGTTGTTGACCAATAGTTTGTGCCTATGTTAATACTTCAGACTGGGACTCAAATATTTGTCATTTACAACATATAAAAAGTAAACTATCAATATTATATATACAAGAAAACCTTTAAATTAAACATATTACATAATGTAAGTTTTGTGATTTTGGGATTGGCAACAATTTTGATAAAACAAGTATCACAGCAGGATGTTGAGCAAGATGTCTTGACATGTTGGTCAGACATCATTGATTGTCAGCACGATGTCATGACATGATGTCATGACATGTTATACTAGAAGATTATAGTTTTACTTATTTGAAAGATTTAGTTTTAAAGTGTGAGATTCAATGTGTTTTTAGTTCACACCCTGCTGCAATCCAAGGAAGGTTATTTTAGGAACTCAAGTTATGGGCCAATAGTGCATTTGTTTCATAAAAAGGATCTTAGAGACTTTTTAGGAAACTTTCTATCTTGTTTCTATTTTCATGCAGAAGATTGTGCAAATTATTTGCAACTGCTGTTTTGAATTTGCACCCAAGCCCATGCTGATCAAAAGATATTTTAAGGGTTGTTCTAAACCTAATGCATTAGAGAAGCCATGTATTGAAAGAAGAGTTTTAGGGTTTTGTGTGTTTGTGTTATTTGTGATCCACTCTTATATCACTTTGATATTTGAGTTGGAATGTGTTGTTTGTACATTTATGAGCCATTCATGTACCTATTAGGTGCTTGAATTGAATTGAGTTTGAGTTGTAATAACTCATAAGCTTTTAAGCAAAGAGTAAATTTTTGTATCATTAGAAGTGTGTCTTTTATTGTTCATTGTTGTTGAGTTTATCATTGTTGTGTGATTGAGGAAAATGAGAGGGGTCTTATATCTAGGAATTCTTAGATAGAAATAACACGGGTAATGATTAGGTGAGAAGATTGTAAGTCGGAGGTTGTTTACTGAGGCTTCAAACTAATACTATTATAGTGTATTTCCTTTCTGACTTGGATGCCCCCATATGTAGGTGATGTTGTATTGAACTGGGTTTACAATTGAATGTGTTATTTATATTCAACCATTTACTTTATTTGCATAATTATTTGTGATGTCATATTATCCTGATCCCAATGTCGTGACATCTTACTAGACATCTGGTGTCTGATTACCAGAATTTCACATAGAAAACATACAACGTCAGTGATGATTAACTGTGTAAAATTTGTACAAGAATCTATAGAAGACCCTGTCGGTCCTGGATCACACAAGTAAAATATTATTATGCACTATCGAAAATTATGTGTATAGGCAAAATTTTCGGTATACCAGAAAATTTGAAAATTTTGAAAGTTTTAGTAGATATCCGAAAATTTCGATAATTACCGATATATTTTAGTTTTTTCCAAAAAAAAATGCCAAAATTTTCAGAATTACGGTATTTCTTCATCAAAAATTTACAAATTAACAGTAAAAATGGTTGATTTTCAAAAAATGCAAAAACAAAAAACGTATCGGAAGTTTCGTTGACACTATCGCAAATTTCGTTTTTCACTAGTAAAAGTGAAATTTTTTAAAGAAAAATAAATTTTGATTGATAAATAATAGTAGGGACAATTTCGACAATATAAAAATATGTGGGATGCCATATATAAAAGAGGGAGTGACAAATTAAATATTCGAGTTTTAGATATGCCAATAAACTGGAGAAGAAAAGAGTTTAAGCATTGTTGACTCCACCTTCGTCTCAACCTCCAAACTTAGTCGAAATAACAATTGAGCATCTATCTTCTATTTCAAATGGAAAATGGATTAGTTCCGTCCACAACCTCCTTTTTTTAATAAAATGAATTTTATTTTCTATAATAAAAATTATGATTAAACTAAATATTCAATAATTTTAATAATTTATGATATTTGGTTATTTTTATTTAATTATTATTTTTAAAAACTAAATATTAATTTTAATAATTTTTTTAGTCTAAATATATGAATTATGAAAATTAAAAGTAAAAATAATAAATAAATTTAATAGGTTGGAGTAGAATAAGGGTGATGTAAGACCGGTATTAACATCTTTCGTCTCGAATCTGTAATTAAAAATCAGATTTTTACTATACTGCGCTCGTATTTAATTAAATTAATTTTTCTTATTAAATTCGAGACAAAGGCGGTCAAATCCGACCCAGTTTGGATTTTTTTTATTGTATATTGATGCCTAGATGTTTGATTAAATACACAAAATTACATTTCACTCTCAAAACTACAATCATCATCATTCCATGGATTTGTGTATCACTTTCTTCAAAGCTCTCTTCCTTTTGTTTATGGTGTGAGTTGAAAGAAAGGAAAAGTTAATTATTGCATCTTAAGCCAAACTTTATATAAATTGGCAGCTATTACCACCTTTACCACCACTCAACAAAAAAAATAAGAAGAAAAGTATAGATTCGTGGGTCATTTCGTTATCATTTTCCATTTTAATATACTAGTTTAGATGGCAAATTATTAGATTAAGATGCTAATCAAAACAAAATCTCTTATCTTGTTATGTCCTTTATCATACTATTCTTTTCACATACTTTTTTTGCTTCTTAGACAGCTTAATTAAACAAAGTCGGCTGTGCAAAATCACAAACTTCAATTTGATAGGATCATGATAATAATTATACTATAAAGTAAAAGAAAGTACCGATTGAATGAGCACAAGAATAATAAGAAAATTTTAGGAAGATGTTAAAAAGACATGGATATTTATTTAGCTTGAAATTGAAGTCACCGTTCAGAATTAACATACATTTCATACAATTAACATGAATTAACATTTATGAAATGTAATTAATATTTTGAGCCGGCGGTAGGTCCAATTTGTTAGAACTTAGAATTACAGTATTGCTAAATAATATAGTAATTAGGTGAAATTAATTGAGGTGAAAATAATTTCGATCTATTTCAATGACCATAACAATGATACATTTAGAGTTAGGGATGACAAACGGACATAATTGAGGATGTGGACTTAAAACTTAGGTCTATCCCACAAAAAAGTGAGGGCGGGACAAGAAAAGTTCGCAAACACTGCATCTTTTAAGCTTAAAAATACAAAAGTTTATGTAAATGAGTTTGTCCGCAAAAAAAAAAAAATGGAGTGGGACGGGATATACACATTAGATGGTGATGACCTAAACCCTTAACCCGCCCCAAGTGCGGGCATGCCCAACGGGGCTGACCCATTTTTCCATAGGATATTAATACAAATGATTGTGATACAACACAACAAGTCAAATAATAGAAAAGCCGAAAACTTGGACATGTAATTGGTTACACAAAATCTGTGACCGGTTACATCTGCTAAAACCAAAAATTAACTAGCATTGATAACTGGTTACTGCAAATACATAACCGATTACACTAACTCCAGAAACATTTTTCTTCAACTTATTTGACTTATTTTGACACCTGTAACGAATTACACGCCCGTGTTAATAGGTTACAACACTTGAATTACTAAAAAACTCTTAAAAGCACCACCTTAATTCAAGTGCTCAAAGTCTTCCATGCCCATGCTCATCTTCAACCTTTTGAACACATCATTTGTGAGTCCCTTAGTCAATAAATCAGCCACTTCGTCTTCACTTCTACAATATCTCAATCTTAATCTTCCTTCACTAACAAGTTCCCTCAAGTAGCGACACTTCATCTTAATGTGCTTGCTTCTTCCATGTGCAATTGAGTTCTTAACAAGATTAGTCACGGAAACGTTATCAACTAGGTGTGTAACAACATCACCCTCATTATTGCACAACTCCTTCAATAGATTCATTACCCACACGACTTGACACACACATAACAAAGCGACAATGTACTCAACCTCACAAGACGAGAATGTAACTACCGGTTTCTTCTTCGAACAATATGAGTATGGTGTTCCTCCGAACATAAAGATGTATCCAGTTATAGACTTTTGATCATCTTCATCTCCTCACCAATTGGAATCGGTAAAACCGAGCAAATTTCATTTTCTGCCCGTGTCCCCTGTGGGAAAGAGAATACCATAGCCAATCGATCATTTGACGTATCTTAAGATTCTCTTGACTGTTGCCAAGTGAGACACCTCTGGCCTCTCAATGAATCTACTCGCAATACCGACACTAAACGCCAAGTCCGTGATAGTCTGAGTTGCACCTAAGAGGGGGGGGGGTGAATTAGGTTCTTTGAAATTTTTTGGTTTTATTGACTGAGTTATTACTTTTTTGAGATATGATGAGGTTATGAAAACAGTAAAGTGCAGAAAGTAAATAACACAGAGACGTATCATGGTTCCCTTCACACTCCGAAGGTTCTCCAGTCCCCTTTCACAATAGTTAGGATCAGTGTACAATACTTTCTAACCTATAGGTAGATCAAAGGCTCTTAAACACCTTTAAGATCTAAATACTAAGTGCAAGAAGAACATTCCTCTTCAATGCACACACTTGCTTTCAACAATCTTGAACAGCAAGGGGAAATAAATTCAATCTAATTTTTACAATGAGTTTGTAACAGTGTATTCAATGTTGTATTAATGTTGTGATTGATCTTATCTTTCAATGAGAATTTCCACAAATATCTAAGACTTGTTGCTCAAGAATTTTCTTTCAAAGGATATGAAAATATGCAGAAAATTCTTTATGAAAAGCGGTTTGAACTTAGATGTGGAAAGATGAAAAGTATGTTAAAGATTTTTGAAAGAGAGTTGAAAGAGATGTGTTTTTGAAAATTTGAAAGATTAGGTATTTAAATTACACAAACACCTCTTGAAATAAAATGCAAATCCTCAGAAAAATTGATGAACAATTGTCGTGTTTCAATGGAAATATTTCACAGAAGATTGGTTGAAGAGATGCAATTTTTCAGAATGATTTTTCAAAAACGTTCAGGGAGCAATCGATTGCACATATAGACCAATCGATTGCACCTTCACAAAAAACACTTGAAATTTGAATTTTTCAACAGAGCAATCGATTGCACCAAAGCACCAATCGATTGCACTAAGAAACACAAGCAAAAAATACAAAGATTTTTAAGTATGCAATCGATTGCACTAAGAAACAGAAGCAAAAATGAAGTAAAATTTTGATCATGCAATCGATTGCACTTACAAAAATTTAGAAAAATTATGTTTTAAAAAGCTTGTGTTAGTGCAAAAAAGTAATGCAAATAATTTTTCATGGTTTGAGCAACTGGGTCTTAAATACTTGATGAAGATTTTCATTATACCTTCTGATGAAAACATTCTTCATGTCAAGTCTTTGTCCTGATACTGATGTCTTGAAAAATGGTTGAACATCTTTGCCTTCTTATCAAGTGGTTTGTCTTCATCAAAACATAAGTTGATCCTTGAGAATCTTGATTTCACAGTCCGATCGCGTATTATGCAAATAATGCAAGGATCCAATCAGCCTTCTATACTGAGTTGGATCAACATCTTACTCATCCTCACTCTTCGACAATTTTAGTCTCAGTTCAACCAAAGTAATGACGACATTACAATGCTTCATTTCAAACTTCTTCAATATCTCAAGCGCATACTTCCTTTGATGCATGAACAGTTCCCTTTTGAACTTGTGGAACTCAATGCCAAGGATGTATGTCATGAGGCCAAGGTTGGTCATCTCAAAATCTTTCATAAGTTCACTCTTGAATTTAGAAACTCTATTTCCGTTGCTTCCCATTATCAACAAGTCGTCTACATATAAACACAAGATAATTACTCCTTCACTTGTATCCCTCTTCACATACCCGCCATACTTGGATACACATTTCTTGAATCCAACATCCTTTAGGAAACCATCTATCCTTTTGTTCTAAGCTCTTAGAGCTTGCACCAAACTGTACAATGCTTTCTTCAACTTGTAGAACTTTAACTTTTGGTTTCTCACAACAAAACCAACGGGTTATTCTACATACATCTTTTCTTCAAGCGCTTTGTTCAAAAACGAAAATTTGACGTCCATTTGATAGATGGGTAAATTGTTTTTTATTTTCAATACTGAAAACTAGCATAATGGTTTCAATTCTAGAAGCCAGGGCGAATACCTCTTCAAAGTTTATGTCTTCTCTTTGCAAGAATCTCTTTGCAACTAATTGAGCCTTATGCTTGATTATTTCACCCTTGAGATTTACCTTCATTTGGAACACCTGCCTCACAACAATTGGCTTCTTCCCGTCTGATAGATCAACCAACTCCCAAGTATTATTCTTCTCAATAGATTTCAGCTCCTCCTTTATAGCACAAATCCATTTTGGATCACTTAAAGCCTCTTCCATTTTAACGGGTTCAGATTCGGCCATAAGTGAAAAATGGACGAAATCATCATCATCATTGATTTTGTTATCTCGGAACAACTCACAATCTTGGAGTCTTTAAGTAAAACCTATTTGCCTTGTTGATCTTATCACATTCACTTCAATTTGGGCTTCGACAATGGGCGTTTTTGCACTTACCAATTCTGCAGAATCTAAATTTTCAAGTTGTAACTAGTTACAGCTTTTACGTAACTAGTTACAGGTTGCTACAACTATTTTATCTCATCGAAAACTACGTCTCGGATGATCATAACTATCATGTTTGTTGCATCAAGCAACTTGTAACAACCATTAGAGTGATACCTTACAAGTATCGCCATTTCTCTCTTATCACCCAACTTCTTTTTAAGCTTCCCCAAAACATGTCGATACGCTACGGAACCAAAAACTCTCAAATGGTTCAGATTCGGTATGAATCCCCACCATGCTTCCTCCGGTGTTACCTTCTCAAGATTCTTTGTTGGAAACATATTCAACAAATAGGCAATTATGGATACCACTTCTCCCAATAAATCTTTCGACATGTTCTTCCCCTTTAACATACTTCTTACCATGTTTACGATCGAACTATTCATCCTTTCGGCAACACCATTTTATTGCGGTGTATAAGGTGGTACAACCTCATGTACAATCTCTTCTTGATCATAAAACCTCTCAAATTCTTTTGATACATATTCTCCTCCGCCAAGCATTTTGAGCACTTTGACCTTGTAACCACTTTTCCTCTCAACCATGGACTTGAAATTCTTAAACACTTCAAATACCCCATCCTTTCTCTTGATTAAGTATGTCCATATCTTTCTACTATGATTGTCGATGAATGTGAAAAAAATCTATTGCCACCAATGAAATCTTCTTGCATTAATCCAAACACATCTGAATACATTACCTCAAGGTGTTTCTTAGTTCCACAACCTGCATCCTTGCTGAATTTACCCTTATGTTGCTTAGCTTACACACATTCTTCACCGGTTTCAGCCGGTATGTTGAGCAATGGTAACCCCGTTACTATTCCATTTTTTTGCAAGTCTTCGAGGTCTCAAAAATTGAGATGCCCAAGAAGATAGTGCCATATCCACTCTTCTCGACTTGCCGTTGTAGCTATACATATATTCTTCATAACCTTCAACTCAACCTTGAAGGTTAATTGGAAGCCATAAGAGCTTTAACGACCAAAACCCCGTTTGTATCCATAACACGCAACCCCTTGTTTTCCATGTGAATCTTGTAACCCTTCTCAAGCAATTGGTCAGTACTTAGAAGGTTAGATTTGATTTCTAGAATGTATAATACATCTTTGATCAAGTAATTCTCATTATCCCTTCTCATGATCAAAACATCCCGATCCCATCGGCCGCTAGAGTGGTGTCATCCGCGAACTTCACTTTGTTCTTCACGGCACGATTGATTTAATAAACCAATCCTTCCTCCCTGTCATATGAGTAGAACACCCGGAGTTCAAATACCACTCTTCACTACAATAAACTGAACCTTTCGTACTCATTATGACATTTTCTTCTGCTTGTAACTGATTACAACTTTTACGTAACTGGTTACAATATGCTTCTGCAACATTTTCAAAATTGTTGTTGATGCTGTCCCGAAACTTGTTGCTGCTGCATTACCCTTCTGTGATCATGACAAAAAGTGTATTATCCTCATCAAACTCTTGTCTTGCAACCTTGGTTTCCTCTCCTTAAGGCTCCTACTTGTTCGTATTGCACTCTTTTGCAAAATGACCGAGTCTTTCCTTACTTTTCTCGAACCTCTTCCTTTCACCTATAAAGTTGACTTGACCATGATTTTTGTTTTAGTTGTTCTCACCCTTTTGATAAGTCAAACTCTTGGAACTTTGGGAATCTCTTTTACGAAAATTATGAAAAATGCCCTTTAATTTTCATGGGTCATTTTCCTTTCGATTTCTTGTTATTCTCTTTAAAGTGAGCTTGCAAAGCGATCTCTGCCTTTACCTTATCATTATTTCTCTCCTCCGTCCTTTGCTCATGAGCCTCAAGAGAGATTTGCAGCTCCTCTTTGCTTATCGTCGCAATATCCTTCGATTTCTCAATCGCTACAACCATGTTGTCAAATCTTAGCACTAAAGAATGCAAAATTTTCGCGACAACATACTGCTTAGTGACTATTTTTCCACATGTCTTCACTTGATTCACTAATCGAGTGATTATTATTGTGAAATCATTGATCGTCTCATTTTCTTCCATTTGAATCAATTCAAGTTGACGCTTGTGAGTTTTTAACCTCACCACCTTCGCCTTATCATCCCCTGCGTATGACTTCTCTAAGATTTCTCACGCTTGCTATAATGATTCACAATCACCAACTTTCTCAAAATTGTCACCATCCACACATTGATGGATAAAAAACAACAACTTGAAATCTTTCTTCTTCTCTTCCTTATGTGTTACTCGTTGTGCATTCGTCGCACCTTGGACAAGAGGATTCACCCCGTTCTTGATCACTTCAAGAACATCTTGGCAGCCAAATAACACTTTTTTGTTTGCACAATTTGTCGTAATTCTTCGCATCAAGGATGAGTAAGTTTGTATGGAATCTTTCATTGGGACAAAATTCATGTTGCACACTAGGTGTTTGTAGATCAGAACCAGACTCTTGATGCCAAATAGTAGAACTTGAAACCCCAAGTTTGGTGAATAATGGAGAAATTAGAGTGTGGAGAGGGAGAGAAGAATTGAGAGAGAGAGAGAAAGAGAGAGAAGAATTGAGAGAGAGAGAGAGAGAGAGAGAGAGAGAGAGAGATAGAGGAATTAATTAAGGGTGAGAATATTCCCGTTCTATTTCATTAACCATAACAATGATACCTCAAGGATATTAATACAAGTGATTGAGATACAAAAAAATAAATCAAACTATAAAAAAGTCAAAACTCGGACCTGTAATCGGTTACATAAAATTTGTAACAGATTACAGTTGCTAAACTAGAAATTGACTAACAGTGGTAACCGGTTACTATGAATGTGTAACCGATTACACCAACTCCATAAACACTTTTCTTTAGCTTATATGACTTATTTTCACACCTATAAATGATTACACACCCATGTTAACCGGTTACAACACTTGAATTACTCAAAAACTCTTAATACAATTGTCCATTCAAAGGCATATCCACAAAAGGGTTGAGAGTTTAATACAGTTATAACTATTGGATCCTTATTTGATCCATTTTACAGGAGAGCTACCCATGGTAGATATGATCTAACGAACCTCCACGTTTCATACTAGGAAATGCGGGGTGGGTATAACCGTCTCTCATATAGAACATATCTCTCGACAAATCTACATGTAGGTTTTTAACCATATCTTGCTTCATTATTTAGATTTATTAACTAACTTCAAAGTTAAAATACTAACATTGCGAATCCCTTTCATTCCACAACGTCAAAAGAGCCATCTCCACCATACAAATTTGTTTCACATCATAGATCCATGATTTCTAATTCCTTGAAAGAAACAACTAACGAGGAGCGTATAGTTAATTCTACTGTGATTAATTTTAGTTAATATTAAGTTAAAGATGAATAATTTTTTTTAAATAATAAACAAAATGAGTTGGACAATAAAAGAAACAAATTTTAGCTTATTATTATCTTCATATTTTTTCCATTATAATAACTTATAAATGTTGTAACATTGTTTGGTCTATTGCTTGTCAAATGAACATATTTAAGGAGGACTGTCCTTATCATGTCATGGACATATCCAGCTAAAATATTATGCTTTGCTAACTTTGCTTCAATCATCATGAAAAAGATGATAAATTGTGTGATATCCCACTTCAAGTATATGATTCCAATCTCATAAAGAAATTTGGAAATACCTCAAAAACAAGCCTATTAGCGAAAGACTATGACTATACCTAAAGATTCCATATTCAAGATTTAAGTGTCCTACTTCATGATCTTTCTTTACTATTATTAAACAAAAAGTGTCTACACCTCCTCTACATAGATTTTCATAAAGAAAAATCCAAACCTATTGTGATAACTTAATTAAATATCTCGTCTTTTTCTTTGTCACCTTTGGCTCTCTTGAGGTATGGAGAACTTATAAACACACAACTATTTGATCTCATTCGAAGAAGTCGGGGGCAATATTATGTTAAATTTAATATTTTGCGTATTTATAATTGATGTGATGTCCAATGGTTTACACTTGAACCTAGCATGTTGGCCTATGATGTTGATGTGTCAGAATCGTGTATGTGTACAATCTGAAGTATAAATATTATACAATTTATATGAATGCAAAATTGTTAATGTTGTTTTTATTTATGAAAAAAATAAAAGGGAAAGAGACCTCTTAATCAATCTATGATTAGACTTTTAATCTAAGATTTGCAAAAAAAAGAAAAAGCAGGATCATAATGATAAAGAAGTTGAACACTTAAAATTAAAGAAATGTTTGTCCAAAGGTGAATATGATAGGAAGAATATCTTTATAGAATGAGAATGATTAAAGTGCATCCAATTAACTGAATAAACAGAAAAATCAATATTGAAGTTTAGTGGTACATATTATTACTATATAAACACTTGTACAATATTTATTTTTTATGCAATGATCCTGACGATATGATTTGCATTCTAAGTCCGTTAATTGTACCTAAGAGTCGGTCTAAGAGATGCCAACGTTAAGTTTTAATAGCTTAACTTTTTATATCAGACACAACACTGACAAAAAATCAGTTATAAAAAGACATCTTGATTATGAAACTCAACTCAGTGATACTTAACCAACTTAACTACGCATAATTGTAAAATTGATACATAAACTCTTTATGTATTGTAGTGATTAGGAAGAATTACAAGTGAAGATAACCTTAATGATAATTAAAGGCAAAAATGGTGAGTTTAATTGGTAATTAAGATGTTGGATTAATAAGTAAGTAAGAGGGTAAAGGAAGTTAGATTCTCATTTGGATGTTTATGTATGAGACAAAGACTAGATGACAGATTGGTCTGTGATATGCAATCATCAAAGAGTGATTGAAGCCCACAAGAGACTAAAAGAGATAGCATGTGGGCCAATTATGTTTTATTTTCCTTATTTTTTCCTTTTAAAAGGATGAGTTAATTAGAAGATGAGAAATGTTACAAAAATAATAATAGAGACTCTCACTTTACATTGCACTTGATTTGACTATTCAGTCACCAAATAGATATTCTTAGATAATCATCCTTGTCATTTTTCATAATACATCATACTCCATTGATATACTTTTAGTGACTGAATGACACAGGTTGTTATTCCATGTGATGTTTGTTTTGTGTTTTTTGGTGTGAAAATGAAGGTTGATTAACATATATGGACCCTTTAAATTTGATTGTAGAATAATTTGAAAATATCAGAGGGATCATAATAAACATGGAACATAAAACATGTGATTGACAAATTATTACATAAGTATCTTTGTGAAAAAGCAATTGGGCTAGCTCAATGGGTCAAGAACTCTCATACATACTAAAATCAATTTTTGTGTGCTTCAACTCTGTTAAAAGTGGATTTAAACATGTACTGAAAATTTGTATGTGGACATCCCTATCCTAAGAGATCCTCTTGCGATCATAGGCGTGGATATGAGCTGAGATTTCGTGATAAGTTTATAAAAAATACACTCTCTTTTGAGTTATGTCAAAATTTAATATAGTATTGAATTCTATCTTTGAGGTATGAAAAACCAAAATCCTACATTAACTATAAATATGGTGTATTAACTGCATCTGAAATTTTTTAATATTAACCGTATTGACGGTCGAGATTATTTAAAGACTAACTTTGATATTATGCAATAAGTAGGATGGATTTGGTTTGAATAGATCCAAGAGTAATGAATGAGAATTGGTAGGTAAGAACATTTTAGTTACTTAGAGCAAAATGGTGTACATTGTATATGTGTGTCCTATTGCATTGTGTATTAAGTACTAGTTAGTAGTGAGGCAAGTTATGGGACCAGTCCTTTTCATGAATCCTGCCTGACCATGAGAGCTTCTGCCCAAAAGATCACTCACTACAATCAGATGGCCATAATTATCTGCAAATTCTGTCTCATTGTTAAAGGACATTTTGGTTATTTGTCTGATTGATAGACACCACAACTAGTCATCAAGATGCAACATGGGACCCCATCATTGGTACAATTTTCATGTGATGATTCTTTTACAGTCTTAGACAGCTCATTTATTGTCTCACTTTCTCACAAGCTAGGTTTCAATGCTTTTGTATTCTACTACTCCCTTTAACTTTTAATTAAGTGCTAATAACACTCTATAAGTAGAGTTTTTGATACATAACCCTTACTATCACTTACCTAGAACCTATAATAGGATTTGAGGGGACCAATTGTGATATAGAGAGGTAGGGTACGTAGCATTTAAGTAGAGGAGAGTACTAGAATTTGATAACATGACAAGAAGGACACATAAGCCTGACCAGTTGACAAGCCATATTTCATTTCATAGATGAATGAACAGCCGTATTTGGTGGATCATGTTCTTTGCATTGATACAAGTGAAAGCCAGAAAACACACATGGAGGAGGAGAAGATGCTATGGAAATAGATTCCCTTCCCTCACGCATATACATGCAATAATCAATCTCGACACTTCAATGCGAGTTTTTTTGTTACAAAAATTTATGTCACTTGAACTCTGAGTGTTTACTAGAGTAAGGACATTTCTCGAAGTTAAAAATATGTTTACCCAGGTACTACCAATCATACACAAAACTATTCATTGTTCTGATCTCAAATCAATTGTCAAAATTAAATCGGTATTGTCAAAATTAAATCGGTATTGATTATCACGATCAACTCTATGATACTTTGACTGCACGAAATTTGAGATTAAGATAGAATCTTTAAAGATTAATTTAAGCAAAATAAAGTACACTCATAAATGAAGAGATAAATAAATATTTGGAGAAACTTTCCTTCAAGTAGTACAAACAAGCTTAATGTCTACATTTTTCACTATTCATCTTGACCCTTCTAATATTGATATTCTTTCCCCAATCACTCACTACTACTTAACAACAAAGACCTTTTTTTTAAAGTTGAAAATAGAAATAATAATAATAATATTCAAAAATAAAAAAACAAAAAATAATAATAATACTAATTGTTCAAAATCCCAGCACAATGATAATGTTGAAGAAGCCTATTAGCTTCCCTAAGACCACTGAAATAAGCTCCATGAGTTGTTGAATAATGAGTTCTATGAGTTGCTTCTCCTGCAAACAAAATCTGAAGTGGATCATATGAAAAACTATTGTTATCATCTTTCATCTTCATTGGCAAAGGTTCCGCCATTGTATCCAAATCTTCGCCACTCGATCCAACCGCAACGTAACTGTATGATCCTAAAAACAAAGGATCTGTTCCCCATTTGCTCGTCAAAACTTTGCTTATTGATTTCGAATGAGGTGGTACAAAGTTTGAAACAGTTGATACAACGCCTTTCATAATCTCTTCGTCTTTGAGCGATTCAAGCGCCAATGCTTCTTCGCCAGCAAACCACGACAAAAGAACACTTGAATCGTTGTAAATAGGAAAAAGTGTCGAGGTTTTTCTCATCCACCACGGTATTTTCTTGTCCCGTGTTTCGTTTTGAGGCGAATGAAACACCATTTGAAGAAAAGGAAATGAGCCTTTTGAAGAAACATCATGTTTTGTAGTTGTTGAATTACTCAATTGCATAAACAACTTGTTAACAACACCAAAACCAAGCCGCGAAATCGCTTCAACTTTTGAATTCGGAAGCTTAGGACAGAATAACATACCTTTAACATCGTCATCATCAACATCATCGTCATCGTCATCATCATGAGAAATCGAAGCTTTTAAAACTCCGAGTGAAACAGTAACAATAACATGATCTGCATACATAACAGATCCATCACAGAGATGTAGCTTAACTGGCCTAAAAAAATTATTTCTCTCATAATCATAATCATGTTCCGGGCACAATTTCTGCGGCTGCCATTCAATTTTTCGGACTTTTCTACCTAATTGAACCAAACCAGGTGGTAAAACAGAAGCTATAGAATCAATTATACTCAAATAGCCCTTAGCAATTGTGATTTCTTCACCTGGAAACATTCTATACTCACTTTCAGCTTCATAATCCAAACACTCCAAATCACCGGCCGATGTATAAGTCCTTTCCGTATTCTCATACATTGAGAAAATCGCTTCTTCCAGCGACTTCTTGTTCCAATCATTATTCTCATTAACTTCATCTCCTTCTTTCACCGACTCGAAATAAGCCTCAAGACCTTGTCTCAAGAAAGAACCAATACTAAGATTCTTCTTCGAGCCAAAGCTCGAAGAAGAAGCTTTAGCAGCCATGTTATAGTAACTTAAAACCTCACCTTTCGCAGTCTCTTTAGTTAACTTCCCTTGCGAATACTCCATGAGGCTCTTGAAAAGCTTTGAAACAGGCTCAACAATGGAAGGCTGAAGATGAAAACCCCCTTCAGCAACTGTAACAACGGATTCGTCGTTGTTGTTTCCGTCCATGCACTCCCAAGGTTGTTCGGAATGAAGCGAATTCGTTTCCAGAGCTATTTTGTGAATTGGACTATTACCAATTCCATGGATCCATGTAGCTCCCATCTCGATTCTGTCACCGCCGAATTCAGACGTGTTGATTCTCCCGCCGATTCTTGTTCCGCCTTCGACGATACAAAGCTCGAATAAGTCCTTTGAAGCTGTTGAAGTGTAGAGCTTGTTTGCGGCTGTTAGGCCCGCCATTCCGGCTCCAATTATCACAATCTTTGGTTTTTTCACCACCATTGTTGATTTTGCTTTTGCTGCAAGTTTGTTTTGTGTATGATTAAACTTCAATTCTATTTCAATATACAAGATGATATAACATAGAAGAAAAGTGGTGAAATTGAATAGAATAGAAAGGGGGTGTGTGAAGAAGTGTGAAGGTGAGATTTGAGTTACTGACAATGAATTTATAACTTGTTTCTGCTTTGTGAAATATATGGTTTTTTTTAATTGGAACTTATAATAATTATTTTTTTTTTTGGAATAAAGTGTGAGACCAACTTGGTCCTTTATTGTAAATAATTATAAGCAGGACAAAAATATTAAATACTGCAAGGGTAAATAAATAAATAAAACAGTAATAGTATTCAATGTAACTTATTACATCAGTAAGACCACACAAGTTATTATATCATTAAAACCAAACAAGGAGTTACTAAATCAATTAATTATAAATATATTAATTTTATAAAATTGATTTTGATAAAAAATAATTAAAAGTAACTTGATTTATATTTTAATAAATTATTGTAAAAAAGAATTGAATAATAAGTTTTAATATAAAAATTTAATTTAATTTTTTTATTAAAAATAAAATTCATTCATTCAAATAGATGGAATATATCGAATAACACAAATTCAAAATGGTTCTACGTTGAAAAGAATAAATCTGCGACTAAACACAACATCCACGTTAATAGTATATAACGACAATGTTAAAATTATTGATTGAATATGCACTACGTCGAAACTAATACACCAATCTGAGCGGAACAAACTAAGAGGAAAAATAACCACATTAAAACAGCGACTAACACAATATTGCATAAAAACAACGAAATCACGAAAAAAAAACTAAAAATATATATGAAATCATTTAAATAAAAAGGAAAGAAAAAAAATTTTAAAAAAAATTTTAAATAAAAAAAATTGACTCTAATGGACGAATGAAAAAAAATTAAAGTTGAAAAAAAAGGGAGGCCACTTATATATTCGTAGAATCAATTTCAAAATTGATAATCAATTATATCACAAACTCTAAATTGATCACTCTTCTTTTAACTCTAAATAACTGAAACACACAATCAACACAAAAATTAATTCAATTAAAAAATTAAGTTGAAAATATGTAAAATTAATTTTCATAAAATATGAGGTAAAAATAAATTAAATAATTTTTTGCAAAATTAAATTGAAGAGTATATTTGTAAAAGAAAAACAAGTTTAAATTCCTATAGTATATAAATAATAGTCTCAAATAAAATCGATTTGAGTAACCATAATCCATTCTCCTCAAAACAACCAAAATGTCAAAATCAATTATAATTTAGAATCAACTCAAACATTTTATCACATACCCTAAACTCATCAGTCTCTTTTAGACCTAAAAAACACAACTACACACAATAAGACCAAAAATGATTCAATTGAAAAACTGAACTATACCCTACAACCATAAATGCCCACAACTTCCTAATAATTCACAGACAATCACTGAGCTACAAGAAGAGTGAATAGTGATGATGCCAATAACCTAGACCCAATTTCACATTGTTGTAATAAGAAGAAGAAAAAATGTGAGAAAAAAAAAGGTTGACAGTGCCTCTCACCAACCTCACATGTAAATTGAGATTTGGGACTCCCCACCAAAACAAGTCAATGGTCCTGATCAACTGATGGGCTGTCCTTACATGAGGTATATGGTGGAGACCATATCAATCTAGCCATTATAATATAAAGTTAAAGTTGTTGGATGATTCACCACTCAATTTTTTTTATATCATAGTACCAATTTTTAGGGTACCCCTATTCATTCGTACTTTTATAGCAGACATGTTCGAGTTTTCATTTTTTTCTCTCTCTCTCTGACAGATTTTGAAATATATGGCATTTTAATTTGAGTTTCTATATGTTTTTTATTCAATTTCTTTTTATAAAAATATAAATAGTGTTTGTTTTCATGAGGTCAACAAGCCTTTGTATTTTTGCATTTTTTTTATAAGATCGATGCCAAGCTGAGATGCTCGTAGAAATTTATTGTGTCATAAACATTGATCGATTTTAAATTATTTTTAAGGGTAAATTTATGATGATGCTAATAGCAGTCTAGACCACAACTGTGTTGTATATTAAAAAATAAAATTTACCGAGATATTGATATCTATTTTGTTTCATTTTTTAAATGTTTTTATAGGATTATATATTTTACTGACATATTATTTATATAGTTTATTAAAATTTAGATAAAAAATTATTTGAAATAATTTTTTATAAAGATTATTTTAAATATTTTATCTTTGCTATCTTTGCATGCAGGTTACAATTGATTAAAAGTTTCCTCTTTGCTATCACCAACTTCTGGATGTAATACATCCCTCTCCCTAAGAAGGTCATCAAGTAGGTGAATGTTGGATTTCAGTCGTTTCTTTGGTCTGGCATTGGTGATAAATATAGAAAATCCCAAATTACTTGGAAGAAAGTCTGCACTAGTAAGAATCATGAAGGGCTAAATGTCATTTATATTGAGGACTATATGAAGGCAAGTTTCTCCAACTATTGGTTTTGATGAAGACATCTTAGAAGAAAATTGTCATAGCAAAAGAATGGAAAAAAGCCTCATGTCAAAGCTAAAGCATTAAGCATCAACTTTCCAATTTTATTCAACTTATGAAGACTTACTTTGCATTTTTTGGTTGATCAATATTCTTGAGGTCCATGTTAGCAATTTCATTATGTTCATAGTTAAGTGCTCAAGAAAAATCATGGTAATCATTTCATATCGCATACATATTTTTAACATCTTTGAAACTTGGCTAAAACTCATTTTTTAATGTATTTTTCTTTTTCAAAGCAGGTGTAAACCATTCTTGGTAACCAGCTACACATACATGATTTTGAGTTCTTTGGCTGACATTGGCAGGTGTAACTAGTTACACCATTTCTGGTAACCGGTTACACATACGAAACTTTTAATTTTTTTACACCACTTCAAGTGTAATTGATTACACTCTTTCTGGTAACCAGTTACCACTGAAGCAATGGCAGTGGTTCGCTCCAAATCTAACTCTAACAAAATGATTTTTACATCCCTCAAGCATGGCATCTTTTCATGCATTCATAAGGTATCATGTTATAAATACTCTACTTGTTAGATTTTGAAAATTCACCTCTTTCAAATCAATTCAAACATACTCTTCATCTTATTTTTCAAACACAAGTGCATTGTGTCACACCCTAAATTTGTCTTTCCCTTTTTTTTATTTATATATTTTCGCATTTTTCGATTCTATTTTTAATTTTGCATTGCCAGCTTAATTTCATGCTGTTTAGACACGTGTCCACCCACGATTTGACGTTTTTCAAATCTCTGTTATTTTGTCCAATAAAAGCGTAACCCTGGCCTAAGGATGTTATTTTTGTAAATTTTAATTCCATTTTAGTTTCCTCGTTTTTTTTCTTTTCAAAATATTATTATTTTGTACATATTTTATTTCTATTTATTAATAGTACTAATAATTAGAATACAATTTTTATAGGAATTTATTTAGAAAATAGTTTAGAATAGAATTTTAATTAATTAGAATTAGTATTTATTTGAATTAATTAACTAGTTTAGAAGATAGACTTAATTAGAAGTAGATTTTGATTTAATTATTAGAATAGAAATAGATTTTTTAATAGACTAGAATTAGAATTAGAATTTTTTTTTAATTTAGAAATAGTTTTAGAAATTAGAAATAGATTTAAAATTTTTATTTAGAAAATAGGATTAGATTATTTAATTAATTAATTAGTTTAGAATAAGGTTTTTTATTATTAGAATTTTAGTTTAGGATTAGAATTAGATTTTTTTATATTATTATTATTATTATTAGAAATTAGAATAGATTTAACTAGTTAGAGTTTAGAAAATAGATTTAGAATTTATAGTTAGAATTAATTAGGATAGATTAGAATATTAAGTTAGTTTAGAATATGATTTATTTAATTAATCAGAAATTAAAAGAAAAGGCAGAAAACGACAAGTTGGATTTTTAATATAAGTGGAACTGTTCATCTTCTTCTAGCGAAAAAACCCTAGCCGCCCCTTTACTGTTCAGCTTCTTCTTCGCGGAAATAACCTAGTCGCCGCGGAAGGTCTTCCTCTCTCCCTTCGTCGACTTCAACCGTTTTCCTCCCCCTTTCCTCATCTTCTCCCTTCCTTCAAACCCGCCATCATCTTCCCCTTCGTTCACCTTCCACGACCCTCAATAACAACCCTCATTTCCTTCATTCAGCCGCAAACCTTCTGCACTCACAAACCTTGCTAAAATGTGGTACACGACCAACCCTGCGACCCATCAACACTACAGACCGCACCATAACCATCAAACCTCAAACAACTAACCTCTACCCACCATCTTCTTCGATTCATTTTTGCAAACCTACCACACCTTCTCCCGACCCAGATTCGCAAACCCACAAACCTTTTTTTAGATTCAAACCAACCCAGAAAACGAATGAGAAGAAGAAACTAAAACAGAATAGAAGAGATGAAGCATTTCGGAATCCAAACCGAAACAAGATCGAGAGGAGAGTGAGAGATTGAAACTGAGATGTCTGAAGGTCGTGTTTAGGATTTGAGCCACGATTTCTTTCAGATCTGTGAGAGTGGGCTGGAAACCCGCATTCTCTTGAGTTTTTCTTCTTCCATTAATGGTCGTCATTATGCTCAAGGAGAGAAGGACGTGGCTCTAAGTCTGAACATTTATTTTTAGTGACCTGGCTTTTGACCGTGTGCCCTTGTGTGTGTTCTCTCATGGATTTTTGTTTGTTGGTTGTGGGTTGTAGGCCCGTGTCATTTTCATTATACCCCCTTCCTCTTTGCATTGTATCACACATTTTTGTTTTTCTTATGGAGGGGTGATGGGCCTCAGGCCCATATGATCCTCTCCAACTCACACCCCCACCAAATTCTTAGTTTAACCTTTTTTTTTTATGTATGTAATATTTATTTTATAAATTAGTTGTTTTAGAATTGTAAATATATTTCTAAAAAAAATAATAATAAGTTTTATAGTTTTTATTTTTTTAATATATTTTTTTTAAGTTTTGGTTTTTAATATATTTTTCTAAAGTTAGATTTTAGTGTTTTTATTTATTTTTGAGGCTTTTATTTTCATTATTATTCCATTTGGTTCGATGACGAGACTTCCGAAAATCGTTACTAGTCAAAATATTGATAAGTAACGATGGATCCGAGACCACCACTTCTTTCTCTCCTCATTTCTTCTTCATTTTCGATTTTTATTAAGATTTTCTCAATCTATGAAGTCTTTTATTCGTAAGCGCAGTTTTATCAAAGTCGATAACCTTCTCGATTTCAAATCTGTGGAAAATGACCATTTGGGTCGTTTTCTTTACTTTGGGATTGTGATAGGCTACCTTCGATTAATCGAAATAATGTTTGCGATTAAGACGAGATTCCCACTTTTTTTGGGTCCGTACGACACGATTAAAATAGAGAATGATCTTCAATATCATTTCTCAATCTTGTCCATAGCACGAATATCAATTTACGCGACCTCCTATAGTTCGACTTTCATCGTAAGTCGAGCTACAACGGTTTAGTGTTACAATTCGTCCCGATTTAATTCACTAACAAACTAACCACTAACATTACTTTCTGTCAAATATCAACTGATTTAAATTCAGTCATTATATTCTTGTACATATTGTTATATTCTATATATTATCCATATCTTGTATATATATATATATATATATATATATATATATATATATATATATATATATATATATATATATATATATATATATATATATATATATATATATATATATATATATATATATATATATATATATATATATATATATATATATATATATATATATATATATATATATATATTCATATTCTCTTCATCTTGTACATCCTTTCACAACACCTAATAAATATCGAAACCATAAAACTCAAAATTGGTGGACTGTTGTTTGTTTGTCTGATGACGGGCCTTTGGACATTTTCAGGAACCCAAGCATGGAGTCGTGCCCGACTTTCACTCAAAGGCGTAGCTTAGGACACATTGCAAACACACGGCTTCCTCTTGGGCTACCTGACAATGAGACTTTTTATTTCGTGCAATCCCGTGTAATTTGCATGTACCCCTCTCCCATTTCCGATGTACGTATTTCGTATTTCTTTGACTGTAGATATCGTCTAGGAGCACCCCCAGGGACTAGAATATCCGTTTTCAAACTAATTCTCGATCCGTCATCGAGTTATTTTCAAACTCACTTTCACCACGCTTTTGCACGCAAGTACAAGTCAAACCCTTGATCCAACGTCAAACGGATTTTCTCAACCAACTTTCAAACCAATTTACTACTTCTTCTTTTTAAAACTTTTTTCTCTTAAAAACTTGGCCTCGTGCCAACCGCATTTTCAAAAACTCTTTTCTTAATAAAACTTGAATGGTCGTGGAGTGGTTAGGCGTAGGCCTTCTCCTATCGTGAGTGCTTGGCATTACCTTTAGAGTTCACTGTCGCAAAGCACTTACCATTCGAAATCAAAACACCTTTTAATAAGAGAATGAAGTTCTCTTTGTATTGAACTAAAGAGAGGGGATTGAGTGTAGACTTCTTCCTCTCCGAGTGTCAGGATACTCACTGTAGAGTGTGTGGTCTCGATACTCGTCTTTCAATACGAAGACACGCTTATATTCGCCATACCATTTTCATAACAAAACTTTGAGATAAAGAATTGGGTACTACCCGCAAGGGTTTACTATCCGAGGACCTATTTCACCCCTAAAAACAACTTCCACAAACCAAATGTGACATCTTGCCTCCAATGGCGAAAACTAATCTTTCAAAAAGGATATGTTACGCCCGTTCTACCGCAAACAGGTAACTCCTAAGTCTCCAACGAGCGAACATCAATACACCTAACTGCTAGAATGCACACGATAACATCATCCACAAAAACACCGGTTAATAGTTAGTCGAACTACGACTGTTCTGATTTCTCATACCAGACGAGAATAGGTAGGCATAGGATTGCGATAATCCTAGTTAGCACTCTTCTTTCTTTTCCACCTTTTCCCCGAAAGGACATGCTACGTTCGTTCTACCGCAAACAGGTAACACCTAAGTCTCTAATGAGTGAGCAACAATACACCTAAACTGCTAGAATGCATATGCTAGCATCGTCTACCAAAACTTTCCAGCAAACCGTAGGCCGAACTACGGATGCTCTGATTCTTCACTTCTTCTAAGTAAAGATACGTAGGCACAAGGGCCCCAATCCTTGTCGAGCATATTCCATCTTTTGACCCGTGGTTCCCCAAACTACGTCGACTCTGACTTTCTCATATCTGTTGAGAATACGTAGACCTAGGATCGCGAAGTCCTACCGAGTCTCCCTTCTCCCCCTTTACCTCTATTTCCCCAGTTATCTTTCTTTTCCCTCTTTATCCCGTGGAACACTCTTTATAAGAAATATATTTTAGTAGATACCTTCACACGTAGACAAACAAATGGTTCCCATCGAGTACGATGGATGCGAGGGGTGTTAATACCTTCCCTTCGCGTAACTGGCTTCCGAACCCGTTCTTGGTTGCGAGACCATCTTATCCATTTATTTCTTAGGGTTTTATCGATGTTTTCCCTTCTTCTCATGTGATAAATAAAGTTCGATGGAAACTCTTCTGTCTTTCTTCCTCGCCTCCCTGTCGTTGCACGATTTTTTCGAGTAGCGACACATTGTCTTGAAACTTCAAAAGTGAAACTTACTGCATACAAATTTCATAACAGTCCAAAAACGTTTCAGCATCATAAACCTTTGAGCACTTGTATATCATATTGATTTGTACACTTAAAAGGGAAGATCAATTCTAGTAATTGATATATATTCATCATACTTCAAACTTCTTCTTGTTTTTCTAGAATTGTTTTGTATTCCTTGTTCTCCAGGATTGTTGTAAGCAAGATAGTTGAATTGGAGAGGATTGTACTCATTTCAACTTGGTTAATCATAGGGTGTTGTTGCCTTAGTGATTCGTTAGAAGCTTGTGTCTAGAAGTCTAGGATAAGACTTGTACAAAGTTCTAACAATAGTGAAATCTCTTACTGCGTAAAGGGATTAGAGTTCTCTCAGATTGTGAGGGGAATCAGGATACATCGCCGTGTTCTTTATTTTTCTGCACTTTATCGCTTTCAACGCTTAACATCAAGCTAAAAAAATAACCACACTTGTGTCTAAATAAAGATAAAATTTTAAAGTACCTAATTCACCCCTCCCCCTCCTAGGTGCATTCCATACTTACAAATGGGAACAAATCCAACCTTCTAAAGCTCTTGTGGAATCTTAGTGGTAAAAATGATAGCTTATGGATCAAATGGATCCATTGTTATTACATCAAAGGTAAGGATATTATGGTTATCTATATTTAAAATAATTGGTCTTGGATTATTAAATCCATTTTTAAACAGAGACAAAGGATTGATCAAAATCAAGCTTGAGAGAAATTATTGAATTACCAATCTTTTAAAACCAGAAGCATGTACAAATAAATGAAGATTCAAGAGCAATAGGTTCATTGGCATAAGCTTTAGATTGGCAATCCGAATCGGCCTCGTGCATTATTCACACTTTGTATGGCTTGTCACGGTCTTTAGCAACTAAAGAAAGATTGTATTAATTTGGGATGCTTGATCACGACACATGCGGCTTATGTGACAACAAGGAAACTCTGTAACACCTATTATCTTCTTGCTCACCCATAAGGTGGAATTTGGCTCTATATTTTTCAATGGCTTCAAGTTATACACACCCCGTTTGATTGGAGTGAAGAGTTGAACAGGTTGGTGACCCATTTTAAGGGTAAAGTTTGGGGATCAAAGATTCTCAAATGTGCTATTGCAAAAACTGTTTATAAAGTTTGGAACCTTAGAATCATCATTGCTTTGGTAATAAAATTAGTTTGGATACTATGATCCTATAATCATTGATACCATAGTTTATAGATGTTGGAATAGGCCTTGTCTTAGATAATATATTACTAGATTAATGCTTCCTTAGGTTGGTGTTTGTGGTGGCTTTGTTGTGTTTTCAGATGAATCGTTGATCGTCGTTGAGCTATATTGTTTTTTTTTTTTTTGGATTTTAATAAATCTTTATTTCTCCAAAAAAATTTAAAAAATTATTTAAATTTGAAGTTATTTTTATAGTTTTTCATAAATATTATTTAGAGATTTATTATATTAAAAAATCATGTGACTTTATTAATGTTTTAATCTTTAATATTGTATATTTATGATGTTGGATGTTGAAATTATTCTTTAAATTTTTTTTTTAAAAAAAGAGCCAATATTTTTTATAATTTTAAAAGTTTATTTTTCAAATAAATCATTTTTAAAAATTAAAAAATCTATTTATTTAAATTTTGGCAAAAGTACTATTTTAGTCCTTTAAGTTAATTTAAAACATCAAGTTAATCCTTTAATTTTTTTTTTTGGCAACGCTTTGGTCCTTTATTGTAAGTAACGTTTGCGTCGTTGACCTTTTTAAAAATCTCAATTAAAATAAATTGCAAACTCACATACCATTTGAACTGGTTTTTCGCGCTGATCACGAATATGTAATTAAATTTGTGTTTGATTGTGTATTTTGGTCGGATCGAACGGTTTTTCTTTATGTATTTGTCCACTTTTTTCCCTGATTCTCATGAACCATAACTTGTTTAATAAACTTGATTGCATATTCGTGATCAGCGTGAAAAATCAGTTCAAATGGTATATGAGTTTGCAATTTATTGTAACGGAGATTTTTAAAAAGGTCAACGACGCAAAGGTTACTTAACATAAAGGACCAAAGTGTTACAAAAAAAACTTAAAAGACTAACTTGATATTTTAAAATAACTTAAAGGACCTAGACAATATTTTTTCCTTAAAGTTAAAACAGACAGACCTTAAAATTGATTACTAGTATACACATTTCTCTTTCCACCCTTATATGTGCATACCACACCCTTGAAAATCCAAAATTGATCTTCATGCGTTTGGAAATGCATCTTCAGATGCACTGTAAATCACGATAACCTTTTATTTTCTGAGTTTCATCTAGTTTTAAAAAATTATGGTTCAGAGATGCATCTTCGTATATTATTTGGGTGTATCCGGAGATGCATATCCAAAATACCCCCTGAATCATTTCAGAACATCACCATTGTCTCAACATCATAATATTTTAGGCCAACTTATAGTAAATTAAAATCAAATTAAAATGAAGTTGTATTAAAGTTAAATGAAAGCAAAAATTCATATATTAATTCAAAAAGTCAAGACCATATATAAAATTTGCCCAAAAATACAAAAAAAAAGTAATACATCTAAGCATAAATTATCTACTAGGTATGTATAACCTTTGCCTTCTCCTCCGCCTGTACTGCACAGAATTTTGTAACTCCTCGTAGGTAGGTATCAGAATAATCTACAAGTGGCCAAATTGGCGCATTATTCACTTGGGCATATAGGGATATATAAGAGATGACTCACATGCCACTCATCCGTAGTATAAGGAAATGACGTCAAATTGACGTATCTGGTGGTGACCATCGTATAGGCATAAGCAAATGCTGTTGGGTACCATACGGTCAAGAGAGACTCTGAATGACTCGAGTGCACCATTCCCCCTATACAAAACAAAAGCGGCTGCACGTGGTCAGCCCTTATCGTAGGCAGACATATCTTTCCACCCGTTGATGCGAGGGAAATTGGAGATGATCCATCCCTGAAAATGGTTTGTATACAATATTAATAACAAGTGTTCCTTTATTATTTTCAATATGTGATTCAATGTGTTTAAAGTTGATTTAAGGGTTTAGGGATTTTGAGTATTGAATTGTTGTTGCCTTTCTGATGGTGAGTTCAATGAGTTTGAGGGATTTGAACTGATGGTCTGATAGGTTTGAGGTTGATTTGAGAGTAAGGGAAACTAGACCTTCGTGGCAAAATCTGTTGTTGAGGTTTCAACCCTGTAGGGTAAGAAATTGTGAGAACTTTAATGACTGTGGGGTATTTGTAAGAAATTATGGGAATTGGAGGCGTAAATATGATACGGGATTGGCCTAATAAGTCGTATATTTTGTGCCTTTATCGCCATAGTACCTTAGGAATGATTTAGGGATGTTTTTAGGACATTGGGGAAGGAAATCGTAGAGGTTTTTGGGCTAGTTTTGATGCTGGTACGTAACAACGATTTGCTGTAATCATGAGTTCGCACAGCAAAGAATGCTTCGCACGCGAACATTCGCCCTAGACTCGCACAACGAACTTGCTAGCGAACGTAGCAGAGTTTCACAAATTCTGATCTTGTGCAGTGATGTCTTGATGTTTTGATGCTGTGATTTTCCTGATGAATTACCCTGAGTGTGACTGTGATTCCTATGTGATTAAATGAATGTATGATGAATTACTATGAGTATAGATGTGATTCCTATGTGATTAAATGAATGTATGACGAATTACTATGAGTATAGCTGTGATTCCTATGTGATTAATACATGACCGTAGGATGAGTACCCATGAGTATAATTTTGATTCTTATGAGATTAATACATGATTGCATGATGAATTCCCATGAGGAACTATGATGATTTGTGACGTTGATTCCATGAGGTTTTGATGATTCTATGATGACGTGATACTTATGATTATTTTGATGAATGATGATGCACCTAATGAGATTATTATGAGGATGATATTGACGTGTGCATCATGCATGCATATGCATTCCAGACTTCGGTCTAGGACCTTGATTCTTGTGGCTTCAGTCCCATTGTGCGAATGTGAGGTATTTTGTTGTGCTCCGGTTCTCATGTAGAATCGATCCTACTATTGTGGATCTATGGAGGGTTGATTGTTCAGTGTCCATTAAATTTTGTTGATTGACATCGCATGCATGAGTCTTGTTGCATTTGCATTTATGTGACAATTTAGTGAAATTTATAATGTTGTGGCCTTTGATGTTCCTTGATGATTATGATGATGTTTTATATATTGATTCCTATATTGATTATTATGAATCGTTTTACTCACCCTGTCTATTTGAATGTTACCTCCACGTGGGTAACGTACAGATGACCTGGTTTAGCCGTGGATGCCGTCGAGGACTTTTTGAAGTTTTTGGGTCGTTGGCCACTGTGTTTGACTTATAGGGTCTTGCTCTGATAATGTAACATCGGGTTGGGGTCTTTGAGTTAAACCATGTTTTATTTATTATTGTTATTTTGATTATGTTGTTGCGCAAGGAAAACTTTGGATTTTACCTTTTTGAGTTTCGCTGCCTTTTGAGTAATATTTTGAGTAATTTTGGGAAAATCCGTTGTTTATGGAGCATTGACTATATTTGAATTATTGAGAAATGTGCACCCTTTTGTGATGATTTTATTGCGCTCAATATTTTACTCTGATAAATATGATTGATTTTGTCATTATATTTGTGGGGTAGAAAAGGGTGTTACATTTTACCAACCTCTCATTGAATATATAATCATTCACATTGAATTATAAAACAATAATATGAAAAATTAAGTTATGTTAAAAAACACCTTACATTGATCTATGCCTTACGAGCTTTCTCTAGCCGGTTATCCGTATCTCGCTCTTTGACGGTTATGATTTGATTAATGCTTGTAGTTCTTCAATCAAAAATTCTTTTTTTACTAGTTCACTCTGCAAAGTTATTAATACTTTGCATAATGAACTAGTAGAGAAGGAAGTATTGGTTGAAGAATTATAAACACTGAACCAAATTCTACCTATTAAAGAGCGAGTACGGACAATAGGTTTTAGAAAACTAAAAAAATATTGATTAACATAACTTGTTCTTCTAATATAACTCAATTTTTATACTATTAATTTCTATTGAAAGGTTATATGTTATTCTTTATGTTTATACATAATAGTGTCTATAGTACCACAAGTGAATCATTTCTTAAGTAAGAAGTCCCTAAGGCACTCAGACAATACTCTAATAGCTTTATCTTTGAGACTATAGAGCTTGTTTTAGTTTAAAACATAGTCATAATTTTTATAGTCCTCATAACCGAGTGGTTGTAAGACGTACACTTCTTTATTTATAAAATTGTTAAGGAATGCAGACTTAACATTCATATGATACAATTTAAAATTCAAAAAGCATACAAATGTCAAAAAGAGTTGAATCCCTTTGAGACAGGCTACAGGAGCGTATGTCCCCTGATATCAAATCTCTTGAACTTAACTATATTTTATGTCACTAGTTTTACTTTATTTTTGATAATTATGTCATGTTCACAATTTTTTGTCACTAATTTCATGTTCACGAAGCTTATTCCGAAAGACCAATTTCTCATACACATTTCATCCCTAATTCTAAGGGTGGACAAGACCCGTACACCCGCCCAACAACCATGAGAACCGTACGAATTAGAGATAAATGGGTGGTTCGATCGGTCAATGGGTTACCAAATTGTCAAACTCGGTTTCATTGAGATTGAACTTGGCAAATTCAGATTGAAATTCTAAACTCACGAGTAACCGCACCTGCCCATAAATATACGATTGATAAAAATTAATTACTCTAACCAGCGGTGGTAGCACCTTCCGAGACAAGGATTTTTTCATTGTTTCACATGATAAATAGTAAAGTAGTACATATCAATAGTTTCTTTTTATTAAAATATTTAATGCAATGAATATTACTTTATTAAAATAAGGCTTAATGCATCATTTGGTCCCTTAATTTAATTTTATCAAATTCTATTAACTTGTGCGTGTGTGTGGCATTTCAGCTGGCACTAAATTTGAAGACATGAAATTATTTTATTTCTTATTGATTTAAAATGTAAAATTTTAATACTCCAACTGATTTTATTTTTTTTTTATTTCAAGAAAAAACTCAGAAACACCATTGTCGCTCCTTTCTCCGTCCTATTTCCGACCACCACCGCTTTTAATGAAAAATTCAAAATAATATTCGTACTCCTCATTCCGTGGCTTTCCTAATGAACCGGGTAAGATTATATTTCAAAGAACATCGCCGAAGGACCCTATTTTCATCTTCGACCTTGCGATTTCAAACGAAAAAAATGGACTCATTTGGAGTCTCTTTAAGCATAAGATCTTCGAGGAAACAAACTGATTTTGTGAGTGTCATATGTTGTTAAATTTCTGATTTTATGCTCTGTTAGGTTCACAAAGTTCTCTGTTACGTTTCTACTCTGGTTTGTACTCTGTTAGGTTCACCAATTTCTGGTTTTTTTGCTTCAATGTCTTCTCTGTTAGGTTCACAAAGTTCTCATTTTTTTACGTTTTTGATTTACTCAATGCATGTTGGTTTCAGTTTATCAACTGGTTTTTCTATTAGCTATGTGTTATATATTCTAAAACATGATTTTATTGTCTTCTCCATTTTCATGTTGTTGTTTTTGCTCAAAAATATCTAGCATAAAATTTGGTGGTTTTTTATGTTAATAGTTTCATTATCTGGCAAGATCTTGTGTGAAATTTCATTTCTGAAATGATATTGCATCCCTCCATGTGAAATTTATTTTTAATTTAAGACAATAAATATGAAGAACAGAAGAGATAGGTAGAGTAACTTTAGCATATGAAAATATATTCAATGATACATCGACAACGTGAGCAATAAAAATAGTGGAATGTAGGGTTCAGCAATCACACCATACACAGTTTGTCTAAATTAGATTCTTACAATCATATTTGGCTCAACAAGTCAAAGCCTCAAGTTTATTTTCTTCAACATCGTGAAAATATTTTCTTCAATCAAATGGCTCCACACCTGTCGTCTCTCTCCTCCAGTTTATTGCAAAATAATACTACTAGCTTTATTTAATAACTAATCTATTTGAAAAAAAAGTTAACTGACATTAATATTTTTGATAATGTTAACATAAGAAAATAAGAGTAATTATAATAAATTTATTATAATTTTGACAAATTATTTTTTCATAAATGAGCCACTAAAAAATCTTTGGGGTAATGGTAAATAATAATTAGTTAAAACTTGTATTTTTGTATAATTATCAATAAAAATGAAAATAATTATATTATATTAATTATATATTTTTTTAATTTATTTTTTAAAATCAATAAAAAACGTCAATGAAATTTTTGGTTCATACATTGAACAAATGCTATGTCACTAATTAATTTTTGGTTCATACATTGAACAAATGCCATGTCACTAATTATCAATGAAATTTTTTTTATATTTTTAAAATTAAAATGAGAACAATTATAATATAGAAATTCTATTTTAAAGAATACTAACTATAATATGTTTTTCCATGAGGTATGCATAGAACAAATTCTTTTATCACTAAAAATTTAATTAAAATTAATATTTTATGTAATATTGTCAAAAGAAAATAAAAAATTCTATTTCACAAACTAATTTTTACATATTCTAATTTTATCACATTGTTTTATGAGAAAACTAGTCATTTAATAAACCGTTGAAACATACATTTCTATGTATGTAGATATTTGTGACTAATTAATTAGTCAAATTTAGTATTTTTCTGAATATTCTCCACATAAAAATTATACAACATATTATAAGGCTTAGATCAATTGCAAAATTTCAATGTTATTATATGAATAAGTGTTCCAAATTCAAACATGAAACTCATAATCATTATGAGATTTTGGTGTCCCAAATTGAAAACGTAAAAAAAGAATAATACTTATATTAAAATAATTATAACTTATGATAAATATCATACAAGTACGTATTCATCATTAAATAATTAGTTTTTTTTTTTAATATTATCAACATAAAAATGAGAATAATTATATTACACTAACTATTTTGATACTATACTTTTCAATATATTTTTCTAAAAATAAGTAAACTAAGAAGCTATTGGAATGAAGAATTCATCCACATGTCAAATATTTTATCACAAATCAATTAGTTAAATTTAATATTTATTAAATAAAAATGAGAAAAAATTTAATATGTGAACTATATATTTTTTTAAAATAAAAATCATACATGAGACATTTATATAATATATAAATTTAAGAGGACATTGATATATGTTCCCATCTCGGTCGAGACTATACTCCAGACCTAAAAGTGCACGCAACTTAATAAATCATCGTCCAATAACACATGTAGTCTAATAATAGGTCATAAAATTCAAGATAGGTTGTTCACTATTATGATGAGAGACCATTGTGCTATGTTTACACTATTTTTTCACACACCGTATATTATATCGTAGAAATTAATCAAAGAAAATGTTATTGCACAAAAATCAAGATAAAACAAATTATTAAAAAAAATGAAGTATTTGTTTAAATAGTATTTGTCTCTTTAAGTTGGCGAGTTTTTTATTTTGATTCCTGAATCTTTTTTTTTGTTGTGATGGAGTCCTTATATGTTAATTTTTTGTTGGTGTTAGTCCTTGACGTCAAATTTCTGTTTAAAAAAGAAGCTTAAATGGCTAACGATGCTAACCTGAATTTTAATTTTTAATTTTAATCAAAGAAAATGTTATTGCACAAAAATCAAGATAAAACAAATTATTAAAAAAATTGAAGTATTTGTTTAAATAGTATTTGTCCCTTTTAAGTTGGCGAGTTTTTTATTTTGAATCCTGAATCTTTTTTTTTTGTTGTGATGGAGTCCCTATATGTTAATTTTTTGTTGGTGTTAGTCCTTGACGTCAAATTTCTGTTTAAAAAAGAAGCTTAAATGACTAACAATGCTAACCTGAATTTTAATTTTTAATTTTTCATTCTGACACAGGTTAATTACATGGAAATGCAACGCGAGGGTTTTAAAAATGACAAATGAAATTCAAATTTTATTTGATTTTGCAACTTCTTCTCCATCTCTACAATATTGTTGCATTATTCTTCCTCTCTTCAACATAGTCACCTTCTTCTTCCTTTGCATATTCATCCATGCATCCATGGTTACTTCCCCAATTAGTAACTTTAATCTTTTTCAAATCTCAGTTTGTGGTTGCAATGGATCAATGAAAATGTTCATCTTAAACTCCACTGAAAATCCTAAATGAAGATATTGGAAATATCAAAATTTGGGGTTAATGTCAAGTTGCAAGTCGTTCATAGATGATGAATTTGAACGAAACTTATCAAGTGAATCCAAAAATTCAAATGGATGCAGTTGCTCAGAGGTTGTGAAGGATTTAAGTTGCTGTATTAAAAACCTTGACGCTAGGAAAAAAGAGAAGAGAGAGAGATAAAGTTGGAAAACAAAAGGAAAAAAAGTCAATTTGTTTAAGCTTGTGTTGATTGTATCATGGTGTTTGTTCATTACTTATCAGAAATGGTGGTGATTGTCATTTGAATGTGTCTGTATTTTTTTCGTCCCTCTAACAAGCACTCTTTATGAATTTCATCATTGTTTCCTCCTATAATGCTTATTTAATGAATGAATATGAAGTTTTGAATTTGTATGATCTTGGTCTCTATATGTTTGTGTTTTTTTTCATCTGTATTTCTTAATGAAATAAAATAATATATGAACTTATGTAATAAGGCATAACAAAGATACATCGTAAAGCCAAAAATACAATGTATTACTAAAACATAATGTTGGTTCATGTCTCCAAAATACATAAATCTAAAAGGCATATGAAAAATAAACCAAAATACATCCAAAAAGGCATAACAATCACAAGCAACACCAAAATTAAACCATATAAAAATTAATTAATGTCTACAAATAAAAGGTTGTGTTGGATCACTTCCTTCTCACTTTAGCTTTTTACATTTAAGGACCCTTGTTATATCACTTCTCCTTAACTCCAACTTCCTTGCAACTTTTGGTTTGGTTTGTTTTTTCTACATAACACAAGCATCAGAATGCATGCAAGAAATACAATTATTTTGATAAACTAAATTGGTTTAAGTAACTCAACTGGTTTAATATTAGTTAGAGTTGCAGATACAACTACCTTAGAAACAAGTTCAATATTTGGAACATGTGCATTTTGAGCATTTGGAACATGTGCAGTTTAGGATGTAACATCATTTATATTTGTTTGAGGTTGTGTTACCTCAAATGTTGCTGTAAGATTTGCATAAACATTTCAAATTTAGAATTAACTTTGTGAGATATTGGATCGAACTCTAGTATGGTCGAAGGGTAGCTTCTTGGTTCGACGATTCGAAATAATCTTAGTATGTCATCGAAGTTTGTTCACATGCTATAGTCAAAGTATGCTAGGAATGTTAGCATGTCAAATTGGGCATTGGTTGTAAGCTCATTTATTTAAGTTAGCTTGTTCCCTAAGTTAACTTGTATAATGGGCTTGTGTGTAAAAGCCCGTTAGGTTAGTATGTTAGTTTTCTTATAAATAGCATGCTAGTCTCTCATCTTTGGGGTGTGGTGTAAATCCTAATTAGGGTGGATGGGGTTATTTGCTATCCTGTAACACTTGTAATCTTGTTTCAAAGAGAAAGTAAAGAATATCAGTTTATAACCAATTTCATTTTGTTCTTCTTCTTTCCCTATTTTTCTTACCCTTGTGGGTTTCTTGCTGATCAAGAAACCAATTATACTTTTTTATTACGGTATCATTTTCTTTAAAAATTTGGTGCGGTGGACATGGAGAAGATGTCTTCAAAACAGTATGAGATTGAAAAGTTCATTGAAGTGAACGATTTCGATCTATGGCGCTTGAAGATGAAAGCCCTACTGGTTCAATAGGGTTGTTTAGAAGCGTTGAAGGGAGCCGCAACCATGGATGTTGTGTTAATGGAAAATGAAAAGAAGACTATGGTAGAGGAAACCTACAACACCATCTTATTGAGCTTTGGTGGTAAGGTTCTTCAACATGTTTCGAAGGAGATGACGACCTCTAGGTTATGGGTGAAACTCGAAAGATTGTACATGACAAAACCTTTGGTCAATCTCCTCTACCTGAAGCAAGCTCTATATTCATTCAAGATGAGTGAAGACAAAGTTATGGCTGAGATGTGGGATATGTTCAACAAGCTGATTCTTGATCTTGAAAATATCAATGTCAAGATCAAGGATGAAGATCAAGCGTTGTTGATGTTGTGTGCTTTGCCCAGATCACATGCTCACTTCAAAGAAACTCTCTTGCATGGAAGAGAGTCTCTGACCTTTGAAGAATTTCAATTAGCCTTGTATTCTAAGGATTTGAACAAACAAAAGGAGAATAAACAATCTTTGACTGGTGAAGGCCTGTCGGTTAAGGCGAAATTCACAAAGAGAGATGGCAAGTTCGATAAGAAGAAGGGTAAAAGTCAGCATACGTTTTATAGTGGTGATGCATTTGGCATTTGATGTTATCATTGTAAGAAGGAGGGCCATAGAATAAAAGTGTGCCCTGAATGCCTGAAAGATCATAGAGGTAAGGATAATGGCAACACAGTTATTGTTCAAGATGATTTCGACTCATCTGATGTTCTTGTGGTTTCAAGCGGCGACTCAAGTAAAGAATAGATTATGGATTCAAGTTTCACTTGGCACATGACTCTAAACAAAGACTTGTTTGAGGAACTATGTGATCAAGATGGTGGATTTGTATTGCTTGAAAACAATAAAGCTTGCAAGATTGTTGGTGTTGGTGTTGGATCTATGAGATTCAAGCTTCATGATGAGTTAATAAGGTTGTTGACTGAAGTCAGGTATGTACCTGATATAAAGAGAAATTTGATTTCTCTTGGTGAATTCGACAAGAAAGGATATGTTTTCAAAGGAGAGAAAAGTATTCTGAAAGTCATGAAGGGGTCGAACGAAGTCTTAAGAGGCGTGAAGAAACAAGGCTTGTATACCCTTAAGGTTAAAGTTGTAAGTGGTTCTGCAGATGTTGTATCCATGAAACCTTTGTCAAAGACATAAATTTGGCACATGAGATTGGTTCATGTCAGTGAAAGGGGTATGGTCGAACTGGGGAACTAAAATATGCTTGGTGGAGACAAAATCGAAAAGCTGAAGTTTTGTGAATCCTATGTACTTGGAAAATCTTGTAGAGTGAAGTTCAACAAAGGCAAACAAAGAACAGATGGATCCTTTGATTACATCCATGCTGATCTTTGGGGGCCTAATAGGTGTCCATCACATTCAGGAGCAAGGTATTTTCTATCCATATTCGATGATTATTCTAGAAAGTTATGGATATTCATCTAGAAGACTAAGGATGAAACTTTTGAGAATTTCAAAAGTTGGAAGACTCTGGTCGAAAATCTGACTGGCAGAAAGGTCAAGAGGTTGAGAACCGACAACGACCTTGAATTTTGCAATGAGGCGCTCAACAGTTTTTGTGCAACCTTTGTATTGCAAGGAACAAAACTACTTCAGGTACTCCCCAACAAAATGGTTTGGCTAAAAGGTTTAATCGAACCATTTGGGAAAGAGTTAGATGCATGTTGACTAGTGTTTGGTTAAAAATGGTGTTTTGGGAAGAGGTTGTTTTGACAATAACATATCTAATAAACATATGTCCTTCGACTGCATTAGATATGAAGACACCTGAAGAAGTTTGGTCGGGAGATCCACCAGATCTCGACAAACTTAGAATATTTTACTGCATAGCCTATGCTCACATTAGGCAAGACAAGCTTGAACCTAGAGCTCTGAAATTTATGTTCCTTGGATACCTTGAAGGAGTCAAAGCTTATAGGTTGTGGTTCCTAGAGCCAAGTCACAGGAGGTGCATTGTAACACCCCCTTTCTATACCCCAAATAAACAATTAAATCATTTAGGCGCTAATAAAAATTCCATCAGAGTATAACTATAACATGGTATAAAAGAGGCACATCACATTATCATCGAAACGAAACATAAATAATACCGGCTCACGAAGATATGTAACAAAAGGGGTAAATCTCAACTAAAAACAAGCATAGTGCTTAAAACCCACACATCAACATTTAGAATAAAGCGGAAACATCTAAACATTGAAATCACTTCATTAACATAAGCATCATATACATCGTTCAGATTAATTCAATTCATCAGTTGAGTTTACAAAACGTTCATCAGCAGATACATACACAGATGTATCACAAAAGAATCAAAATAATTCCTAACTACCCAGTGTTATATATCAGAGCCATCTGACCAAAAGAAGTGAAGACTCGCTTCACAAAGACTCCAGCAATCTAATCTGCAATGCCTCATAGAGCATTATAAAACAGCAGAAGGGTGAGAAACAATATCATAATACATAATGCACATAAACATAAGTATATGTACACATAACTTCCAAAACGTCTTCCGCATTCTCACCGCAACTCATCTCACTACACCGTACATCGCAATGTATTCACAATTAACTATTTACAAATAGAGCATCAAACATATATAATGTGCATCAACAATGTTTATATCAATTCATAAACATGCATACATATACACATATATTCACACATACATGTATATGCAAACCTTCCATTCATGCCAATTATCAACAATCTACATAAACATCTACGTTCATGTTTATTCACCATACATCATGCACAGATGTCTACATGCAACTCACAGAGACCGACACACGACTCTATGCAGATGCAAATGCGGTACCGACTCATTTCAGCAGGTTCAATTGAAGAACCAAATAACCATCGCTCACACCCCACATGGGCACACGAGGTTCTGCAGATTCACCGAGGAATCAATATAACCATCGCAACATACGAGGTTCTGCAGATTCACTGAGGAATCAAATATAACCATCGCTCACACCCCACAAGGGCACACGAGGTTCTGCAAATCCACCGAGGGATCAATAAATAACCATCGCTTTCACCCCACAAGGGCACACGAGGTTTTGCAAATCCACCGAGGGATAAATCGACACAAGAATGCATACCATGATGCTTCACATGCAACATGACGCATGACACTCTTGAAATGCATACATGTTTACAAACATACTCATGCATTCATCACATTCGGCGCATACATTCATTATGCATTCAAATATATGTATCACAAAGCATATATATATTCATCATCCATTCTCACTAATTTTCATACATGGTTCACATTCACAATCAGTCTAGCCATGCATCTCTATTTAATTCAAATAATGCACAAAATTGCCAAACGGCCACATTTCACACTTCACAAATCACAAACTAGGATTCACACCATGCGGCTACCCACAACACATATAACAACATACAATCAGTCATCACAGATAAGGAATGATCGCAACAAAACCACACAACCGATCCACGAATGGAAAACACAAGAAAAGAAAATATGTTGATGTGTTCGCTAACCTTCGCCTGGCGAACCTTCGCTACTCGTTCGCCTGGCGAACTTGCCAGCGAAGACCACTGGGATTTATTCTGTAATTACTCGCTAGCACTCGCCTGGCGAACCTTCGTCACTCTCATTCGCCTGGAGAACTGGCCAGCGAAGACAGGGTGGATGCTTCTGACTTGGTTCGCCTGCTGCTCGCTGCCATTCGCCTGGCGAGCCTGCGAACTCAGAACTTCCATGGCTGTCCAAAACCCCAAACCTCACAAAACCGACCGATTTAATCCAAATCAGTTCCAACAGCACAACCCACTCATCACCCGACTATACTACACCGACTAATCCAAATCCTAACCGATAAAACTCAGTTTCGACCGATTAAATCAATTCTGACCTAGAAATGGAAACATAGAAACAATCCAACAAATCTAATCTAGCACATACATGATCATACACATCATGAAGATGATAAAACTTCTCACCCTTACCTGATTAATCGCAAGCTAAGGTTGATTCTTGATAATTCTAGGTTTTGCTCCACTTTCTCTTCTTTTCTCTCCTCCTCTTTTCTTTCTCTTGTTTTTCTTCCTAATGTTTCTATCTTTCTCTTTTCTCTCATATACTCATATTCTATTTCTTTCCTCCCAAATTCTTTCCACACACTTATCAATTAGTTCTCACAAAATATCCACTTAATATTATCACTAATGCCCAAAATACCCTTCAACCTATTTTTACCCGAAACTCTCAAAGTCGGCAAAAATAGCTCAATATGTAAACATAACATATTATCACACAAATACACATAAATGAAATAAACACTTAAATAAATCAAATAAGGACTCAATAAAAATGGGAATTCAGAATCGGGGCGTTACAACTCTCCCCCACTTTAGAAATTTTCGTCCTCGAAAATATTACCTGATTCAAACAGCTCTGGATGCGACTCACACATCTTATTCTCCAATTCCCAAGTCATATTGCCTTCCGCGGAACCTCCCCATGCCACCTTCACAAGTGTGATATCCTTACCTCTGAGCCTCTTAACTTCACGGTCCAAAATCCTAACCGGTAAAACCTCAACTGTAAGATTATCCCTCACTTCCACACCATCCATCGGAATCACATGCGACAGATCCTGAACATACTTCCGAAGTTGCGAAACATGAAACACATCGTGCAAGTTCGAAAGTTTCGGAGGCAACGCCACACGATAAGCCTCATCACCAACCCGTGCAGTAATCTGATATGGACCAATGAAACGAGAAGTCAACTTCTTCGACTTTAAAGCACGACCCACACCCGTAACCCTCAAAAACACATGGTCGCCTTCTTAAAACTCAAGATTCTTTATTCTCTTATCATGATAACTCTTTTGCCTACTCTGAGAAACTCTCATCTTTTCTCGAATGAACTTCACCTTCTCCGTCGTTTATTGTACCATCTTTGTTCCAACTACCGACTTCTCCCCGGTTTCATGCCAACACAAAGGTGTTCGACATCTCCGACCATACAAAGCCTCAAATGGTGCCATACCAATACTTGAGTGAAAACTATTGTTGTAGGTGAACTCAATCAATGCCAAATAACCATCCCAAACATTACCTTGCTCGAGCACACAAGCACGCAACAAATATTCCAATGATTGAATCGTCCTTTCGGTTTGACCATCCGTCTGCGGATGATAAGCCGAACTCAATCTCAACTTAGAACCCAAAGCCCTTTGCAAACTTTCCCAAAATCTCGAAGTAAATCTAGGATCCCTATCCAACACAATACTCTTAGGAATTCCATGCAACTTCACAATCTCACCAACATAAATCTCGGCTAACTTTTCCAAAGGATAACTAATATCTATCAGAATAAAGTGAGCAGATTTAGTAAGCCTATCAACAATGACCCAAATAGCATTGTGACCTCTTTGTGTATTAGGCAATCCCGTAACAAAATCCATCAATATACTATCCCATTTCCACTCTGGAATGTCCAACGGTTGCATCAAACCACTAGGCTTCTGATGTTCCACTTTAGACTTCTGACAAGTCAAGCACGAATACACAAACTGAGCTACATCCCTCTTCAATCCAGACCACCAAAAGATTTTCTTCAAATCTTGATACATCTTATTCGCTCCCGGGTGAATACTTAAGTTACTTCGGTGTCCTTCCTCCAATATCATCTTTTTCAACTCTACATCATCGGGAATACAAATACGACCACGAAATCTCAAAACTCCAAAATTATCAACCTTGAAGTCCTCATTCTCATTCATCATCAAATCAACAAACTTCAAATCCAACTTTTTCTTTTCGCACACGGTAGCAAGAAAATCATTCGTAACATGCAACATACCAAGCTTCACACTACTTGGCGTTATCTCATAAACCAAACTCAAATCTCTAAAACTTTCCAACAATTCCCATTCTTTTACCATCAATGTTGACATATGAACCAACTTTCGACTTAAAGCATCGGCTACTACGTTTGCCTTACCCGGATGGTAATTCAAACCAAAATCATAATCCTTCAAAAATTCTAACCATCTCCTCTGCCTCATGTTTAATTCCTTCTGATCAAACAAATATTTCAAACTCTTGTGATCACTAAAAACTTCAAATCTCGCACCATACAGATAATGCCTCCAAATTTTCAAAACGAACACCACGGCCGCTAACTCCAAATCATGCGTAGGGTAGTTCTTCTCATGCACTCTCAATTGTCTCGAAGCATAAGCCACAACTTTCCCTTCTTGCATTAAAACACCACCTAAACCGGATAAAGAAGTATCACAATAAACCACAAACGACTCCGTCGGATTCGGCAAAATCAAAACCGACGCTGTTGTTAACCTTCTCTTAAGCTCAACAAAACTCTTCTCACACTCAATATCTCAAACAAAGGCCTTTCCCTTACAAGTCAATTGAGTCAACGGAAGTGCTAACTTCAAAAATCCTTCAATAAACCTCCGATAATAACCGGCTAATCCCAAAAAGCTTCGAATCTCCGTAACTGACTTAGGATCTTCCCACTGCATTACCGCATCAATCTTGGACTGATTAACACTAATACCATTACCATAAATAACATGTCCAAGAAAACTCACTTCTGGTAACCAAAACTCACACTTCGACAACTTAGCATATAATTGCTTCTCTTTCAAGATCTGCAACACAACTCCCAAATGCTCTACATGCTCTTCTTGGGACTTAGAGTAAATCAAAATGTCGTCAATGAACACAACCACAAAACGATCTAACTGATCATGAAAAATACGATTCATGTATTCCATAAACACACCTGGTGCATTAGAAACTCCGAATGGCATCACTGAAAATTCATAATGACCATACCGTGTCCTAAAAGCCATCTTTTGAATATCCTCATCTTTAACACGAATCTGGTGATAACCCGACTTCAATCAATATTACTAAAAACACGGGCACCAACCAATTGGTCCATCAAATCATCAATTCTAGGAAGCAGATACTTGTTCTTAATAGTTACCTTGTTCAACTGTCGATAATCAATACACAACCGCATACTCCTATCTTTCTTCTTTACCAACAATATCGGTGCACCCCAAGGAGAAACACTCGGCCTGACAAACCTCTTTTCCAATAAGTCATTCAATTGTTTCTTCAATTCTATCAACTCTGATGCCGACATGCGATACGGCGCCATTGAAATCAGTTTAGCACCCAAAACTAGATCAATCGAAAACTCGACTTCTCTTTCCGGCGGTATATCCGCAATGTCCTCCGGAAATACTTCTGGAAAGTCGCACACCACTGGAACCATATCCAGTTCAACCTTACTCTCTCCCGACAATGATGCAAACAAACAGAACACTTGAGCCTCATCCGCCAAAAGTTTCTTCAACTCTTTAGTAGATAGAGAACTCTCTTCCTCATCCTCCTCCAAGGAAGGAAACCTTACTAACTTGTGATAACAATCAATACGGACTCTATTATACTGCAATCAATTCATACCCAAGATCACATCTAATCCTTCTAACGACAAATACACCAAGTCCATAATGAAGTCTTTACCATATATGGTCAAAGGATAACTTAAACATACCAAAGATGTAGTTACCGACCCTGAAGTGGGTGTCTCAATAACCATATCACCACCACAAGAAGACAAACACAAATCCAAACGCTTAGCGCACTCAAAAGAAATGAACGAATGAGTCGCTCTGGTATCAATAATAGCAACTAAAGGCATATTATTAATAAAGCATGTACCTTTAATCAACCGATCCGCATTAGTAGTGTCTGCACCGGCTAATGCAAATACCTTCCCACTCGTTGGAGCTTGCTTTGGCTTAGTACACTTTGTACTAATATGACCAACTTCCCCACAGTTGTAACACTTCACCATATTCCTTCTACAATCAGTTGTAGCATGGTCGATACCTCCACAGTTAGCACACTTCACTCCATCCTTCTTACACTCAAAAGATTTATGCCCCAGTTCACCGCACCTAAAGCACTTAATGGGACCAGAACTTCCACCTCCGGACCTCTTAACAAAGTTTTCCCTATGCTTGCCTTTATCAGCAGGCGTCACATAAGATCCACTCCTCACCGGTTGTTTCCCTCTCTTCTCATTCAAACTCTTATAGTGAGTGGAACGAGCTTTACTATCTTCTTCAAAGATTCTACAGCATTCGGTCAAGTCCGAAAACCTCCTAATCCTCAGATAACCCACCGCTTGCTTGATCTCAGGGCGCAAGCCATTCTCATACTTGACACATTTGGAAAATTCCGCCGTCACCGCATCATAGTGAGTATGAAACTTCACTAACTCTGTGAACTTAGTCGTGTAGTCTATCACAGACATATTGCCTTATTTCAATTCCAGGAACTCCATCTCCTTCTTTCCCTTCATATTCTCAGGATAATACTTTCTCAAAAATTCAGTGCGAAATAAATCCCAAGTGATTTCCTCATCGTCAACTTCAAGAACTTGTCTCATACCGACCCACCAGTCATCGGCTTCTTCTCTCAGCATGTGAGTCCCCATTCTCACCTTGTTCCCTTCAGCATAATTCATAACTCTAAAGATCCTCTCGATCTCCTTTAACCAAATCTGAGCACTGTCCGGATCAAATCTTCCCTTGAATATCGGCGGTTGATTCTTTCTAAACTCATCATTAGCGTTCACATTTGGCGCACCCTGCACCGCCCTAGCCATTGCCTCCAATGCAGCAGCCATCGCACTGTCATTACGACCAGCCATATTCTGATTATTCCCAAAAATAACAACAAGGTTAAACAACCGTCCAACCAACAAAACGATAAGACAGACACAACTGACACAACACTGGCTCTGATACCACTTAATGTAACACCCCCATTCTATACCCCAAATAAACAATTAAATCATTCAGGCGCTAATAAAAATTCCATCAGAGTATAACTATAACATGGTATAAAAGAGGCGCATCACATTATCATCGAAACGAAACATAAATAATACCAGCTCACGAAGATATGTAACAAAAAGGGTAAATCTCAACTAAAAACAAGCATGGTGCTTAAAACCCACACATCAACATTTAGAATAAAGCGGAAACATCTAAACATTGAAATCACTTCATTAACATAAGCATCATATACATCGTTCAGATTAATTCAATTCATCAGTTGAGTTTACAAAACGTTCATCAGCAGATACATACACAGATGTATCACAAAAGAATCAAAATAATTCCTAACTACCCAGTGTTACATATCAGAGCCATCTGACCAAAAGAAGTGAAGACTCGCTTCACAAAGACTCCAGCAATCTAATCTGCAATGCCTCGTAGAGCATTATAAAACAACAGAAGGGTGAGAAACAATATCATAATACATAATGCACATAAACATAAGTATATGTACACATAACGTCCAAAACGTCTTCCGCATTCTCACTGCAACTCATCTCACTACACCGTACATCGCAATGTATTCACAATTAACTATTTACGAATAGAGCACCAAGCATATACAATGTGCATCAACAATGTTTATATTAATTCATAAACATGCATACATATACACATATATTCACACATACATGTATATTCAAACCTTCCATTCATGCCAATTATCAACAATCTACATAAACATCTACATTCATGTTTATTCACCATACATCATGCACAGATGTCTACATGCAACTCACAGAGACCGACACACGACTCTATGCAGATGCAAATACGGTACCGACTCATTTCAGCAGGTTCAATTGAAGAACCAAATAACCATCGCTCACACCCCACATGGGCACACGAGGTTCTGCAGATTCACCGAGGAATCAATATAACCATCGCAACATACGAGGTTCTGCAGATTCACCGAGGAACCAAATATAACCATCGCTCACACCCCACAAGGGCACACGGGGTTCTGCAAATCCACCGAGGGATCAATAAATAACCATCGCTCTCACCCCACAAGGGCACACAAGGTTCACAAATCCACCGAGGGATCAATCGACACAAGAATGCATACCATGATGCTTCACATGCAACATGACTCATGACACTCTTGAAATGCATACATGTTTACAAACATACTCATGCATTCATCACATTCGGCGCATACATTCATTATGCATTCAAATATATGTATCACAAAGCATATATATATATATATATATATATATATATATATATATATATATATATATATATATATATATATATATATATATATATATATATATATATATATATATATATATATATATATAAATATATATATATATATATATATATATATATATATATATATATATATATATATATATATATATATATATATATATATATTCATCATCCATTCACACTAATTTTCATACATGGTTCACATTCACAATCAGTCTAGCCATGCATCTCTATTTAATTCAAATAATGCACAAAATTGCCAAACGGCCACATTTCACACTTCACAAATCATAAACTAGGATTCAAACCATGCGGCTACCCACAACACATATAACAACATACAATCAGTCATCACAGACAAGGAATGATCGCAACCAAACCACACAACCGATCCACGAATGGAAAACACAAGAAAAGAAAATATGTTGTTGTGTTCGCTACCCGTTCGCCTGGCGAACTTGCCAGGGAAGACCACTGGGATTTATTCTATAATTACTCGCTAGCACTCGCCAGCATACTCGCCTGGCGAACCTTTGCCACTCTCATTCGCCTGGCGAACTAGCCAGCAAAGACAGGGTGGATGCTTCTGACTTGGTTCGGCTGCTGCTCGTTGGGCTTCGCCCGGCGAAGCTTCGCTGCCATTCGCCTGGCGAACCTGCAAACTCAGAACTTCCATGGCTGTCCAAAAGCCCAAACCTCACAAAACCGACCGATTTAATCCAAATCAGTTCCAGCAGCACAACCCACTCATCACCCGACTATACTACACCGACTAATCCAAATCCTAACCGACAAAACTCAGTTTCTACCGATTAAATCAATTCCGACCTAGAAATGGAAACATAGAAACAATCCAACAAATCTAATCTAGCACATACATGATCATACACATTATGAAGATGATAAAACTTCTCACCCTTACCTGATTAATCGCAAGCTAAGGTTGATTCTTGATTATTCTAGGTTTTGCTCCACTTTCTCTTCTTTTCTCTCCTCCTCTTTTCTTTCTCTTGTTTTTCTTCCTAATGTTTCAATCTTTCTCTTTTCTCTCATATACTCATATTCTATTTCTTTCCTCCCAAATTCTTTCCACACACTTATCAATTAGTTCTCACAAAATATCCACTTAATATTATCACTAATGCCCAAAATACCCTCCAACCTATTTTTACCCGAAACTTTCAAAGTCGGCAAAAATAGCTCAATATGTAAACATAACATATTATCACATAAATAAAATAACCACTTAAATAAATCAAATAAGGACTCAATAAAAATGGGAATTCAGAATCGGGGCGTTACATGCATCACAAGTCGAGATGTAGTTTTTAATGAGTTTGAGATGGCTTTTAAGAAAAATGATGACATTAGTCGAAGTTCGAAGATATCTGAAGAAGAGCTAGAACAGGAAGAGATTCCTTTTGAGGTCGAGCATAGTGATGCTGAATTGCATGACCCAGATGAAGTCGAAGAAGAAGTAGAAGTTGCTGTCAAAATTGAGGAAACTATCGATGACTACCTGTTGGCAAAATATAGGTCGAGATGTTTCATCAAGCCACCTCAAAGACTTGGGCATCAAATCTTATAGCTTATGCCTTAATCTCTACAAGTAAGGTTTTGAACGAAGAACCTAGAGACTATAAGGAAGTTATGAGAAGTCTAAATAAGATTGAATGGCTGAAGACCATAGATTATAAGATGAAGTCTCTTCATGATAACCACACTTGGGAACTGATCAAGTAACCCGTTGAAGCAAGGTTAGTCAGATGTAAGTGGATTTTCAAAGTTAAGGAAGGAATCGAAGGAGTGACGTCGAAGAGATACAAGGTAAGATATATCGCAAGGGGTTTCACTCTGAAAGAAGGTGTCGACTTTAATGATGTGTTCTCTCCTGTTGTGAAGCACATGTCCATTCGAATGTTGCTTGCTATGGTAGCACAATTCAATCTGGAACAAGAACAAATGAATGTGAAGACTGCTTTCTTATATGGAGATTTAGATGAAACAATCTTGATAAGGCAACCTGAAGGGTATGCAGAAAAGGGAAAGGTGTCATACCCCAAATTTGTCCTACCTTTTTTCAAATTTCTCATTTGCCCGACTTTGTTTTTAATTTACCTCGCTTATACAGCGTAGCGTATTTTTCAGCAAAAAGCAGGCATTTTCACTTTTTAGCCCAATAAGGATACGCCACGTGGCATTTGTTGTTTTATATGTATATACCTTTTTTTTTTTATAATTCCATTTTTCTCGCAATAGGTTAATATAATGTCTTTTTATTATTTTAGCTAGTTTTGAATTAGAAATTAGGATTTAATTTTAAAAATTTTAATTAGATAGATTTAATTTAGAACTTAATTATAACTTAGAAATTTTAATTTAAAAAAAAAATAGATTTTAAAAAAATAGAGTTAGAATTTAATTAGGATTTATATTAAAAATTAGATTAGAGTTTTATTTAGTAATAATTAATATAATAATTAGAAAATATAATAGAATTAGAATTGATTATTAATTATTATTCAGAAAAAATAATTTAAGAAAAAAACAAAAATAAAAAAATTGAAAGCAGGAGGCGGTGGAGATATTTTGGGCATTTAGGGTTGGAGGGATTGGTATAAAAGGTGAATCTACTGTTCATCTTCAGAGAAGGACAATACCCTAAAATCCTCAGAAACCCTAGCCGCATTGACCCCTTTCTTCTTCCCAAAGCATTTCCGCCGAAATTCCTCATCACTCTCTTTTGCCTCACAGCCACCTCTTCTTCTTCCGTCACAAACTTCAAGCCATCTCACCATTACCACCATTTCCGTCTTCCTTCGAATCCCTCACCTTCATCATCATTTTCTCTAACAACCTCCCTTAAACTTTCATTTCACCCTAAATCATCATCATCTTCAAAGCAAAAGACCTCCGAACTCTTCACACCACCTCAACCCTATCCTTATGTTTCCGCCGCCACCGAAAAAACCCTTTTGTCTTCCTCTCCTGACAACTCTCACACCTTCAAAATAATATCATCACCATCGATACACTGTAGCTCATCAACTTTCCTTCTCCTCCCATTCATACTCCCTCGCCGCTGCCGATTCACTTCCGTTACCTCACGGACGCCTTTTTAATAACCACAAATTTCATCTGAGAGCTTCGATTCTCCACCACATATGGTTTGCAACAGATGCAGATTGTGAAATGTTTTAGAATTTTGCGATGTTTGGCGCCGAAGTCTGATGAGTTCCCCTGCTTTGAATCTTTTCGGATGTATTGTCGTCGGTTTCGAAGTCATAAGAAAACATTAGGTGTAAGTGGAAATAACTCGTAGCAGATGGTTTTAGGCTCCCCGTAAGTGTATCTCAGTTCTTCATTTCTCAACAACAACAATATATCCCGCAGTGCACCACAACGATAAGTCGACAACAACTTAACATAAAAAACAACACGGCTCGACTCTACGGCATCGGGTTTTGCATGAACTCAACAACCTCGCAGCGGACTCGACAATCTCAAGCGGCAACAACAACCGAATTTGTTGTTAACAAGAACTTGAAGTAGAGCATACGACATGGCTCGAGCAGCAACATCATCATAATCAGAGCTTTCATTCCGACACCGACATCTCGCAGCAAACTCCTCAACTCTGCAACAATAGAAGTCAGCAATATTGACAGCAACAATCCCACTCATCGCAAAGTCAAAACAACAATCGACTTAGTGCAGATTATGTGCATCATGTTTCGTCTCTGGTTGGTTTTTCTTTTGAATTATTTTTAAATACGTATTTGTTTTTTTCCCGATTTGTTTATCGTGCTGAACATTTGAAATTGTATGTGGTTTAGTTGTGTTGTTGTTGGTTTATTCAAATCGGATCTGCTGTTGTTATCTTGCATTTTAAGCCATGAAAACGTCATTTGGAATTGTGATTTGGAATTGTGGTTGTTGATTGTCCCATTTATTTTTGGTCATTCAAATTGATGCCAATTAAGTACTTCTGTCAAATTTGCATTTTTCTTGTTTCAAAATTGTGGCATGTTTTAAATTGTTAATTGTTGCCTGTTTTGGTGAATGCCATATGTAATTAAGTTTTAAGTATTGTAATAATGCTATCACAGGGTTCGTTGCTGCTACGCATAACTTGTTGTTGGTGTGTGGCATTGTGTAGTGTTGGTTTAGTATGCCTATAGTTACTGCTTTGAATTTAGATTTATAAGGTATTCTGGTGGTACATGATTATGAACTTTAGATACATCAAGGGATTCATAATTGGTAGCATGTTCAAGTACCCAAAGGATTGGTGTTGTGTTAACTTGAAAAGGCATTGTGTGTTCACAATTTTTTTTAGTTTCCGCAAGATTTCGTTTAAACTCTTGTTCTGGAGAATGTATAGTATTTCTAAGTTAGTCTTGTATTAGTAATGACATTGCATTCTAAATTGCAATATGGTGTTTTGTTTTTGATACAAAACTTTCATATACTGCTACTACTATAGAATTTGAATACTATGTCATTTATTATTGTTGCATCTTCGTGAAGGGTGTCGTGTCTCCGCAATGCGTGTTGTAGCATGGGTAGGCTTAGACTTGTTTCTCATTGTCATTATTCATATCCATTATATTGTTATATCATTTTGACCATGATTGGATACTACAGGTTGATATTCCATTCTTTTACTGTGACGGTAATAGTTTGGCATATAATACTTTTCAATGTTGCTATTTGGTATCTCAATAACACATCTTTTATGTCCCATTGAATTATGCTAAATTCTATATTATGTTTTAATAATTTTTGATCATTTGTAGTGGTTTGTAACCATGCCGAAAGATGTGAGCTTGAATTGTTATTATTTCTATGCATTGCAATGAGTTAGATTTTCATCGGCTTCGACAAATTCATGTCGTTATTCCACCAAATATTCTTACACACTAATTGATGTTTTCTCCATGTTTTGGTCATTACGTATGGTATCCTTTTCGCGTTATCATCACGCATAAACCAACTTTGGGCATATTTCAATTTAATCTCAAATTTGTGTGCATTTCAATTTTCAATATTTATTTTTAGCTAAAAATCACCTTTATTCTTTTAAATTTTATTTAATTAGTTTTGTTTCTTTTTACAAAATCTTGAACTATTTCAAAGTACCTTTTAAAAGTTAGATTAAATATCTTTTAAAACATGATTAGACAAAATATTTTCTTTTGTAATAATGAAGATAGTGGACTCTTGAGGTCTAGCACCTCTTGGGTCCTTGAACAACCGCTCTTAAGGCGCACGCCTTGAGTTGTGTTTGTTTCGTCTTTCATTTTCCAAAACGTTTTTTTTCACTTAATTTAAATGAAATTTCTAAGAGATATTCTTAATCACTTTTTATTGATTAGATATTTTTATAAGAAAGTTTAAATTATTCTTCTTAAAAAAAATATACTTCAAAATTATTACTAAATTAATATTTTAAATATTAAACTTTTCGAAAATTATACTTCATTTAAAACTTATTTTTTTCAAGATATTGAACTTTTTTTCAAAACAATTAATTATAATTAGTTTTTCTCTAAATCTTTTTATAAGCAATTGATTAATTAATTTTATGTATGAAAATTAAAACTATTTTTCTTAATTAAATTAAACTATTTTTCTCAAACAAATTTCAAAACAATTAAATTCTTGGATCTCGCCTTCCTTGAATTTTTAAGCGACCGCTCTCGAGGTGCACACCTTGAGTTGTGATCCTTCCGATCTTATTTTCTAAAATACCTAGTGCGCCTAGTCCGAGTACGCTAATCCATTCAAATTATTTTTTCTAAATTAAACCACGAAATAATCGAGTTCCTGGAGTCGCGCATTCCTCGAATTCGAGAGTGACTACTATTGAGGCGTACGCCTTGAATGGTGTGTCGTTCGAACTTTCGTTTCTAAAATACCTCCTTTAATTATTTGGACAAGTATTTACTGTCCAACACACACTATTTCATAATTAGTGGGATGAAAAAGATGTCGTTGGGATCTAGCATTCCAACGATATCCCGACTAATTGGTTACGAGGCCGACGTCTCGTTTATCGAATAGTCGTCATTCCTCCCAAATTTTCAACCCGTCTAACCTCGTTCCTCACCTTCATACGGTTGAGTCTAAACCCTAGTATGTTTCTAAACCATACGCCAAATTCAAATTATTTTCTTAATTAAATTACGAAAGAACTGAGTTCTTGGAGTCTCGCACTCCTTGAATTCTTGAATGACGACTATTGAGGCGTACGCCTTAGGTAGCGTGTCATTCGACCTTTCGTCTAAAACACGCGCCTTAACTATTTGGACAAGTATTCATTGTCCATTCAAATACAATTTCCTAATTAATTGAATGAAAAAGGTGTCGTTGGGATCTAGCATTCCAGCGATATCCCGACTAATTGGTTGCGAGACTGACGTCTCGTTTATCGAGTAGTCGTCATTCTCCCTCAAAATATCTAACCGACCTTATCTTCTTCGCCTCCGTGCAATCGAAACCCTAACTACCTATTCAACCTAACTCTCTCTTTCTCGCCCCCATGCGATTGAACTATCCCTTAAACACAATTCTCTTTCCTCGCCCTCGTGCGATTTCCAACTCAAACACCTTACCTAGAACATTGTTTAGTCCCTTCTTCCGCGCATAACAAACTCGCGCTTCAGCCTCCCCTAGCGAGCAGACAAGCCAATGTTTAGCAGTTAGAATGCGACCTAAACACTCGTTCGTTCCCATACCAAACCTTTTTACCGTAGTAAGCCGAACTACGGCTGCTCTGATTCTTCATTCTGCTCTGAATGTAAGATACGTAGGCACAAGATTGCGATGATCTTGGCGAGCACAATCCCCTTTTACCCGTAGTCCCCCGAACTACGAATGCTCTGATTTTCCACTTCTTACAAGTGAAGATACGTAGGCACAAGGGCCCCAATCCTTGGCGAGCACCCTGTCTTAAAACCACCCATTTCCCTTTAGGAGAAACTTTATAAGAAAACAAATAAGCATAGTTAACTTTACTCTCGAATCGATCAAGAGGTTCCCGTTGAGTACAACGGACGTAGAGGGTGCTAATACCTTCCCTCTGCGTAATCGACTCCCGAACCTTGAATATTGATTGCGACGACCATGTTCTTATCTCCTTAAAGGTTTTATCGATATTTTCCTATTCCATCCTTGGAATGAATAAAGTTCGGTGGCGACTCTGTTTCGAACAGTATTTTCCGCGGCCATCGCGAGGATCGTATTTTTCGAGGTACGACAGATGGCGACTCTGCTGGGGACCCGCATTGCCCTATGCAAGAGAGAGTCAAGCCTAACTTGACTCGATTTGAGAGTACTAACCTTTTGTTTAACTGTTTTCTTTATGTTTATTTTCTCCTGTTCTTTATGTATTGCTTTCTCTTTCTATTATATGCTTTATAGTATATTTGCTTGTTGGATTCTGGGAAAATATCACAAGTAAAGCTCTACACCCGAGCTTTGGAAAAAGAAGAGAGAAAACATAGTTTAGAATTGGTAGTAATTAGTGTTAGTCCCCAAGGACTCGCTCCTTGTGTGCCTAGCATGAAAGCTCCTCCAGAATAGACCTTTTCGTAGATCCTATCGTAACGCAGCTAGCCTGTTACACGGTTTGATTCGTGAAGGGTCCATGACTCTGGGAACCACTCTTAGAACCAGTTTCTATATTGGTAGTCGTGTAATGTTAGTCTCCGAGGACCCGCTCCTCGTGTGCCTAGCATGAGGACTCCACTCAGGAGAGACCCTATCGTACTCTCGTTATAATACAGCTAGCCTGTTGCGTAATGTTGATGCGATCGGTGTCCGTGATCCTGGGAACCTTATCAATCAACATAGAAGCTATCCCGTGAGTGGGCCTGTGGGTACAGAATCTAGAACTTGCCTTGTATAGTCTACCGGTTAGGGCGCTTTGACTTGCTTATGTTTTCCTGGATCTTGTTTGCGCCTGCATTGCATTCGCATTTCATTTGCATTGCATATCGTCTTCCAAAACCAAAAAGCTCATCCATCCTTTGTCCATAATCCGCAGTTGATTTCTTGACACCCGTATCGGACTTGAAGCAACTTTGGGAAGAATCATGAGCTCAGAAGAACAGAACCAGTTTGCATCAAGAGCAGATGTTGACTTAATGAAGAACCAGTTGGACCAACTTGTGGAAGCTATGTTAGCCTTGACAAGGAGAGAGAACAATCCTCAACGACCTATAGTCACCGAGAACGACATACCTCGGCCTGTGCGGATCCCTGTTGAAGATCAGGTTATACAAAAGCGTCACACTATTCAGGATGAACATACCTCGTCTCGTGATGCTGTTGAATACCATAGCTTCTCATTCACTACACCGAATTCCCAAGTGGCAAGCTTGGTGGGGAATGTTGAACGACCTCAGGATGATGAGTTTGCTGAAAAATGTCGTGTGTTGGAAGAGAAAGTTGAAGCCATGATGGAGCGTGATACTGCTGATCTGAATGCTTTGAATATGTGTTTGGTACCCGGACTTGTGATACCTCCAAAGTTCAAGATGCCAAATTTTGAAAAGTACAAAGGAGATAGCTGTCCGAAGCAACATTTGGTAATGTTTTGCAGAAAGATGACGTTCTATGCTCACAATGATAAACTTATGATTCACTGTTTCCAAGACAGTTTGAGTGGGGCATCATTGAGTTGGTACATGCAGCTAGAGAATAGCCATATCCAGTCATGGTCGGACTTAGCCAACGCCTTTCTGAAACAATACCAATACAATCTTGATGTGGCTCCCAACCGCATGCAGTTGCAAGGCTTATCTCAAGAGGAAAACGAGTCTTTCAGAGGGTATGCTCAGAGATGGAGGGAGGTAGCTGCTTGTGTTCAACCACCGCTCTTAGGCAGGGAATTGGTTGACATGTTCATAAAGTCTTTGCAAGAACCATACTTGGAAAAGATGATAGCCAATGGGACATCCAACTTCTCTGACTTGGTTTCAGTAGGAGAACGTATCGAGAGTCATCTCAAGAAGGGAAAGTTTCACGACTCCTCGAACATCTCAGCCAGTGAAAGTGAATCAGTTGTCAGCTCCAAAGAAGAAGAAAAGGATGAGATCAACACGATTTGGGACGCTCCCCATGCTCCATCCTCGGTGCCCTATCTTCAGTACCCAATCATCTCAACTGTTCAAAGCCAGCAATCCTATGGGTCTACCTGTGTGACTCCAATCTCTTCACAGGGTCAATATCCTCCTGTCAATAGACGTCCGCAACAACGACGTTACTATAATCAAAGACCAAAGAGACACTTTGATCCATTACCAATGCCATACAATCACGTGCTACCGCGTTTGATTAGTAGTGGACTGATAGTGCCAAAGAGCTTAGATCCTGTGATCCCACCTTATCCACCAGGCTTTGACACCAATGCACGATGCGGCTACCATGCTGATGCCATGGGGCATTCAACCGAAGATTGCAAACAGTTCAAGAATAAGGTTCAAGATCTGATCGAGTCCAAGCTAATCTCATTCACACCTCAAGGACTTCATATCAACATCAAACCGTCGTCTGGTCAAGTGAGTTCATCAGTTCATAGCATGGAAGAAGCTGCAGAGAGTAGATATGAAGAAGGTTATCATACTGGTCTCGATGAGCAAGAAGGGTAGCTCAACTGTAATGCAAGAGAGAAAAGCCCAGTTCCTCGATACTGGCAATTTCCATATTGTTTTTACGCATTTGTAGTTTCTTTTCTGTTATAATGCTACTTGCTTTTAGACATTGTTTCTTATTAATGGTATTGTTAATGTGACAATTATGCATGTTTTTTGATCAAATCCATTCGTATTCACTCACATTTTCTCACTTATTGCAAAAAATCACAAAAAAAATTTTCACTCCACTTCCTTTATCGCACTGCTGTTTAGCAAAGACTTGAGGGAGGATGACGAAAACATAATACCCATAATTGCTGATAAGTATGCTTTTGGATAAAATCTCGCCGATGATGTACAGGCATTGTTTCAATCCCTCATACACTGGAGAGATAAGGTGTTAGTCCCTAGTTAACCACTTCGAGCCTAGAAGTAGGAGTTCCCTTCGGATTTCTAAACCCTTACACTTAACCTGGGGCATAGGTAGTGTTCAGTTAACCTGATTACGCACTCGAATCACGAGGAAAAATCCAAAAGTCATGATGGTTCATCAATGACCAATGACATGGCAGTCACAATCCTTCAAAAAAAAAAAATTCAAAAGCCTGCTAAGTCGAACACCTCAAAAAGAGACTTAGGCAAAAAAATCAGGGCAATCCCGATGGACTCGAAAAGCAAGACCAGTCCATGCAAAAGTTAGGGATAAAAAACAAAACCAAAAGGAGGTACTCAAACCCTCTACAAAAACAAAATAAGATTCAGTGGCCACCCAAATCAAGGGGTTACTGACATCCGTCAAAATAAGGTGGCTGCCATTTCAGGCAAACCTTGAACCGTCTAGCTTACACCGTCAAGGTAAACTTTTGCAGAATTAACTGAACATAGGTATGAAGATTATCACGAAGAAGGGGTGGGTACCAAATCATACTTTGAGCCTAATATCCTTTGTTTCTATAACCATGAACCAGACCACGATACAACCCTTAAAAGACCTAATTGAGGCGGGGTTTTATTCTGAAAGCATATCTACAGCAAGGTTGCGTAACCTGACTCCTCACATGATTGCTTATCACCAGCATTGGTGTCATTATTCTTGCTATATCTTTCGCACCAGATAAATTAGCACGGCGTTTGGGCTAATAGTCCACTCGTCATACACTGTCACATCATTCTAATAAATGATCCTTTTCAAAACTTGCATGAATGTCGCATTAAAATTACCATTTTTTGACATGAACAATTTTAAACTGCAAATTAGCACTTGACATAATAGAACTACCAACAAAGTGCAATCAAAGAAGAACTTGATCACTCATTGGTGTTGACCTGAATCGAGACTTTCTCATAACCCTGCAGACTGGGGCAAGTTCTTCCGAGTTTCAAACAGGGCCATATTGTTGCAAAATCCAGACACTGGGGCAATTATCGTAGACCATGTCATGGAAAAATCTTCAAATACCCTACAGACTGGGGCAGGCTAGATTAAACAGGGGCAACTCCCTTCTTGCATCCAAGATGGTCAAGCAGACCGTGCCAGACGCTAGTAACTGTTGAGTTCACAACGAGCGTCAAAATCCTTGGGGCAGAGCAAAAGCACGATCAACATGCATTGGTTAAGTCGCTACGCTCGCATATTCAATATGCTTTGGTTATGTCGTTGCGCTCAACATTCGCACGCCATCGAGGCATATCAGCTAGAAGCTAGGTTCTTACAAGAGCGAGTGCACAACTTCTGCAAAGGATCTAACTTGGGGCATCTATAAGCATCCATATCTGTCTTCTGACCATAGCATCATCAGATACCGATTGTCGGGAAGTCAAATACCTTTCACCAAATAAAAGTCCACCTGGCTGGCATCATCATAACCAAAAGTCCAACCCTGCTTGGCAGCTCTAAAAGTCCAACCCCGCTTGGCATCTTTTAAAGTCCAACCCTGCTTGGCACTCCTTGAAAGTCCAACCCTGCTTGGCATCTCCTAAAAGTCCAACCCTGCTTGGCACATCTCCAAAGTCCAATCCATATTGGCAACTACCCAAAAGTCCACCCTTGTTGGCACCTTCATAAACCAATATCCCTGCTTGCATTTGCATATGCATTACATATATTGGCATGTACCATATGCATACATAGCATAATCATTTCCCTTTACCTTCAACCCCCGAGTTGATATGTCTTTATTTTCTCGACCCCCGAGTCGATATATTTACCTTCCTTCGACCCCCGAGTCGATATTTACCTTTTTTCAACCCCCGAGTTGACATGCCTTTATTTTCTCGACCCCCGAGTCAATATTTACCTTTCTTCAACCCCCGAGTTGATATGTCTTTATTTTCTCGACCCCCGAGTCGATATTTTTCCTTTACCTTCGATCCCCGAGTCGATATTTACCTTTTTTCAACCCCCGCGTTGATATGTCTTTATTTTCTCGACCCCCGAGTCGATAATGTCTTTATTTTCTCGACCCCCGAGTCGATATTTACCTTTTCCCTTCAATCATGCAGTTGATCTTTTGATTTATTCTCGACCCCCAAGTCGATATTTACCTTTTCTCAACCCCCGAGTTGATATACCAATACACCCAGTAAATATTTTTCACCCTGTTTCACATAATACCAAAGAGGATCCCTCATGGGAAACCAGAAATAAAGCCTTACCTTAATCCTGTTGCCCAGTTGCATCTTCATGCGCATTACATATCAATCATTTACATATGCACCTTGCATTCCCTAGTATAATTGCATTTTAGTTGCACCTTTGCGCATCATAACGCATAGCATTTCTATCCCCCGCGACATAGCATAACGGGATCCAGGATCAGTTCACAAGTATCCTGACCGGTCCTCTATCAAAGTCGGGAATATTTCTCTAAACAGAGTTGATACCCCGCACGTGCTCATGGAATTCTATTCCCCAGCAAGTCATTCTTCAACCATGCAGTTGATGATGATAATCTTCAGCAACTATTGCTCTGGTGGCTCCCCAAGTAGAGGTTATCTTAGAGAGTTCATTGAAGACTTCTCCCCAAGCAGAGGTTATCTTAGAGAGTTCATTGAAGATTTCTCCCCTGCAGAGATTGGACAACGCTGTTCCTTTAAATAGGAATTTTAGCTCAACTATTCCTCAGCAAAATTATCACTCGAGATACTGCTTTGGTATCATCAAAGAGCCTTAATGGATAAGGTACTGCTTCGACCACCCGAAGAATCTCAAGTTTTGTTCGAGATACTGCTTTGGTATCATCGAAGGACCTTAACGAATGAGGGACCGCTTCGACCACCCAAGGAGGATCGTTTGTACCGCTTTGGTATCATCGAAGGACCTTAACGAATGAGGGGCCGCTTCGACCACCCAAGGAGGATCACTTATACCACTCTGGTACCGCGAAGAACCTTATTGGATAAGGGACTGCTTTGACCACCCAGGGAATATCAGGTTATCTCGTTCATCTATTTTTGCATCCGGTCATCCCGTTCTGGTATATCCCACCTCTTTGCATTTTTTCTTGCTTGTCAGACAAATTTCGAGGTCTTTTTGTATCTAATTGACTTCCACCCTGAAAATGAACGCCATGTAGCTGTTCATTCTCTCAGGTTCAAGGCAATTAGATAGGGGCATCTGTCATACCCCAAATTTGTCCTACCTTTTTTCAAATTTCTCATTTGCCCGACTTTGTTTTTAATTTACCTCGCTTATACAGCGTAGCGTATTTTTCAGCAAAAAGCAGGCATTTTCACTTTTTAGCCCAATAAGGATACGCCACGTGGCATTTGTTGTTTTATATGTATATACCTTTTTTTTTTATAATTCCATTTTTCTCGCAATAGGTTAATATAATGTCTTTTTATTATTTTAGCTAGTTTTGAATTAGAAATTAGGATTTAATTTTAAAAATTTTAATTAGATAGATTTAATTTAGAACTTAATTATAACTTAGAAATTTTAATTTAGAAAAAAAATAGATTTTAAAAAAATAGAGTTAGAATTTAATTAGGATTTATATTAAAAATTAGATTAGAGTTTTATTTAGTAATAATTAATATAATAATTAGAAAATATAATAGAATTAGAATTAATTATTAATTATTATTCAGAAAAAATAATTTAAGAAAAAAACAAAAATAAAAAAATTGAAAGCAGGAGGCGGTGGAGATATTTTGGGCATTTAGGGTTGGAGGGATTGGTATAAAAGGTGAATCTACTGTTCATCTTCAGAGAAGGACAATACCCTAAAATCCTCAGAAACCCTAGCCGCATTGACCCCTTTCTTCTTCCCAAAGCATTTCCGCCGAAATTCCTCATCACTCTCTTTTGCCTCACAGCCACCTCTTCTTCTTCCGTCACAAACTTCAAGCCATCTCACCATTACCACCATTTCCGTCTTCCTTCGAATCCCTCACCTTCATCATCATTTTCTCTAACAACCTCCCTTAAACTTTCATTTCACCCTAAATCATCATCATCTTCAAAGCAAAAGACCGCCGAACTCTTCACACCACCTCAACCCTATCCTTATGTTTCCGCCGCCACCGAAAAAACCCTTTTGTCTTCCTCTCCTGACAACTCTCACACCTTCAAAATAATATCATCACCATCGATACACTGTAGCTCATCAACTTTCCTTCTCCTCCCATTCATACTCCCTCGCCGCTGCCGATTCACTTCCGTTACCTCACGGACGCCTTTTTAATAACCACAAATTTCATCTGAGAGCTTCGATTCTCCACCACATATGGTTTGCAACAGATGCAGATTGTGAAATGTTTTAGAATTTTGCGATGTTTGGCGCCGAAGTCTGATGAGTTCCCCTGCTTTGAATCTTTTCGGATGTATTGTCGTCGGTTTCGAAGTCATAAGAAAACATTAGGTGTAAGTGGAAATAACTCGTAGCAGATGGTTTTAGGCTCCCCGTAAGTGTATCTCAGTTCTTCATTTCTCAACAACAACAATATATCCCGCAGTGCACCACAACGATAAGTCGACAACAACTTAACATAAAAAACAACACGGCTCGACTCTACGGCATCGGGTTTTGCATGAACTCAACAACCTCGCAGCGGACTCGACAATCTCAAGCGGCAACAACAACCGAATTTGTTGTTAACAAGAACTTGAAGTAGAGCATACGACATGGCTCGAGCAGCAACATCATCATAATCAGAGCTTTCATTCCGACACCGACATCTCGCAGCAAACTCCTCAACTCTGCAACAATAGAAGTCAGCAATATTGACAGCAACAATCCCACTCATCGCAAAGTCAAAACAACAATCGACTTAGTGCAGATTATGTGCATCATGTTTCGTCTCTGGTTGGTTTTTCTTTTGAATTATTTTTAAATACGTATTTGTTTTTTTCCCGATTTGTTTATCGTGCTGAACATTTGAAATTGTATGTGGTTTAGTTGTGTTGTTGTTGGTTTATTCAAATCGGATCTGCTGTTGTTATCTTGCATTTTAAGCCATGAAAACGTCATTTGGAATTGTGATTTGGAATTGTGGTTGTTGATTGTCCCATTTATTTTTGGTCATTCAAATTGATGCCAATTAAGTACTTCTGTCAAATTTGCATTTTTCTTGTTTCAAAATTGTGGCATGTTTTAAATTGTTAATTGTTGCCTGTTTTGGTGAATGCCATATGTAATTAAGTTTTAAGTATTGTAATAATGCTATCACAGGGTTCGTTGCTGCTACGCATAACTTGTTGTTGGTGTGTGGCATTGTGTAGTGTTGGTTTAGTATGCCTATAGTTACTGCTTTGAATTTAGATTTATAAGGTATTCTGGTGGTACATGATTATGAACTTTAGATACATCAAGGGATTCATAATTGGTAGCATGTTCAAGTACCCAAAGGATTGGTGTTGTGTTAACTTGAAAAGGCATTGTGTGTTCACAATTTTTTTTAGTTTCCGCAAGATTTCGTTTAAACTCTTGTTCTGGAGAATGTATAGTATTTCTAAGTTAGTCTTGTATTAGTAATGACATTGCATTCTAAATTGCAATATGGTGTTTTGTTTTTGATACAAAACTTTCATATACTGCTACTACTATAGAATTTGAATACTATGTCATTTATTATTGTTGCATCTTCGTGAAGGGTGTCGTGTCTCCGCAATGCGTGTTGTAGCATGGGTAGGCTTAGACTTGTTTCTCATTGTCATTATTCATATCCATTATATTGTTATATCATTTTGACCATGATTGGATACTACAGGTTGATATTCCACTCTTTTACTGTGACGGTAATAGTTTGGCATATAATACTTTTCAATGTTGCTATTTGGTATCTCAATAACACATCTTTTATGTCCCATTGAATTATGCTAAATTCTATATTATGTTTTAATAATTTTTGATCATTTGTAGTGGTTTGTAACCATGCCGAAAGATGTGAGCTTGAATTGTTATTATTTCTATGCATTGCAATGAGTTAGATTTTCATCGGCTTCGACAAATTCATGTCGTTATTCCACCAAATATTCTTACACACTAATTGATGTTTTCTCCATGTTTTGGTCATTACGTATGGTATCCTTTTCGCGTTATCATCACGCATAAACCAACTTTGGGCATATTTCAATTTAATCTCAAATTTGTGTGCATTTCAATTTTCAATATTTATTTTTAGCTAAAAATCACCTTTATTCTTTTAAATTTTATTTAATTAGTTTTGTTTCTTTTTACAAAATCTTGAACTATTTCAAAGTACCTTTTAAAAGTTAGATTAAATATCTTTTAAAACATGATTAGACAAAATATTTTCTTTTGTAATAATGAAGATAGTGGACTCTTGAGGTCTAGCACCTCTTGGGTCCTTGAACAACCGCTCTTAAGGCGCACGCCTTGAGTTGTGTTTGTTTCGTCTTTCATTTTCCAAAACGTTTTTTTTCACTTAATTTAAATGAAATTTCTAAGAGATATTCTTAATCACTTTTTATTGATTAGATATTTTTATAAGAAAGTTTAAATTATTCTTCTTAAAAAAAAATATACTTCAAAATTATTACTAAATTAATATTTTAAATATTAAACTTTTCGAAAATTATACTTCATTTAAAACTTATTTTTTTCAAGATATTGAACTTTTTTTCAAAACAATTAATTATAATTAGTTTTTCTCTAAATCTTTTTATAAGCAATTGATTAATTAATTTTATGTATGAAAATTAAAACTATTTTTCTTAATTAAATTAAACTATTTTTCTCAAACAAATTTCAAAACAATTAAATTCTTGGATCTCGCCTTCCTTGAATTTTTAAGCGACCGCTCTCGAGGTGCACACCTTGAGTTGTGATCCTTCCGATCTTATTTTCTAAAATACCTAGTGCGCCTAGTCCGAGTACGCTAATCCATTCAAATTATTTTTTCTAAATTAAACCACGAAATAATCGAGTTCCTGGAGTCGCGCATTCCTCGAATTCGAGAGTGACTACTATTGAGGCGTACGCCTTGAATGGTGTGTCGTTCGAACTTTCGTTTCTAAAATACCTTCTTTAATTATTTGGACAAGTATTTACTGTCCAACACACACTATTTCATAATTAGTGGGATGAAAAAGATGTCGTTGGGATCTAGCATTCCAACGATATCCCGACTAATTGGTTACGAGGCCGACGTCTCGTTTATCGAATAGTCGTCATTCCTCCCAAATTTTCAACCCGTCTAACCTCGTTCCTCACCTTCATACGGTTGAGTCTAAACCCTAGTATGTTTCTAAACCATACGCCAAATTCAAATTATTTTCTTAATTAAATTACGAAAGAACTGAGTTCTTGGAGTCTCGCACTCCTTGAATTCTTGAATGACGACTATTGAGGCGTACGCCTTAGGTAGCGTGTCATTCGACCTTTCGTCTAAAACACGCGCCTTAACTATTTGGACAAGTATTCATTGTCCATTCAAATACAATTTCCTAATTAATTGAATGAAAAAGGTGTCGTTGGGATCTAGCATTCCAGCGATATCCCGACTAATTGGTTGCGAGACTGACGTCTCGTTTATCGAGTAGTCGTCATTCTCCCTCAAAATATCTAACCGACCTTATCTTCTTCGCCTCCGTGCAATCGAAACCCTAACTACCTATTCAACCTAACTCTCTCTTTCTCGCCCCCATGCGATTGAACTATCCCTTAAACACAATTCTCTTTCCTCGCCCTCGTGCGATTTCCAACTCAAACACCTTACCTAGAACATTGTTTAGTCCCTTCTTCCGCGCATAACAAACTCGCGCTTCAGCCTCCCCTAGCGAGCAGACAAGCCAATGTTTAGCAGTTAGAATGCGACCTAAACACTCGTTCGTTCCCATACCAAACCTTTTTACCGTAGTAAGCCGAACTACGGCTGCTCTGATTCTTCATTCTGCTCTGAATGTAAGATACGTAGGCACAAGATTGCGATGATCTTGGCGAGCACAATCCCCTTTTACCCGTAGTCCCCCGAACTACGAATGCTCTGATTTTCCACTTCTTACAAGTGAAGATACGTAGGCACAAGGGCCCCAATCCTTGGCGAGCACCCTGTCTTAAAACCACCCATTTCCCTTTAGGAGAAACTTTATAAGAAAACAAATAAGCATAGTTAACTTTACTCTCGAATCGATCAAGAGGTTCCCGTTGAGTACAACGGACGTAGAGGGTGCTAATACCTTCCCTCTGCGTAATCGACTCCCGAACCTTGAATATTGATTGCGACGACCATGTTCTTATCTCCTTAAAGGTTTTATCGATATTTTCCTATTCCATCCTTGGAATGAATAAAGTTCGGTGGCGACTCTGTTTCGAACAGTATTTTCCGCGGCCATCGCGAGGATCGTATTTTTCGAGGTACGACAAAAGGTAGATTATGTGTGCACGCTGAATATATCTTTATATAGACTGAAACACTATCCTTGATAGTGGAATAGGAGATTCGACAAGTTCATGGTGTTGCACCCCAAAATTTGCCCAACCTTTTCTAACCTAGGTTTATGTATCAATTGCATAGTCATTTGCATTGTCATCATGTACATAGTTTATTCATCTGCATTGCATGTCATAAGCAAGTTATCTTAACAGGGGATCAAAGTGTTATTCCTATCTCAAGAGGTATATCCAAGGGTTTCATTCATATTCAAGACTACTCAGGTCATCAGGGAAGAATTTGAGCTTTGAAGAGCTGCCAGGTTGATCAGTGAATTCTCTCCTATCGTGAGGCTAGTGGGGGATCATCAGAGGAAATGTGAGCTATGAGCCAAGAGCATGAGGTGTGTATGGATGTTATGAAGAGTCTAGAGAATCATTTTTGAGGAGAACCAAGTCATTTGAATGATTGCAGGAGCCTCAGTTGAAGTCAGTCAACTAGGGTCAACACTGGGTCAATTCTAGGTCAAAGAAGTGTTTTGAAGGGCATCAAGGATCATTTGAAGAATGGGGGATTCATTATTTGCTAGGTGGATATGGATATGATGTTATGATAAAGAAAAATCAAGAGGAGTCAAGGAGAACTGGAGTTACTAAATTAGGGTTTTATTGTAAAATCCCCTGATTTAGGTCAAACTTCAAAGCAGTGTAACTCAAGATGCAAGCTTCATATGGATTCTTGGTCCACATGAAACTTGTAGAATATCTTCATAGCTTTAATTTGAGTGGTGGAAGTCATCAAGATGATTTGTAGAACTCAAGTTATGGCTCTTGCAAGTTACAGGCCATCTGAGGGCACTGAAATTTGTCTGTGAAAATTGTCTGTATTCCAAGCAACTTTTGACTTTCAAGGGTACTTCAAATGGATTTCTGGCCAACATGATAATTGTTCCTTATTGTCTTAGCTTTCTATAATGGTATGGTATTCCTTCATATGATTTATGGAACTCTACTTATGGTCTTGGCAAGCAAAGGGTATTTTGGTCATTTGAGGATTACAGGTCATTCTTAGTACATGCCTAAAACTCATACAAGGAAGCTTCAAATGAAAAACTTCACAACATAAAAGTTGTTCAAAATGGGATTTTAAGGCTAGAAAAGAAGGTGTGAAAGTTTGGAAAAGCTTAGAGCATGGAATTTTAAAATTGGTGCAAATGACTTGAAAATGGCTTATAAGTTGAAAAAGTTGAAATGAAAAATTGGTTTGGGAGATCTACAAATCCAATATGGGTCATCCAATATACCAAATTGATTCCAAACATCATTTTAAAGACATTGGTTCAGCCACTTTTTTGAGTTAGGGTTTAAAAACTGGACTTGCTTTGTATTTTTGTTACTTGCATAATAAGGCAAGTCTAGAAAACTTGGCACAAGATGAATTTTCAAGGCAAGGAGCTTACATACACTTCCCATATCTCATGTAAGGAGATTTTGACATAAGTTTGGAAAGGTGCAAGCATGAGATAAGAGATATTCAAAGTATCATGGCATGAGAAGTTCATGAAATTTCCACAACTTTCTAGAATCCTCCAAGATTATTCTAGAAACCTCTAAGTTTGTTAATCATCATCTATATATTGGATTGAGATCATTAAGAGTAAAGTTTGGTGGTAGTTGATGTTGAATCCATTTTCAAATCATATTGAATTTTTTTTCTCTTCACCATTTTTTCCATTTTTCCCACACTTTCACATTTTGGAATTTCCATTTTTTTCAATCTTTTTTTCTCTCACTTTCCATACTTTTTCTCTTCACCAATCAATTACACAAATTATAGAGATGGTTCATCATTTTTTTTGAGAGAATTGGAGCAAGAGGAACCTTGTAGTAACATGAAAAAGTGGTGAAAACTCAAATTCCAATTTTCACTTTTTCATCAATTCAAGACTTGTCAAGGCTTCAAACATATTCACCAAGTATTGTTGAGTGATTCTACATAATTTTCTAGAAGAATTCGTGCTCCATTGAAGCTCCACAACTCAATTTTCAAAGGTATCGAAAAATCAACATTACTCACCAATGATGCATTCCTTTTACACCATTGTTACATATTCAACATCCCCTTGGGTAGTAGATGGTTTCTGGTAAAGAAAGAAGAGTTTTTACAACAATTTGGTGTTCTTGAAAGTTTGAGATTCATATACGGTTTTTGAGTTAAAGGTCATTTCAAGGGAAAATAGTGGTATATTTGGATTCCTCTCGAAAAATCCCACAAGATTCATCTAAAGAACATTGCGTTTGGTCAAGTATTGAGGGAGATAGGTGCTCCCGAAGTTTTCCGGCCATAGCCCTCACCGCCGGCCGCGCTACTGTTCACGTTCAGCCAAAAAAAATCTCCATGAAGAAGATGATGAATACGCCGTTGGATCATGCAAAAGACTTTGACTTGGTCTACCATCACACGGCCAGGAATAATCCACGTGCGCGGCCACCTCATCCCTCATTAATTGAGGTGGCACGCCAACTCAGCATTTTTGACCCCCCCACACCCCTGTTCGATCCTTGGCAGCTGCACTTTTATTTATTCTCACTATTTCTCTTGTTTTCTCATGTGTTCATGCTATTCCATATGTTCTATTATTTTTCTGTTTTATATGCTGACTTCAAATAATCATAAAAAATAGGAAAATTAGTCTTTTTGATCCCCATTTTTTTGTGCTGAATCTTTAAGATGTCTAGGATTTAATAAAACTGGAATTATAATTTTACCATTTTTTGACATTTTCTTTGGATTTTTTACATTTGGGTCGTCATAAAAAGGCCAATGCTGGTGCTATCATTTTGTTGAATTTCTTTGACCTATCAAAACACAATTTATATGTCAATCCTTTTGCAGGGATCTCATACACACGTTGAGGTATTGTGATATATTTTTGTGGGAATTTTATTGTACCATTTTAATTGGTTTTGGATGCTTTCTTTAACATGCTCCACTTTAATCTTTCCTTTGGTATACATGAGATATCTTGCAATGTTTTCATCTTGTTTGACCATTTATCTTTGGATATTTTTGTGGTATCTCTCACCCCTGGTTTGTGGCTTGATGTAGGGCATTGGAGATTTTTATTTGAATTTTTTAGCACCGTTTGCTATTTTTCTTATGTTTTGTATTCGAACTTGTAATTTGGACTTCCGAACGGACTTTATTTTTGTTAAGGCTCCAACGGCCGCTTTGTGTTTGCGTGATGAACGTCGTGGCTTATATTTCTTATTGTAGATAGGTTAGAGGTATTGGAAGACCCTTAGGTGGCTGTTATTCGTATGTGTAGCTTGCCCGATTATCGACTTGTTTGCATGATAGCACGTTGCGATCCTAAATAGTGGATTACGCGTTTCATTCGGAGTTTTCACTCGATTATTTGCATATGATCACTTGATATTTCCTTATTCCATCCATGAATGGGCTTGAGGTTGAGATGAACCTTCCTCCCTCCTTTGCATTGCATTTACCATTGCTATATTCATGTTCACTTGTATGCGGTTATTACTTGTATTTCTGTTTCTTCCTTTCGTTTTCCTTTCCCGTAGGACTTCCATTCTTCCTTGTTCAAGGGAGGATGTGATAGACATTAGGAGCTAACCCATGTATGATAAAATTAGGGTAGATTTTTATCCCCTTTTTAACCCTAGGATTTGTAGAGTGTCATCTCTTCTTTCTTCAAAACAACAGAAAAACACTAATAAAGGTTATAACAGAGATTAATTCACTTCTTCCGTCAAAAGATTTGAACAGACATCAACCTTTTTGCAATAAGAAAACCCTTGTTTAAGGTGAGATTTTTTCATAAAAGACACTTGAACAGCTTGTGTCGGGCGTAGCCCGAACTACGTTTGCTCTGATCTTTCATGCTGTATGAAAGTACGTAGGCATAGGATGCGATATCCTAGCGAGCAACCTTCACCCACCTTCACCCGTAGTTAGGCGAACTACGTTGACTCTGATTTCTCGTTCCAGACGAGAATACGTAGGCATAAAGTGCGATGCTTTGCCGAGTCATGTTTTCTTTTCTTTTCAGACCTCATCCTTTAGTTTAGATAGAAGTGTAATCCGTCAAACCAAGCAAGCGTGGATCCCATCGAGTACGATGGACGTGAGGGGTGCTAATACCTTCCCCTTGCGTAACCGACTCCCGAACCCAGGTTTTGGTTGCGATGACCATACCTTTTCCCGTCTTTCGCGAGGTTTACTTCGAGCGTTTCCTTTCCCTCCGTTGGGATAAATAACGCACGATGGCGACTCTCCTGTCAGCCGGCGCCGATTTTCGCAGTAGCAACAGCTGGCGACTCTGCCGGGGACCCAATGTCCCCTGGCTGCTAAGGACTGCGATGGTCCTTATGCATTTGGGATCCAACGTCCCTTAAGAGAGTCAATCCTAGCGTTTGTTTGCCCGTCGAGGATTTTGTATGGATTTACATTTCTGTATTTACCTTTCAGCATTATATTATCATTATTATTGCTGTATTGTGGGGTGTGACGGGTGTTCTTTGATTGAGAGATAAGCCGGACCTGGGCTTGAGTGCACCTAGATTTAGAGTAGAGATTAGTGGGCGCGCATGTGCTTTGCATGTCCTAGTGTCCCGCGAAATCTACGCTCAGACGAGGTTCTTCTGGTTGGCCTCTTGTCCTGCCCTTTGGGTGGCTCAGGTTGCTGGTTAGTTGGATTGTCGACTCTGGGGACCGATCATTTGGAAGTTGGCTAAGTGAGGCCTCTTCAGGATTTGATGATGCCACTCCTTCTGGGAATCGTATCATCACTCTTGAAAGTCTGTGACGCTGACGACCGCATAGGATGCCATACCTTTGTCAGTTACCAGGACATCCACCTGTGAGAGGGTTTGGGGTTATGCAGGTAACTAGACCTTCAGATACCGGTTATTTCTTGATCAGAGATCCTGGGTATTTATGGATATTTGTGAGGTCTATCAGAGACCTGTCTGAGTTTTGATTTGAGGTCTATCAGAGACCAATCAGGGTTATGGTTTGAGGTCTGTCAAAGACCGGTTGGAGGTATATTATGAGGTCTATCAGAGACCGGTCCGAGTTATGGTTTGAGGTCTGTCAGAGACCAGTTGAGGTTATATTACGGGTCTATCAGAGACCAGTGTGGAGCTTTGTATTGGGTCTATCCGAGACCATGATTTGAGACCTTCGATATGATTCGGGCTTCTCAGCTATAGCACTTGGCCCCTGTTGCATGTTGCTTGCATTGCATTATTTGCATGATCATTACCATTGCATCCCATTAACGTGTGTCTGTGCTGCAGGTGCATTTGCATATCCCCGGGTTCTAGTATCTGGACTTCCGAGTATTGATCATGGCGGGTTTGAGGATGACAGTTGCTTACAAGCTACCTATTCCTGATATTACTCCACTCCTGGGTCTGATTTCTCTGGCAGGTGAGGATGTCTGTAGAAGCTTCAGGCAGAGTTACGGACGGCTGTTGAGTTTGGTTCGCAGATCCACCGACGATGAATTGAACGGGCTATACACGCTGATGCAGTTCTATGACCCGACTTTGAGATGCTTTACATTTGCAGACTTCATTTTGGGACCAACCATGGAGGAGTATGTGGAGTTTACTGAGCTGCCAGTGCAGAATGCGGTTCCCTTTATTCACTCTGCCGCTGAACCTAAGTTGGAGGATCTAGCCAAAGCCTTGCATATGGATGCTTCTGAGTTGTTGATAACTTCTTGGCGAGGGGTTCCGGGTTTCTCTCTTCATTTTCTGGTTGGTAAGGCTCAAGAGTACGCCAAGAATGGGTGTTGGGTGGTCTTTAACGCTATTTTGGCTCTATGCATATACGGGATCGTGCTGTTTCCCAATTTCCCAAACTTCGTGGACATGGATGCATTTCATCTGTTTGCTGCTGGTAACCCAGTACCTACACTGATCGGGGACTTTTATCATTCGATGCACTACAGGAATGAGAACAGGAGAGGCAAGAATATCTCTTGTTGCGTGCCTCTGCTGTATATGTGGTTCAAGAGCCATCTTCCTTCGAAGGGACCTTTTGTGGATAGTGCGGCCACATCTGACTGGCCAGAGCGGATGATGAGGCTGTCTTCTACAGATATCGAATGGTTTGATCGAGACCTGCTGGGGTCCGAGCTTATTGTCAGTTGTGCTGGGTATCCTAATGTTCCGTTGATAGGGAGAAAAGGGTGCATCAACTACAACCCATCTTTGTTCGTCCGTCAGTTTGGATATGCGCTGAAGAGCCCACCTCAGGAGGATGAAGTACAGGAATCTCTGTACTTCACAGGTGATTTGAGCGGAGAGCTACTAGCCAAGCTTCGGCATGCCTGGACGCGTATTAACCGAAAAAGGAAACCGCTGTTGGGGAAGAGTGATTGCCAGGCGTATGCACCCTACAAAGTTTGGATTCAGGAGAGAGCCAGACAGATATTGATGCCATTTCCAGCTGCTCTGATCCCTGTTTATATTCCGGTGGAAGAGCCAACCACGGTTTCCAGGGAGGTCTACGAGCGAGTGGTGAAGGAAAAGGAAGCTCTGTTGGTGGTTAATGAAGATCTAGAAAGAGAATTGGCCCGGATTCAAAGTGAGAAGAACGAAGCTGCGTACTCCCTTCAACAACAAACTGAGATGGTAACCTTGTTGAAGACTAAGTTGGTTAAAGAAAAGGAGAAGCGGGAACGCCTGGGACAAGACTTCAAGAGCTCTCATGACATGATGGAAGCTAAGAAGAAGTCGTTGGACATCGCTCACCGAGAGATCGCTTCATTCAATAAGACGTGGAATGCCACTCTTACTAACAACAAGGAACGGGAAGATAAGTTGAAGCAACATATCGCCGATCTTCAGAGCCAGTTGAAGGCCACTAGGAGGCAGCACGAAGAAGAAGTCATGACTAGATATGCCCTTCAAGATGCACTGAAGCAAGTAGAGGCCCGCAGAAAGGAAGCTCGGTCCCAGAAGAGGAAGCTAGATGAGTGCTTTGGTGAAGGCGTATGGGAAGAGTCCATCGACGACTTGCGGCGAGTTCTTAAGCAGAGGAGTCTACTCATAGAGGGATTGCTTGTCCAGCCTGATCATCCCAAGACAAAGAAGCTGTTAAGGGATTATAGGGATTATGGGCATACCTGATTTGTTCATGCTTTATTGTACGCTGACCATCACCCGGTTTGTGGGTTGAGGTCATGCTTTTGTTCGTCTTGTGACACATTGGTGTTATACTTTTGCCTTTGAAGGCCTGTTCAATACATGAGTTGTTGCAAATGTTTGTCACCGCACTGTCACGACGCTGCCCTGTATCAAACGTATTAACACTAGAATCGGGGAATGATAATCCCTAATGCACAGACGCACATTGCATTTTGCATACATACTCATATTTGCATTACAGGTTTATGATCCAGGTATCTTATCTCCCGCATATTGCAGGTATTTTCAGGATTGAAGAAAAGCGGGTCCACCGTTACTTTACAAGAATCAACCAGAAGAAGATCATGGACGCCATGCAGCTTGAAATGCAAGAGATGCGTGACAGGATGGCCCTGTTCATGCAAACCATGGAGACTATCGCCAAAGGGCAGGAACAGTTGCAGAGTCTGGTACAGCCGTTGGTTGCTCGTGCTGAGATCAACGACACCCCGCGTGGTGAAAATGTGGCTAACTCTCCCAGGGTTGAAAATCATCAAAGTGCTGATCACATTCCAGTCGCTGGGCTGAACAACGGAGAAGCTGGTCCTGCTGGTGGGAACGGAAACACTGGTAACACTAACGGAGATACTGCAGGAGTGTTCATAGGGAACGTCAACCAGGGTTTCAACTTGGGTGCGGAGAACGTCGGGCTGAATGGCGACAATGGTAATCAGGGCTTTCAGGGTATGAATGTGGGATATGGCAATGTGGCTGGCGCCAAAACTGGATACGGAGACCATGGTTATGGTAACGCAGGATATGGAATGGGTATGAACAACGGCCAGGATATGGGCAACCTGAGGGGTAACCCCGGGTACTTCCAAGCAGGTATGGGCCGTAACGCTGGACATGCTGCATATGAAGAGATACCTCGTTGGGAGGACCATCAGGAAGACGTTTTCTCAGGTCATAATGAAGGCTACGGGAGGCCTACAGGGGACAGCCTCCGCATGAGATTGTTGGAAGAAAAGGTAAATGGTCTGGCTAATCAGAACGCTGTGGGACTGTATATGTCTAACATGGGGTTGGTACCAGGGCTGAGGGTACCTCTGAAATTCAAGGCGCCATCTTTTGATAAGTATAGAGGCGACACGTGCCCGAGGGTGCATGTCTGTTCATTTTACAGAAGGATGTCTGCGTATTCGGACGACAAAAAGATGCTTATGCACTTTTTCCAAGACAGCTTATCAGGGCCGTCATTGGAGTGGTACATGAGCCTGGAGCCAACACAGATCAGAACTTGGAAGGAATTGGCGGAAGCTTTCGTGAAGCACTACCAATACAACAGCGATCTCGCTCCTAACAGAGTTCAGTTGCAAAGCATGTCCCAGAAGCCCAAGGAAAGCTTCAAAGAGTACGCCCAGAGATGGCGTGACCTGGCTGCGAGAGTACAACCACCTATGGTCGAGAGGGAAATGATGGACTTGTTCGTAGGGACATTCTCAGGAATGTACTATGACCGGCTGCTTAACTTCTCAATGAGTACCTTCTCCGAACTGATCCTGATGGGGGAGCGTATAGAGAACGGGATAAAAATTGGTAAGATTCAACCGGGAGAATCTGTTTCAGCTGGAAGCACCAAGAAAGCCTTCGGTGGTAAAAGGCAAGGTGATGCTAATGCAGTGTATAACGTTCAGCGGGGAAATAGGAATCAGAACCGGCGTCCATAGCCTCAAGTTGCAAGTGTGACTATTCCGGGGCCACCTCAGCAACAGAGACAACAACAGCAGCAGGCTCAGCAGCAGCCTAATCAGAATCAGCGGCGGTTTCAGGCTCCAAGGCTGAGGAGGGTATTTGAGGTACCGCCGATGTCTTACGCAGAGCTCCTTCAGACTCTATTGAAGTTACAGCTAGTTGAAAAGAGAACCTTGGCGCCGCCGACTGGCACGCCACCAGTAGGGTACGACATCAACGAGCATTGTGACTTTCACTCTGGTGCACCCGGGCACAACATCGAGAACTGTTTAGCTTTCAAGCACAAAGTGCAAGATCTGCTTGATAGCTCAGCCATCAATTTTGGGAAGGAAGGTCCCAACATTACACAAAAACCAATGCCAAACCATGAATAGGCTGGAATATGGTGGACAAAGAGGAGTTCTATAGTTCGTGTGGGTCGTTAAAAGTAGATCAGAACAGCGGCAGGCTGCCTCTCATAACTGATTATGAAGATAGCTGGTTCAGCAGCAGGACAGATGTGAAAGCCCGGTTCTCGGAAGCTGGCGTTTTTCTTTGTTTTATCTTGTCATTTCTTTACGTTTGTAGTTTCTTTCATGTTTGAATTGCGATCTTGTTTGTAAAACTTGTTGTTTTCATTTCAATTGATGATGATGAAATAAATATGCATGTTTTGATTAAATCCATTCGTGTTCACTAATTGTTTTTATAAATGTGCAACACCTGGTTAAGAGGAATCTGGGGGGGATGACGAAAATGAATGACATGCAACTTCCGATATTGTATGCTTTTGAAATAAAACCTGTTGATGATGTACATGCATTGTTTCAAATCCCTAAACACCGGAGTTATAAGGAAGATAATCCCTTGTCGACCCTTTTGAGCCTTGTAGTAGGAGTTTCTTTCGGTGAATGAAAAACCCTCGATCTTAACCTGGGGCAGGGTAGGTGTTAGCTAATTTGACCGAGCGTTCAAGTTGCAAAAGGAGTGTCCATTCGAGGATCAATCACACCTCTAGAGGTCGTGCCTAAAAAACCACAATGGTTAAATTAAGAGTGAGACAGTCATATCATTCCCCAAAGAGTCAGACAACCAGCGTCACATGACTTGGTCGAAAGAAAAAAAGAGAAAAAATCAAAAGCCCGCTAAGTCAAGAAAAGAAAACAAATGACTTAGGCAAAAATGAGGGCATCCCGCTGGACTTTAAAAAAAATCAAAAGAACTCAAAAAGAGTCCGTCCAGGCAAAAGTTAGGGATAAGAAAAAAGATGAAAGGAGGACAAAAAGAAAAATCCTCAAATCAAAGGCGAGTCGTGTGACCCTAAGTGTCAAAGACGAAAAGTCAGTGGCTGTCACTCTAAAAGTTCATGGGTTCTCGAACTATCACTCATATCTTTCAGCCTCTGAGAGGTGAGCGCTAAGGTCGAATTAGCTGAACATAGGATCGGAGAACATCAAGGAGAATGGGTGGGTTAAAATAAACTTTGAGCCTTTATCCTTTCCTTCAAAACCGTGAACCTGACCACGTTATAACCTTCAAAAGTCCTAATTGAAGCAGGTTGTTTCGAAAGCATACTTCGGTAAAGGCCGCGTCGATTCTGACTCCTGAAAGGGTTCCTCTTACCATGTTGGTATTGATGTTGATAAATGTTTTGTGCAGTGTATGCTATAAACTGTTTTTCCCTTTTTCCCAGCAAACAGATTGGATGTCAAAACTGTCATATGTGTTACATTAATATGTCTTTTACGCAGAACAACTTGTTTTACTTGCGAGTAAGCGCTTGACAGCAGGAAAGTTTTCTGCAATGGAAAGTATGGTCAGGATAGAATACAGAGCGCCCGAATGTTCCGAGAGCAGGGGCAAGCTATTATCGTGATTCCCAGTCAGGCAGCCATGAGAAGTCAGCTACTCTGGGGCAATCAGGTCGAGATTCAGTAAATCTCTCGTAGTTGGAGGTACTGTTCTGGACCAGCTAATCGGGGGCAAAGTCATTGCAATCAGGGGCATTGACTTCCAGTGAGTTCGGAATCAGTTAGTCTGAGGGCAAGTCCCGAAGCTTCATTTGACCAAAAGGCAGTATGCTTGAGAGGCAACTAATCAAAAGTGAGTCTTCTCGAGATCCCCTCAGGGGCAGTCATGCAGAATGTGGAGATTTGAAAGCAGACACTTCAGGTGGATGATCAGATCAGGATAAGTCGCTAGAACGCTCATTCAGGGGCAAGTCACCGCAGAGAACGTTGAAACCAACTGGGTTGATCAGGGCTAATGGAGATTGAATCTTTTGTCGTATAGATACCGGGGCAAGTAATCTCGAGGTTGTCTCATAGCAAGCGGTTCAGCGCAAGTATTCCCGGGAGTTAGACAGGGGCAGGTTGAGTACACTGGGGCCAGTTATTCAAAATCTTGCAAAGTTCCCCGCCAGAGTCCATGGCAGGAAAGGAAAAGATCATGTATCTTCAGCAATTCAGAATTAGCTTATCAAGCAGAGCAGAGTTCTCCCCAGTGAAGGTCGAGATGGACGTGATTAACTCCCAGAGGGTTCTCGTGCAGTGCAAATCAGAATGTGTGGTTCAGTCCCCAGCTCAGTGATGGCGGGATGATTTCCCCAGCTCAGTGATAGCAGGAGAGGTTCACCACAGGGTGTGATCAGGTGAATAGGAGCAGCTGAAAGGAGTTTTCCCGAGCGGGATTGTCCTTTCTTTCCCCAGCAAGTCGCTCTTTCTCGTCAGGAGGACCGTCATCAGCAGATTTTGGAGTTCTGAGTTCATGAGCTATTTTCCCAGCAGGGTGGTCATCCCCAGCGGAGTTAGTTCATCTTTCCAACATTTATTTTGTTGGAAGCGTATCGGCGGTATTCCGATCATCCCCAGCGGATCCAGTGTGTCTTCAGCATTTATTTTGCTGAAGTAACTCTTTGCATAAGCATGCATCATGAGCATTTGCATTCTACCCGAGTGTGTAGCATTTCCATGCAGTATGGAAGCATTTCGTCATCATCAAACATGCATATTTGAAACATAAGCCAGGTGGTTACCTCTCCAGTTCAGATATGTTATTCCTTGCCGATAAGAGAAATCGTGATTCAGGAAGATGTGGATTTTGTGGTCAGAGTGCGCAGTGATCGTATTTGTACCAGCTACGGGGTTCATATTGTAAGACACGCAGTGATCGTGTCGATTTTAAGATGTTGATTTGTGGCTGAAGTACGCAGTGATCGTATTTTGTCTCTTTCATGGGGTTCATGTCGTAGGACACGCAGTGATCGTGTTGATCTTGTTATGTATATCTGTGGTCGAATGGCGCAGTGATCGTATTCGTCCCGATCTAAGAAGATTGTTTTGTAAGGCACGCAGTGATCGTGTTGGTATCGTTTCGGGGGTTTTATTGAGCAAGGCACGCAGTGATCGTGTTACCATGTCATGTGATGTTGTTGGTCGATATATGCATTGATCGTATTCGTCCGTTCTACAGTGATTATGGGTTGATACGCAGTGATCGTGTTCACCCAGTTGTTGGTCGATATACGCAGTGATCGTATTCGTCCGTTCTACAGTGGTTATAGATTGACGCGCAGTGATCGTGTCCGTCCAGTTGTTGGTCGATATGCGCAATGATCGTATTCGTCCGTTCTACAGTGGTTATAGATTGACGCGCAGTGATCGTGTTCATCCAGTTTTGTTGGTCGGTATACGCAGTGACCGTATTCGTCCGTTATGCAGTTTGATTATGTTGTAAGACACGCAGTGAACGTGTTCATCGGGTTGTTGGTGGCCGAAGTACGCAGTGATCGTATTCGTCCCATGTTTGAAGTTGTGTCACAGCACGCAGGGATCGTGTTTCCTCTAGTCAAGAGGGTCGTGACATGAAGCGCGCAGTGATCGCGTTTATCCTATGTATGGTCAGTATATGCAGTGATCGTATTCGTCCAGTTATGTGGGTTAGTTGAGGCACGCAACACGCAGGGATCGTGTTTTTCTCCAGTCAAAAGGATCGTGGCTCAGAACGCGCAGTGATCGTGTTCAAACACGCAGTGATCGTGTTCCAGATACGCAGTGACCGTATTCACGCAACACGCAGGGATCGTGTTTTTTCTCCAGTCAAGAGGATCGTGGCTCAGAATGCGCAGTGATCGTGTTCGAACGCGCAGGGATCGTGTTCAAGATACGCAGTGATCGTATTCGTACAGCATGCAGTGATCGTGTTGTTAGTACCATGGGAACTTATGATGCGGAGCACGCAGTGATCGTGGCTATTGTATCAGTGGGTTGTTGGTCGGCATACGCAGTAATCGTATTCGTCCTGTTACATGGGTTGATTTTGTGACACACGCAGTGATCGTGTTGACATAATTCCGGGGTTTTGTTGGTCGAGATGCGCAGTGATCGCATTCGCACTATTGCAGCACACGCAGGGATCGTGTTTATCATATTGGTGGTTGAAGTACGCAGTGAACGTGTTCGCCTCTCCTATGTGGATTTATTTCGTCTGGCACGCAGTGATCGTGTTTATCTCATCCGGTTGGATTTATGGTCGATGTGATTGTAACGCAGCATGCAGTGATCGTGTTCGTCGTGTTTGTCCCGTTAAATGGTTTTTGTTTGTAAGACACGCAGTGACCGTGTTCGTCGCAGTTTTGTGGATTTGTTGTGCCAGACACGCAGTGATCGTGTTCGCCATGGCACATTCCCCTAGCAGAGTTGCTTGGTCAAGCATTTCTCTTTCTCCCCAGACGAGTCCTTTCTCAAAGTGCTGTAGAAATGACAGGGTGCAATTTCTGGGTGGTTACCCACAGTTTCCCCAGTAGAGACGTAATCCCCAGCGGGTTGTTCTTCAACGAGATACTTGGCTAAGTTCCTCGTAGTCCCCGGCAGGGTATCCTTTGACAAGTCGCTTGGTTAAGTCACTTGTATTTCCCCAACTGAGTCTTTCTCAGGATGATGTGGTATCAGTATTAGAAGGTGGTAATACAGATTTTCGGGTGGTTACCCGCAATTCCCCAACAGAGTTATGTTCTCCAGCAGGGTGTTACTTCAATGGGTTGCTTGGTTAAGTCCCTCATAGTCTCCAGCAGGGAGCTCGCTACAGGAGTTGTTTGGTTAAATTACTCGTAGTTTTCAACAAGGGTGCTTGGTTAAGTTCCCATTTTCCCCAGCAGGTGTTTAACGGCAGTCGTCAGAATTTGTCCCCTCAGAGTTGCTTGGTTAAGTTTCTCATTTCCCCGCAGAGTCGGTTGTTCATGTCTTCGGACCTTGTCTCGTTTGGTTAAGCGTTCTCTCGTTTCTTCAGGATACGAAAAGTTGATCAGTGAAGTCAACATGACAAGTGAAGTCAATATTCTCCCGCTGGTTAGCGTGTGCTCAGTTGATAAGTGAGATCAACAGAGGTTGATAAGTGAGATCAACAGAGGTTGATAAGTGAGATCAACAGAGGTTGATAAGTAATATCAACAATTTCTCATTATGTGGTGTATGCTCATTTCTTCGGAATGGAGTGGCCTGCGGACAACATCAGTTTATTTGACAGATGGATGGCTAGTTGTTGCCGTGACAACAGAAGCCAGTTCCCAGGGTTTTCTCAAGCAGTAGTCGTTTTCGCAATTTATTTTTGCGGTTGGCAAATTTCCGGGTTCTTTCGTATTCAACCGTCTCGTACCTCGATTGTCTGAAGGCTGCACGCTCTTCATCCAGTCGGGTCCAAGTCGCTTGAATAGGGGCAGCTGTTGCACCCCAAAATTTGCCCAACCTTTTCTAACCTAGGTTTATGTATCAATTGCATAGTCATTTGCATTGTCATCATGTACATAGTGTATTCATCTGCATTGCATGTCATAAGCAAGTTATCTTAACAGGGGATCAAAGTGCTATTCCTATCTCAAGAGGTATATCCAAGGGTTTCATTCATATTCAAGACTACTCAGGTCATCAGGGAAGAATTTGAGCTTTGAAGAGCTGCCAGGTTGATCAGTGAATTCTCTCCTATCGTGAGGCTAGTGGGGGATCATCAGAGGAAATGTGAGCTATGAGCCAAGAGCATGAGGTGTGTATGGATGTTATGAAGAGTCTATAGAATCATTTTTGAGGAGAACCAAGTCATTTGAATGATTGCAGGAGCCTCAGTTGAAGTCAGTCAACTAGGGTCAACACTGGGTCAATTCTAGGTCAAAGAAGTGTTTTGAAGGGCATCAAGGATCATTTGAAGAATGGGGGATTCATTATTTGCTAGGTGGATATGGATATGATGTTATGATAAAGAAAAATCAAGAGGAGTCAAGGAGAACTGGAGTTACTAAATTAGGGTTTTATTGTAAAATCCCCTGATTTAGGTCAAACTTCAAAGCAGTGTAACTCAAGATGCAAGCTTCATATGGATTCTTGGTCCACATGAAACTTGTAGAATATCTTCATAGCTTTAATTTGAGTGGTGGAAGTCATCAAGATGATTTGTAGAACTCAAGTTATGGCTCTTGCAAGTTACAGGCCATCTGAGGGCACTGAAATTTGTCTGTGAAAATTGTCTGTATTCCAAGCAACTTTTGACTTTCAAGGGTACTTCAAATGGATTTCTGGCCAACATGATAATTGTTCCTTATTGTCTTAGCTTTCTATAATGGTATGGTATTCCTTCATATGATTTATGGAACTCTACTTATGGTCTTGGCAAGCAAAGGGTATTTTGGTCATTTGAGGATTACAGGTCATTCTTAGTACATGCCTAAAACTCATACAAGGAAGCTTCAAATGAAAAACTTCACAACATCAAAGTTGTTCAAAATGGGATTTTAAGGCTAGAAAAGAAGGTGTGAAAGTTTGGAAAAGCTTAGAGCATGGAATTTTAAAATTGGTGCAAATGACTTGAAAATGGCTTATAAGTTGAAAAAGTTGAAATGAAAAATTGGTTTGGGAGATCTACAAATCCAATATGGGTCATCCAATATACCAAATTGATTCCAAACATCATTTTAAAGACATTGGTTCAGCCACTTTTTTGAGTTAGGGTTTAAAAACTGGACTTGCTTTGTATTTTTGTTACTTGCATAATAAGGCAAGTCTAGAAAACTTGGCACAAGATGAATTTTCAAGGCAAGGAGCTTACATACACTTCCCATATCTCATGTAAGGAGATTTTGACATAAGTTTGGAAAGGTGCAAGCATGAGATAAGAGATATTCAAAGTATCATGGCATGAGAAGTTCATGAAATTTCCACAACTTTCTAGAATCCTCCAAGATTATTCTAGAAACCTCTAAGTTTGTTAATCATCATCTATATATTGGATTGAGATCATTAAAAGTAAAGTTTGGTGGTAGTTGATGTTGAATCCATTTTCAAATCATATTGAATTTTTTTTCTCTTCACCATTTTTTCCATTTTTCCCACACTTTCACATTTTGGAATTTCCATTTTTTTCAATCTTTTTTTCTCTCACTTTCCATACTTTTTCTCTTCACCAATCAATTACACAAATTATAGAGATGGTTCATCATTTTTTTTGAGAGAATTGGAGCAAGAGGAACCTTGTAGTAACATGAAAAAGTGGTGAAAACTCAAATTCCAATTTTCACTTTTTCATCAATTCAAGACTTGTCAAGGCTTCAAACATATTCACCAAGTATTGTTGAGTGATTCTACATAATTTTCTAGAAGAATTCGTGCTCCATTGAAGCTCCACAACTCAATTTTCAAAGGTATCGAAAAATCAACATTACTCACCAATGATGCATTCCTTTTACACCATTGTTACATATTCAACATCCCCTTAGGTAGTAGATGGTTTCTGGTAAAGAAAGAAGAGTTTTTACAACAATTTGGTGTTCTTGAAAGTTTGAGATTCATATACGGTTTTTGAGTTAAAGGTCATTTCAAGGGAAAATAGTGGTATATTTGGATTCCTCTCGAAAAATCCCACAAGATTCATCTAAAGAACATTGCGTTTGGTCAAGTATTGAGGGAGATAGGTGCTCCCGAAGTTTTCCGGCCATAGCCCTCACCGCCGGCCGCGCTACTGTTCACGTTCAGCCAAAAAAAATCTCCATGAAGAAGATGATGAATACGCCGTTGGATCATGCAAAAGACTTTGACTTGGTCTACCATCACACGGCCAGGAATAATCCACGTGCGCGGCCACCTCATCCCTCATTAATTGAGGTGGCACGCCAACTCAGCATTTTTGACCCCCCCACACCCCTGTTCGATCCTTGGCAGCTGCACTTTTATTTATTCTCACTATTTCTCTTGTTTTCTCATGTGTTCATGCTATTCCATATGTTCTTTTATTTTTCTGTTTTATATGCTGACTTCAAATAATCATAAAAAATAGGAAAATTAGTCTTTTTGATCCCCATTTATTTGTGCTGAATATTTAAGATGTCTAGGATTTAATAAAACTGGAATTATAATTTTACCATTTTTTGACATTTTATTTGGATTTTTTACATTTGGGTCGTCATAAAAAGGCCAATGCTGGTGCTATCATTTTGTTGAATTTCTTTGACCTATCAAAACACAATTTAAATGTCAATCCTTTTGCAGGGATCTCATACACACGTTTAGGTATTGTGATATATTTTTTTGGGAATTTTATTGTACCATTTTAATTGGTTTTGGATGCTTTCTTTAACATGCTCCACTTTAATCTTTCCTTTGGTATACATGAGATATCTTGCAATGTTTTCATCTTGTTTGACCATTTATCTTTGGATATTTTTGTGGTATCTCTCACCCCTGGTTTGTGGCTTGATGTAGGGCATTGGAGATTTTTATTTGAATTTTTTAGCACCTTTTGCTATTTTTCTTATGTTTTGTATTCGAACTTGTAATTTGGACTTCCGAACGGACTTTATTTTTGTTAAGGCTCCAACGGCCGCTTTGTGTTTGCGTGATGAACGCCGTGGCTTATATTTCTTATTGTAGATAGGTTAGAGGTATTGGAAGACCCTTAGGTGGCTGTTATTCGTATGTGTAGCTTGCCCGATTATCGACTTGTTTGCATGATAGCACGTTGCGATCCCAAATAGTGGATTACGCGTTTCATTCGGAGTTTTCACTCGATTATTTGCATATGATCACTTGATATTTCCTTATTCCATCCATGAATGGGCTTGAGGTTGAGATGAACCTTCCTCCCTCCTTTGCATTGCATTTACCATTGCTATATTCATGTTCACTTGTATGCGGTTATTACTTGTATTTCCGTTTCTTCCTTTCGTTTTCCTTTCCCGTAGGACTTCCATTCTTCCTTGTTCAAGGGAGGATGTGATAGACATTAGGAGCTAACCCATGTATGATAAAATTAGGGTAGATTTTTATCCCCTTTTTAACCCTAGGATTTGTAGAGTGTCATCTCTTCTTTCTTCAAAACAACAGAAAAACACTAATAAAGGTTATAACAGAGATTAATTCACTTCTTCCGTCAAAAGATTTGAACAGACATCAACCTTTTTGCAATAAGAAAACCCTTGTTTAAGGTGAGATTTTTTCATAAAAGACACTTGAACAGCTTGTGTCGGGCGTAGCCCGAACTACGTTTGCTCTGATCTTTCATGCTGTATGAAAGTACGTAGGCATAGGATGCGATATCCTAGCGAGCAACCTTCACCCACCTTCACCCGTAGTTAGGCGAACTACGTTGACTCTGATTTCTCGTTCCAGACGAGAATACGTAGGCATAAAGTGCGATGCTTTGCCGAGTCATGTTTTCTTTTCTTTTCAGACCTCATCCTTTAGTTTAGATAGAAGTGTAATCCGTGAAACCAAGCAAGCGTGGATCCCATCGAGTACGATGGACGTGAGGGGTGCTAATACCTTCCCCTTGCGTAACCGACTCCCGAACCCAGGTTTTGGTTGCGATGACCATACCTTTTCCCGTCTTTCGCGAGGTTTACTTCGAGCGTTTCCTTTCCCTCCGTTGGGATAAATAACGCACGGTGGCGACTCTCCTGTCAGCCGGCGCCGATTTTCGCAGTAGCGACACATGGCACACATAGGTTTCATTAGAAGTCAGTTCAAACATTGTGTTTACTTCAGATTTTGACCTGGAAATTCATTTGTTACTTTGTTGCTTTATGTGAATGATATTCTCAAATCAAGAAACAATGTCGAGGATGTAACGAATGCTCAATAAGGAGTTCAATATGAAGGATATGAGAGCTGCATCTAGGATTCTTAGAATTGACATTTGGAGAGATGGAAAGCAGTCGAGATTATGCTTATCTCAAGAGGCATACCTGAAGAAGATTATCGACAAGTTTGGTATGTCAAATTCAAAGCCTGTTCTAACTCCGGTAAACCCTCAATTCAAGTTGAGTACAAATCAGGGTCCCAATACTGGGGTTGAAAGAGCTTATATGAATAGCATGCCATATGTTAACATAGTAGGTTCTTTGATGTATGATATGGTTTGTACTAGACCCGACATAATGTATGCAATAATTCTTGTAAGCAAGTACATGGCGAATCCTAGAAAGGCTCACTGGTAAGCATTCAAGTGGATTTTAAGGTACATAAATGGGTCTCTGAACAAAGTTCTGATTTATGGTGGAGCATGTGGTGAAAATAGTAAAGCAGAAATTGAAGGGTATGTCAACTTTGATTATGCAGGTTGTATGAATTCTTGAAAATCTATTTCGGGATATGTGTTCATTATGTTTTGCACAGATATCAGTTGGAAAATAACACTTCAGAAGGTTGTTTCTTTGTCAACCACTGAAGCTGAAAATATCGCCCTCACTGAAGTTGTGAAAGAAACATTGTGGCTTGAAAGTTTTGTAAAGGAGTTGAAACTTCAAGGTTGAGTTATCACTATTAAATATGATAATCAAAGTATTATACATCGGTCAAAGAATTCAGCCTATCATGAATGAACAAAACACATTGATATGAGGTTGCATTTCGTCAGAGGGGTAATCGAGCATGGGGAAGTCCAAGTGATGAAGGTTTCGACAGATCACAATGCTTCTGATATGATCACCAAGACATTATCAAGTTGCAAGTTCTTCCATTATATGCAGTTGATAAAGCTGCATGCATAAAGCTAGTTTGTTCCCTTGATGTTATAGAGTTTTTTTCAAGGTCGATATTTGTAAGATATTGGATCAAACTCTAGTATGATCCTGATTTCCCTCACAGTCCGAGAGTACTCCAGTCCCCTTTCAACACGAAAGATTTTCACTAATGTTAGATCTTAGGACAAGACACGCCTAGTCTTCCTATACAAACTCTAACAAAATACCAAAAATAATCCTCTTGTATTTTTCACTAAGTTGAAATGAGAACAATACTCTCAAACTTAACTCTCTTGCTTCCAACAATCTTGGACAACAAGGATAACAATAAACCCTATAAGAAGAAACAATCCTCCTTCTTATAGTACACACCTAATTCCAAACAATTCTTAGAACTTAGGAATTTTTACAATAATTTTAATAAAATAAATATATGAAGATTTGTAGTATTCTTTAAGACTTATAACAAAGCCTTCTTCTCTTTCAAGTATGAAAATTCAAGACAAATTCCCTCTAAGTGCTCAAGATATTTTTATGATAATAATGTGAAAATGTATTTCAAAAAATATCTTAGTATGAAAAACGTGTAGAAAATAAATGTAGAGAGATTTTAATATTTTTATGAAAGAGGTAAATGAAAAATAAAAATTTGAAATGAATTTATATTGATGAAAGCAACCATTCAAAAGTCATGGCAATTGTTAGAGAAGTTATAAATTTTAATAAAAGAAATGGTGTAAGGGATGCCATGAAAAGATATGATGAAAATGTGCATTCAAACAAAGTATTTTTAAATTTTTAAATTAAAATATTGTTTCAACTCGGTGAAAATTATGGCGGTTTTTTGTGCTTTTACGAGGGTTTAAAACGCCATAATTTACCAAAAACTGAATGTTTGAAAAAATTGAAAAATTGAAAAATTGTCTAAGTATTTGAACCAATATTATGCAACATATATTTATTTATCCAAGTCAATAGATTATATTTGAAAGTGATTTAATATGGTTCAAACATGAAAAATAATTTTTCCAATGCAAGAAATATTTTGAGCACTAAGAAATGTTTTAGTCAAGAATTTCATATATACCTAAAAGTTTGATTAATCCAATCTTGCAAGTGTAGTCAAGTCTTATGCATTTCTTATTTTTCCTTCTTTGATCATATCATTGTTGAGCTTGTCTTCATCAATAGGTTTGTCTTCATCAAAACACATTGGAAGCTTGTCTTCACAGACCCCTTGAGCTCCTTCACATGGATTTATTTGGGCCTTCACAAACCAAAAGTTTAGGTGGGAATTACTAAAGTTTCGTAATTGTAGACGATTACTCAAGATTTTGCTGGACTTTTTTCTTACATAGAAAAGATGAAACGTTCTCGGCTTTTGTACATTTTGCCAAGTTATCTCAAAATAAATTGAATTCCAAAATAGTTACTGATCGAAAAAATAGCAAGTATACTATTTTGCCAATGTAGTAATAAGAGGGAATTTCTCCGAATATCGATCTCGAGGACTGCGTAGGAATACAAGTTTTGATTTCAATTCAATTAAACAAAAAGTACTTGGGGGTTGAGGGTTGTTTTGTGAAATTATAAAACAATTACATAAAAATAAAGAAAGTATATGAGTGTTTTAGAAAATATACGAGTAGATTATGCTAGAGATGATGTGTGATATGACTCAGTAACAACTCTGAATTACACTACAACAACTTATTGTAACTAACTAATTGTCGATTCTTTAGAATGTTTACCCCTAAGTCCTTAGTGGGAAAACCTTTAATCATCCACCCTAATTCCTATGTCCATAGAGAATTACAGATGAAATTAAGCAATCAATTATCAAGAATATTCCAGTTCCTACAGGGTATCCCTAGTCCTATGTGATATCTACTACAGAGTGGTCCAAAGCAAAGTATTAACAACGGCGGTCCAGCCTAATCGTTAATCGAAAATCAAACCATGTTTGTCTGACAGGGCAAGCATTAAGAATAGCTAGAGATCAAATCAGTTATGAAAAAAAAAGTAATTGTTATTGCAATACTAATATCAGAGTCATTACAAATTCAAACCAGGGATACCCCCTAGCATTGAGGGGTTTTACTACTCATAATATTCGAAGAAAATACAAAGTAAAAACTAGACATTACAAGATAATATGATTCTTTAATCTTCAATTGCTTCCGCTCATGAAAACCTTAAGTTCCCCAATCACCTTGATCTCTCCAATTCTGATCGTGTAATTCTTCTCCCATCAAAAAGTCTCGGTTTCCTTCTCAAAAAGCATCTAAAATACTCCCAGGTCTAACACATCAGTAGAGAAATGCCCAAAATATCCTCATGTGTCACATAAGTCAAAAATCCAAGAAAATTAGAAGATGAAGCGCTTCAGTCAACATGGGTCGTGTCAGCTGACACGGGCGACCGTGTTGGCCCCCTAGCTATTTGCAATAAAACTTCTATGTTCTAGGGATGTTGGCACGAGCCGTGTCAGCCCCCTGGATTCTTCCTTTCTTGCACCTTTTCTTTGTCAGTCATATCCTTCTGACACGGCCCGTGTCAGGCAACACGGGTGGTCGTGTCAGGCCTTTTGTAGCTTGCTAATTTCACTCTCGGAAATACTGTATTGTTCATTTTTTTACTCCGAATCTTCTTGATTGCTTACCTGAACCTAAAAACAATGGAAATACCAAACTAATGCATAAAATGCGATAAAAGAAAATAAAATTCAACTAAACATATAAGACGATTAACAAAAACTATTGGTAAAATAATGCATAAAAACCATTGATCAAACTCCCCCAAACTTAAACAGTTGCTTGACCTTAAGCGACAAGCTTGCATAAATATTTTTCAGATTAAACAGTACACCTCAAATAAAAGACTTGTGAAGGTAAGTTGTGTCGATACTCAGACGTGAGCCTTTGTTATGATCGGCTAAGACTAGTTCTCTTGGTAATTGTTTGTTAACGAAGGTATTACAGAAACACATACCGCGGTAAATCCACGGACCTAAATCCCCCTTTTAGTCACCTCTCTAACTATGCTTCGGGCTTAAGTTATTTCTTCGATTTTCTACCCCTTTTATTCAGATAATCATATTTAGGAACTTTTGATCGCTTTCCTTCACATGTACAAAATTTGATCGAGACTTTTTCGAGGCTTCTTTATTCTTTTTTTTTCTCGCGCATTGGCGTTTATTAGTCCACTTTTGGATGACTATGGAGATTCAATCACTGTTAGCCTAAGTCACCGGGTGAGGGTTACCCAACTTAGAAGGACCAGTTGTCTTCACTGTCATTATTCATCATTTTTTTGGTTCCATAAGTCATTCTCTCAATCAACTTTAGACATGCAATTCTCTTTAATCATGTCGGACTATCATTATGAACTAATTGGAGAATACTTCTCAAATCCAAGTACTATGTCACAAATCTACACGTTAGACTCGTTTCCTTACTCCGAAGAATCTATGGTGTTCAGGTTATACCTCAATTTCCAAACTTTCCCAAATTCCCTAGTCTTAACTCCTTTTTTCTCAAACTCTATATACTTTCCTGACTACTTCATACATTACAGTATTCACAAGAAATTTTTTTACGATCCTCATTCGGGGAGAGTTCAAAGCGATTTTTAAACAAAAGCACACAAACACAATTAAAAAGTACTTAAAACCAAAACTCAAAACAGTAAATCTTTCCCTAAACTTGAACTAAACATTGGCCTCAATATTTTAGAACAAGAGAGGAAGAGACATAACTTACAGAGATACTTACTGAGGAGTCGGAGAGTAATGCAGCACCCATTTGCTACATCCTAGCTTTCACCTGTAAGGTCTCGTTTATTACCTACAAACGAAACAAAATAACGACAAAAAGAAAATGCTCAATCATTAAAAATCTGGGTTGCCTCCCACGCAACGCTTTGTTTAACATCGTATGACTCGACGGTTCACTCCCCATTGTTATGGGGGTATTTCAGCTTCCACACTTTGTTGCTTGACCTTTCCACAATAAAGGACCGGTCAGGTTCAGAGATAAGAGCAATTTTGTGTATCAAATCACATCCAACATCAATATTCTTCCTTTTTCTCATCTTGCCTCCTCGAATGAAGTTTGGAATCTTGTTATGTGCCCTAGATGATTTAGATATTGCAACTTGATAGATTACACCAGAGACTTTTTCAGGATGTTGTTTTGAACTTTTTTCTTTTCCCGCTGTTTTGATCATTCCCACTGAAGGTTGATTACTTTCCTCTTTACCTCGCTTCTTGATGTCCAACACTTTTAAATTCATTTCCTCATCAAAGGATTTAAAGGTTAGAGTACCTGTTTCAATATTAACATTGCATCGACTAGTAAGTAAGAATGGTCGACTAAGTATGATGGGAATCTCTTCATCTTCTGGGATATCCATAATCTCAAAACCAACCAGGAAGGTAAAGTTATCAATCGTCACCAGTATATCCTCTGCTAGCCCATATGACCTCTTATCGTGTGGTTGGCAAACTTCAAGTTTGTTCCCGTATCACTCACTTTTCCACTACCCAGCTTTCTGAAAATAGATAAAGGCATGAGACTCACACTAGCACCTGAATCAATAAGGACTTTCTTGAAAGTTATATCTTTTATAGTACAAGGGATTTCTACAGGTCCAAGGTCTTTTTGCTTGATGGGGATTCTCCTTCCTTGTGATATTTCACTACACTGCTCAGTTGAAATTTATTGCTCCTCACCCATTGTTCTCTTTTTCCCCATTACCTCTTTCATGAATTTCTTGTACAAAGGAATTTTCTCGAGTGCTTCAAAGAACGACACATTGATCTCTAACTTTTTGAACAGTGTGCTGAATTTTTCAAAGTCTTTCTCCTTCTGATCCTTCTTTGTAACTCTCGGAGGGTAAGGTACCTTGATTTTTGGTTTAACCTCCTCTTTCTTTTTCTCTTCAGTTGGCTTCACAGGTGGTAAGGCTCTTTCCAATTCTTTCCTATTTTCTCTCACTTCAAGCTCAACTTCTATACACTAATAATTATTTGTTTCTTTTTCTTCCTCTTCTTCCACGACTCTCTGACTTCTTGTTGTGACAGCATTAACATTCTCATGATTTTTTAGATTCGGTATTGTCGCGCTCGGGAAGGTTCCTTGAGTTTGCGTGGAGAGTTGTTGTTCTATTTGTGCCATATGAACCTCAAGATTTTTTATAGAAGTTGTGGTGTTCCTCTGATTATTTTGTGTCTTTTCTTGGAATTAAATATTGTGAGCTGCCATCTTTTCAATAGCTATCTCCCATTCTGCTTTCTGAGGAGCATGTTGTTGTTGATATTGAGGTTGATTCTGATCTTTCCAGGAGAAGTTAGGATGATTCTTCCATCCTGGATTATAAGTCTGAGAATAGGGATTATTCTGCTTCAGAAAGTTTATCTCTTCAATTTGTTTAGCTGTTGCAACGCAATGCGCAGTAAAATGGGGTCCACTACAAATCTCACAACTCACAGCTTGGACAGGTTGAACTTGAGCCACAATTTGAGTACTTACATTCATTGCTTTAACCCTTCTTTCTACTTCAGCTTTGATTTGATCTTCCATTTTCACAACTTGATTAGCCAACTTCAAGCAATTGTTCCTTCAGGTTTACTCACATTACGGTCATATTTCCAAATGCTCATTTGCAGCAATGGCTTCAATGATCTTCTTTATACCAGTGGCTATTGTAAAGTTTGATGAGCCACCAGTTTCCATATTAATTAGTTGCTTAGTCTTCATCTTGATACCATTCACAAACATCTGCATCTGTTCAGTTTGATTCATGTTATGAGTAAGACATGCAACCAATAGCAGTTTGAACCTTTTATAGGCATCGCCCAATGATTCTCCCTTCTTCTGTTTAAAATTCATGATATGATATCTTTTACGAATATACACAGAGGCAGGAAAATACTCACTAAGAAAGGCCTTGTCCATCTCTTTCCAAGTATCAATACTTCCTACGGGTAACGAGTAAAACCACTCTTCAGCATCTTCAGAGAGAGTGAACGGAAATATTCTTAATTTTTTCGCTTCATCAATGTACCCATCAATCTTGAGAGTGGTGCTTATAGTTAGAAATCTTTGCAGATGTTTGTTGGCATCTTCATTAACCTTTCTGGTGAAAGGTCTCCTCTCAAGTTGGGTGATGGTGCACAGATACAACTGAAAATTTTCCACGTTCACCGGTTGGTTCACAATTGTTAACTAACCAGCTGGTGTATTAGCTCCACCATAATCACCAAGTAGTCTCTATGTTGATGGAATTCCAGCCATAGTCACCGTATCTCTATATGAGTCTGAACATGAGTCAAAATGCTCTGAATAAACAAAGACTCTTTCTTCTTCTTGTGTTGGCGCTGAAGGTTCTGCTTCTGAATCTTTCAGCCTTGCTTGTCTATGCCTTACGTGTAAAGTTCTTTTGATTTATGCGTCAAAAGAAAAATTAGTTGAGGATTCTCCTCGCATAAAAATGTTAGACGCAGATTAGTAGTAACCAAACAAAAGAATTAATTATAAAAAAAACTGAAAATAAACTTATATTTTAGCAGTCCCCGACAACGATGCCAAAAACATGATCAGAAAAATAGCAAGTATACTATTTTGCCAATGTAGTAATAAGAGGGAATTTCCCCGAATATCGATCACGAGGATTGCGTAGGAATATAAGTTTTAATTTCAATTAAATTAAACAAAAAGTACTTAGGGGTTGAGGGTTATTTTGTGAAATTATAAAACAATTTCATAAAAATAAAGAAAGTATCTAAAATATACGAGTAGATTATGCTAGAGATGGTGTGTGATATGACTCACTAACAACTCTGAATTACACTGCAACGAATTATTGTAACTAACTAATTATTGATTCTTTAGAATGTTTACCGATAAGTCCTTAGTGAGAAAACCTTTAATCATCCACCCTAATTTTTATGTCCATAGAGAATTACATATGAAATTACGCAATCAATTATCAAGAATATTTTGGTTCCTATATGGCATCCCTAGTCCTAGGTGATATCTACCACATAATGATCCAAAGCACAACATTAACAACGGCGGTTCAGCCTAATCGTTAATCAAAAATCAAACCATGTTTGTCCGACTGGGCAAGCATTAAGAATAACTAGAGATTAAATCAGTTATGAAAAACAAAAGAATTGTTATTGCAATACTAATATCAGAGTCATTACATATTCAAATCAAGGACATCCCCTAGCATTGAGGGGTTTAGCTACTCATAATAATCGAATAAAATACAAAGTAAAAACTAGACATTACAAGATAATAGGATTCTTTGATCTTCAATTGCTCCCGCTCATGAAAACCTTAAGTTCCCCAATCACCTTGATCTCTCCAATCCTGATCGTGTAATTCTTCTCCAATAAAAAAGCCCCAATTTCCTTCTCGAAAAGCATCTAAAATACTCTCAAGTCTAACACAGCAGTAGGAAAATGACCAAAATACCTTCACGGGTCCACCTCCATTGAGGATATCTTGTTGTTGTCTTTCTTTCTAAAGTGTCAGCTGGTCATGCCTGAACCTGTTGGTCCATCACTTTAGATTTCCCCAGTTTGTTTTGGTTCCCCAGTGTGTTGTCATCCCCAGTTGAGTGGTTACTCATGGTGTTGTGTTTTTTCCTATTTGCTTTTGTTTTCGTATGCATTTTTGCATTTATCTTTCCATCATATTCATCATATTAGAGTTCGTTACATGTCAGCATTTGTAAACTAGTTTCGTTTGTCCATAGCTTTGCATATCATTTCATCTAAGGGAAAAAATTTCGGTTATCTGTATTTAAATACCTTTCACCATGATTTCATGAGGATTATCATTGCTCACATCATCCGATGAAGACATTTAAATAGGAGCAACTGTCGTACCCCAATTTTTTCCCTTAGATCCTCTAATCTTTTTGCATATCATCATAAGTCAATCATTCATGCATAGCTAACCGTTTTATTTAGTTTTTGTTTATTTTGTAGGTTTGCTGAAGGAAGTTTGAAAGTTATGAAAGCCCCTCTGTGTATGCCCATCAGGATTCTACTCTTTTACGAGTTGTGCTGAATTCGTGTGGATATAAAAGAAGGATAGGTTCCCACATTTTTTTTGTCTCTTAATCAATGCAAGATCATTCTCCTTAATATTTCTCAGAGGTTTTCCCGAGGAAGATTAGGGTTTTCTTGTCTTTTGGTTTCGAGGATGATTAAGTGAGAATCAATTAGAATTTTATGGTGTTGTATTAGTGGTATCCTCACTTCTAAAGACGTCTCAAGGCATTGGTTCACATGAAAGCTTTATCCTAGTCTAAAGGTTTACTTTGAGCTTTGCTAAAGCAAGAGGTATCTATGAATCTATCAAGAGGAATGTAATTGACTTAGGATCAAACTAAAAGATTCTTGTTTGTGGTATGAACTTGTGGACCAATTTCTAAAGAAGCTATCAAGGTGCGAACTCAAGCTTTACACCCCAAATCCATTAGCTCGGACTTGGAGGATCAAAAGTTTTAGGCGATTTATCAACGCTCAAGTTCAAAATCCAATCAAAGAATTCCTTGTTTTGAATTTATGTGGTTAAAACTCAAGACTTATGTTGCTTGTAAAAGATTAAACGGAGTCCAAATTCCATTGTTGACTCCATCATGAATTTTAAGTTTGAAATTCATGCTTTAAAGTTTGAGACAGTTCCAATTTCTAAAGAGACTAAGAATCATCAAGGTGTTCAAAATTTCCTTGCGAAACAAAGAAAAAGAGTTCCAACTCATGTCATAAAAGGGATCAATTCGAGTTTCAATTTATAAAGTTGAAACTATTCAAGAAGTTAGAAACTCATCCAAAAATGAAACTATTCAAGAAGTTTAGAAACTCATCCAAAAATTTCAAGGAATTTCAAACACAATTAACTAAGAAATTCAAATATCATGCCATTTGGATTCTCAAGTTTACAAGTTGGATGGAAGTTCAATGTGCATTTTCTTACAAAGCCAAGTTAATGGTATTCAAGTGCAAAGTTCAATCCTATGTTACCATAAGATTTAAGCTCATCATGAAGGCTCAAAATTGAAGATTCATAAAATTCAATCCAAAGTTCTTAATTCAAAATATACCAAAGTTTATTTTACCCATTCAAATCATTAACTCAAGAAAACTTTTCAAGAGGAATTGTTTTGTTGAATTGGAAATACAATCGTTTACGTGAGAACACAAGCTAGTACCAAACTCTAGAATCTCCGTAAACCAAATTCATTGCCATTTGAAGATTTACATGATCAAGTTTATTCAAAGTTGCAAGATAAAGCATAAGGTCCCAATTCATTCAAATGTTACGAGTTGAATTCCTAAATTCAAGAATCATCCATACAAGTTCATCTCCATGTTCTTTTTTTCCATGATTTTAAAGACTCAAGGTGATTCGTGCTTATGATGTTTTGGTGATAATATGCCAATAAAGTAAAATCACAAGCTTACAAAATTTACAAGAATCATAGCAAGTGAGAAGTACAATTACATTGATCCTAAGCATATGGTTCTATTTTGTCTACCGTTTGCTAAATAACTTCTATGGCCTCCAAGGATGGGCCCTGATAATTTCCTGTTGGAAATGTCGGTTGACCCTAGATGTCAATCGTCACATTCCGATAATTGTGAAATGAAAGGAGGTTAACCATACACACATCCGAATAAAAGAGCATGATAAGATCAAAGTGCCGACGCTAGCCATGGACAGTACACTTTACTTCCATTTTCCACAAATATCTGTTTATCATAAAAAAAACAATTAGAATATGATTCTACCCAAAAGACAGTGATGCTACTAGAATTATTACCAAAACGGAAGAACATGTCATAAAAGCTTCCGCTGATTAAAAAGAAAAAGATTTATCTAAAAATGGTTTACACACACAAGAAAACATGTTGGATCTAAAAAGGAAAGGACTGAATTTGTTACGAACATGTTTAATCGAGAAAGGAAGGTCATTATCTTTGGAAATCATATGCAGGACATTTAGTAATTCTATTTCCAAAGCAGACAGTGAGCATGTCATGGAAAAAACGGAAAGAGTATCTCACAAATCGAAGTCGATACGAACCGCTTGGGAGAAGTCAACGGAGGGAGACGATCACGCGAGAATCATCACCGTCGCCGACCGATAGGTTTTGGCGCGGCAGACTTCATCATTTTCCAGCCATAATCAGAGTCGTGAGAGGAAGGCAGTGAGAGAGATGGTTGGACGGTGGTCGAAAGTGTGAGTGTTGTTTGATTTGAAACTGAGACGGGGAAGAAGGTTTGAGAAGAGGATAACGTTGAATCGACGCGAACATGGTGTGGCGTGGAAGTCTCGCGGAAAGAAGGAGAAAGAAAAGAGAAGCGAAGAAGGAGAAGCCGAGGGAACCAACGTTTGCCACTCGCTGTTGGGCTCGGGTGGGCTTGACCACCACCGGCCCAACGTTTTGTTTTCTTTACATATTTTATTTTTATTTGCTTTTTTGCTTTTTTGAAAATATGGGCTTGGTCCAGCATTTTTTTAAGAATAAAATAAAAAAAAATGATAATTAGGTTAAATTAATTCAAATTTAGTTAATTAAAATTTAGATAATTTAAATTTTAGAAAATTAGTCATTTTAATTTAATTCTAAATTGAGGAGTTTAAGTTTATTCGGATTCCTATATAATGTTTACCGTGACCTTTGGAATCTAATCTTGGCAAATTAAAAAAATTAAAAACAAATTAAAAAATATTTAGATTTTTTAGTCATTTATTTTATTTATTTATTTTATGACCTAAGATAATGTTATTAATTTTTAGCTTATTTAGTGTTTTACTAAATTATATGAATTTTGGAAATCCTAATCAATTAATTATTTTCTGTTTAGTCTTGATTAAATTTCTAGTTAATTTCAGTGAGAATTTTGATCTCTTGTCCAAGCTGGATATGGATCCATCATGTTTTCGATTTGCCACTTTCTCGTAGGATGTTCCTGAGTCAACTTCATCCTCACTCGTTAGACTCAAATTGGACTTTAGTTTGATTTCACAGTTTTTTTAAGAGAAGAATTTTCCTATTGACTGCCATGTCAATTTCTTTTTTAAATCTTTCCTGTATCCTAGCCTTAGGATTGGAGTCACCGCACTCCACATTTTGTCTTGCCATGGATGCTTATTCACATTTCCGTTCAATCCTAGCCTTAGGATGGAGTCACCATACTCCATGCAAGCGTCTCGCCGTGGACATTCTCATCTTAACCCTATTCCTAGCCTTGGGATCAGGAGTCACCATACTCCATGTAAGTCCCCGCCGTGGATACATACTTACTTACCTACTCTTTCAACTTAATTCAACTTAGACTTGGAGTCGCTGCACTCCACGTAAGTATTTCGCTATGAATACTTACTTTCCCCTGGAACCTTGACCATAGTCAAGAGTTCCTCACCCTTGTTGAGGGGAACTACGAATACTCTGATTCCATTCCCGTTAGAATACGTAGGCACAAGATGCGATTTCTTGACGAGTATACTTAGGACTAACCCCTTAGGTCTCTCTTCAACCCTTTAGCATACCTTTAGCAGACAGACACCAAATAACACATATTAAACAAGAGGTTTCTGTAGAGTACTGCAAATACTTAGGATGCTAACACCTTCCCTAGGTATAACCAACCCCCGAACCCTAGATCTTCCCGCATTGTGTTTACGATGCAAATTAGGTTTTTCTTTCTTTAACCTTTTCTTCGAATAAATCAAAGACCGGTTGTGAATTCAAGATTTGCGACTCAAGTTCATTCAATATCTTGACATCCTATTCTCACCGCAACAGAAAATGGTGACTTCACTGGGGAAGTGTTTTACTTTCGTGGGTTACCCCTAACTTATTTATATGTTTTATTTGCTGAATATCTGTTTATATGTATATGTTTATATGAATGTACCTGCTTGGGTTATGTTGTTATGAGATAAGTCCTACACCCAGACTTGAGCGTACTTATGATAGGAAGGTGATATATTTGAGAAGGCTTATAGGGAGTGATTCCCGACCAAGCTGACTTGAGAATCACCTCTCAGTTGAGGCCCTCTCGAGAATAGTGTTGTTGAACGAGTATTCATGAAGACATCACTACTATCAACCTAGGAGCCTGTGATACTAGGAACCTTTAGTCACGCTTAACATAACTTTGGCCTTTCTTAGGACATAGTGCAATGACTATGGGGGAGTAGTCCCAAAATAGTTGATACGCGATACTACACTCAAAAGAGGTTCTCTTGATAATATTGTTAACCACCGAGTATTCGATAAATTAATAATATCCGAAAGATGAATTGATGACTTTGGGCACCTCTTAGAACCCTTGTTCTGCAGGTATAATTAACCCTTAGTACATATCTTTTGGGATGGGTAGACCATGGCTCCATGCTTGTGACCCTCTAACCTAGGACTTTGTTTGCTTATCTGTATATGTGTGTTTATGCATCCATCTATTCAAGCATTCATCATATTTCGGTTTCAAGGAATTCAATTGTCAGTCTTTTGCAAATTCGATAAAAATCTTGAATTTAAAATTAAAGCTTTTTTCAGTTTTCCTAAAAATATTTGCAACTTGCTGTTGGATTCCTTGAAACCACTGCATCATATTGCATTCATGTCTTTGCATGCGTATTTTCCTTCCGCTCTTCTCATTCTGTTCTCTCGTCTTCAGTTCTTTCACCATGAGTCCTCTGCACCAGTAAAACACCAGAGCTCGAGCTCGTAGAAAGATGGTGCAACAAAATCAAGAACTTGAGCGTGCCAGTAATGAATTAGAAGACATTCGGGGAAGTGTGAAGCAGATTATGGAGATGCTACAGGTTATACGTGCGAGGATGGATACTCAGCCCACTGTTGTTTCTGAGATTGCCAATACTGTTGTGGACCCTCTACCACCTGTTGTTACTACTACAAGTGTACCTCCATATAGTCTTCCACCTGGTTTTGTGCCGGCACCTATTGCTCAACAAGTTTAACAAGTTGTTCCTTTGGTTACTGAAACTCCTAAGGTGATTCCAACTTTCGCACCAGTTGTTGTTCATACTCAAGTGCAACCATACTTCAATGAGCATCAACCGACATATGATGTCCCTGAAATGAAATAAGATGAAGATGAACATCATGAGAAACTCAGAGAAAATATGGAAATTATTGATAAAAGGTTGAGAATGATGGAAGGGGATCAAGTCTTTGGTGCTACTGCCAGAGAAGTGTGTCTTGTATCTGATCTGGTTATCCCTCCCAAGTTCAAAACTCCTAGCTTTGATCACTATGAAGGAGCTACATGTCTGAAGAGTCACCTGATTATGTACTATCAAAAAATGGCGGCTCACGTTGATAATGATAAGTTGATGATCCACTGCTTCTAAGACAGTTTGAAGGGTGCTTCGTCGAAGTGGTATTTAAGTCTGGATCAGTCTCGCATTAAGAGTTTCCAAGATCTATCTGATGCCTTTATCAAACATTATAAATATAATATGGATCTGGCTCCTGATCGAAGACAACTTTTAAGTATGTCCTAGAAGAGTTCTGAGTCATCCAAGGAATATGCTTAGAGATGGAGAGAAATTGCTTCGCAAGTGGAACCTCCTTTTGACTGAAAAAGAACTAGTTGATTGGTTTGTTGACACTGTTCGTCTTGAATTTTATGAAAGAATGGTTGGTAGTGTGACTGAAAACTTCTCTGATATTGTTGTTGTTGGTGTAAAGGTGGAATTGGGTATGAAAAGTGGGAAGATGTCAAGTACTACTGGTAGTTCAAGCTCCATCAAAGACCATGCTAAGAAGCCTTCATTTAGCTCTCATAAGAAAAAGGAGGGTGAAGCTAATGCAGTGATATCAAGCAAAAGAAGAAATCAACCTTGGCAACATCAGCAAAACTATGTTCAACCACAAGGTTACCCTGTGCAGTTTGCTCAACAACCATATGTGGTTGTTGTTACACCTGCTTCCAATCAACAAGTCCCTGCATATCAGCCTGTGCAACTGGCTCCTGCTTATCAGCCACATGTTTATCAACCTCCTCTAGGTTATCAGCCAGCGCAAGCTCCATCCAATTATCAACGAGCATCCAACGCTCCTGCCTATCAACAACTAAGAAATCAGGCACCTCTCCAGAACGTTCCTAACAGAAAACAGTATAAGCCATGTCCTCCTATTCCGATGACTTATACCGAGTTGTACCCTTCATTAGTGTAACAAGGTATGATAACTACTAGAGCTTTGGGTCCACCTCCTAATCCACTATTGCAGAGCTTATGGACCTTATTTGGATTGGATCCAGGAGAGGGTGGAGAAGATGTTGCTACCTTTCCCTGTCCGAGAACCTCTATATCATGTAGTTGTTGAAGAACCTACGAAAGTCGATATTCAAAGATACAATAAGTTGTGGGCGGAAAAAGAAGAATTGCGCAAGGAGAATGAAGAGTTGAAAAAAGAAGTTAGTCAGTTAAAGAGTGACAAGAATGAAGCTGTTTACTTAGCAAAGACGAAGACAGAAGCTTTGACTAAGATGGAAAAAGAGTTAACTGAAGATATTCGAGTGCATTGACGAGTTGGTCAAGATTTGAAGAGCACTGATAGTATCCTTAGGCATAAGAAAAACGAGCTGGATAAGGCGTACCTAGAGATACCTAAATTCAATGATCAGTGGAACGCTGCGTTAACTACCAACAAAGGGAGGGAAGATGAGCTTCATAGACAAATTGACAGATTGAAGACACAACTCAAAATCAAGGATGAAAAAGCTTCAATGGAATCATCCCGCCGGTATGCAAGTGATCGAAAGTTACGAGAAACTCTGTCAGCATTGGAAGAGTTCAAGATAAGGGCAGAACTGAAGAAACCGATACTCAAGGATGCCTTCGGAGAGGATGCTTAGGAACATTACGCTCGAAGCTTGAAAGATGTTGTGCGCAGAAGAGACTTGCTCATACAGGCGTTGGTTGCAAGGCCTGAACATCCGGACACGAAGGAGATGTTAAAGGAATTTCAGACTCATTATAGTGGCTGAAGAGAGTTATTTGATACAACATTCCTTTAGTTTCTTCTTTTTGTTTTCATCTTGTATTATGACCATCACCAGACTTATTGGATGGGGTCGTAGGATTCTTTGCAGCTGTATCTCTTGATGTTATGTTGTGTATGCTAATTTCCATCCTCATTTTATTTATGAGAGAAGATTTGTGATTCTACCTTTTGTTCTCCTGCTTTGCTATTTGTTCATGGAACCAGAATCAAGGGGGAGATCTCCCTGAATCATATGTACATGCTTGCATTTTGCATTATCATTCACATTTTCATAACAGGTGTTCTTGGGGCCTTCAATCTTATCTCTGTTTGGTTTTCTCCAATAGTTAACAGGATAGCCGATCCAGTTTTCCATAGATACTCTACAAGAGGGAATCAACGAAGAGTCATGGACTAGGTACAACAAGAGCTACAGGAGTTCAGAGACAGGATGTCGCAATTTATGGAGATGATGCAAGGGGTAGCCAACGGGCAGGAACAATTGAGAACTTTGGTCCAACCGCTGATAGCACGGGCGGATGGCAGCGGTGTTCTGCATGGAGGAACTACTGTTATTCCTCCTCCAGTTGATGGTAGCATTCCTTAGGCCAACGTCGTTCCAACTGTTGTTAACCCTCCGGGCGGAGGTAATCAGGGAGGAGTTCATATAGCCAGTGCTGGAGGTGGTGCTGCACACGGAGCTGCAGGTCCCTACTAGGAAGAAGATGATCAAGACGATGTATTTTCGATAAGAGACTTGGATATGGGTCTCCCCGCGGAAGCTGACAAAAGATTCAATATGCTCGAAGAGAAAATGAAAAGACTCGAGAACCAAAATTCTTTGGGACTCGATATGTCGAATCTGGGAATGGTGCCAGGGGTCAAAATTCCCCCTAAGTTCAAAGTACTAGATTTTGCCAAGTACAAAGGGGTGACTTGTCCTAGAGTACATCTTAGGGCTTACTTTCAGAAGATGTCAGCCTATTTAGATGATAAGAAACTATTAATGCATTTCTTTCAGGACAACCTGTTGGGTCCTTCCCTAGAATGGTATATGGATCTGGAAGGGATGCATATAAGGAGCTGGGGAGATTCGGGGGAAGCCTTTGTGCGTCACTACCAATACAACAGTGATTTGGCACCTAACAGGGTACAATTGTAGAATTTATCACAGAGAAATAATGAGGGATTCAAGGAGTACGCCCAGAGGTGGCGGAAGTTAGCGGCCAGAGTTCAACCCCCAATGGTGGAACGCGAACTAATTGACATGTTCATGGTAACCTTGCCAGTAACATACTATGAGAAATTGATTGGGTGCATGTCTGGGAGCTTTTCAGACTTAGTGATGGCAGGGGAAAGAGTGGAAAATGGAATAAAGACAAGGAAGATACAAAGTGGAGAGGGGTCTACGTCAGGAGGAATGAGGAAAACATATGGGAACCCGAAGAAAAGGGAAGGGGACATGAATGTCGTATCAGCCTACAAAAGCAGAGACCGAATGCAACACCAACGTCAGTACCAACCTCAACATCAACAACAAATTGCTAGTATAGTTATTCTGGTTGTACCGCAGCAACTGACTATTGCGCCTCGCCGTTATCAAGACAGAGGAAGGATGGCCAACAGGTAGTTCGACATGCCTCCCATGCCTTACTCTCAGTTATTACAACATCTTTTACAGTTGCAACTTATTCAGAAGAGGACGTTGGCGCCGCTCACTGGTACGCCTTCGTCGGGTTACGACGCAAATGCTAGGTGTGATTTCCATTCTGGTGCTCCAGGTCATAACATTGATAATTGTAAGGCTTTTAAGCATAAAGTGCAGGATTTGCTTGACTCTAAAGCAATCAATTTCACGAATGAGACCCCGAATGTGAATCAGAATCCTATGCCAAATCATGGGGTGACCAGAACTAATGTTGTTATTGAGGGGGAAAGGTTAAACCTGATAACTAATGTTGCGGAATTGAAGAGACCTTTGAGCTATGTGAAAGACAGATTGCTAAAGGGTGGTGTTTATCCGAGATGTTTAGAGGGTTGTGCATAATGTGGTGCACATCCAGAGGGCTGTGTTGCATTGAGAAATCATATCCAAAGTTTGATCGATGAAGGCAGTTTACAATTTGATAGAATCATGGGGGGAAAATACATGAAGGAAGTCAATAATGAGCGGGATGAAATTACAATGATTTTGATCCCATACCGGACAATTAACATTACAGCGCTGCCAAGGCCAAATCCTGTTATCATTACTACACCAGGATTGGTACCCTATGAGAGCACCAAGGCCATTCCTTGGAACTACGAGGCAAAGGTGTTCTGCAATGGGCAAAAACAAGAGTTGGCAGAGACATCATTTGGAGGTACGTCTGTTGACAATATTGTTGGATTAGGGGGAATAACTAGGAGTGGCAGAGTGTTCTCTCCACCTGAAACTAATGTTGGAAGGAATGACAAAAGTAAAGGTAAAGTTGCGGTAGAAGGAGACAGTCAACAATAAGGGGAGAAGGATTCTTTTACTAAAGATGCTGAAGAGTTCATGAGACTCATTTGAAAAAGTGATTACAAGATCGTAGATCACTTGCATCAGACACCTTCTAAAATCTCAATCATGTCTTTGTTGTTATGCTCTGAGGCACATAGAAATGCTCTGTTGAGAATCTTGAATACGACTTATGTACCACAGGAGATTTTCGTTAATCAATTGGAAGGAGTAGCGGCTCACGTTAATGCTGGTAATGGATTGGGTTTTACTAATTTGGATCTAAATCCTGCTCGGAGAAAGCACAACCACGCTCTGTACATATCCATAGAGCATAAGGGAGCTGTTCTATCCCATGTGCTAGTTGATACGGGATCATCGCTCAATGTGTTGCCGAAAAAAGCGTTGATGAAGCTAGACACCTAAGGTTTGATTTGTACTTCAAGTGATCTAGTAGTAAGGGCATTTGATGGGACCAGGAGGTCAATATTTGGTGAAGTCACGTTGCCGATTCAAGTGGGTCCAGAGATCTTTGATGCAGTCTTCTATATCATGGATATCCAGCCTGTTTATAGTTGCTTGTTTGGCTGACCGTGGATACATTCTGTTGGAGCAGTCACCTCAAATTTGCACCAAAAATTGAAGTATATGGTGGAGGGGAAGATTGTCACAGTCTGTGGAGAGGAAGATATTATGATCAATCATCTGTCATCTTTCAAGTATGTGGAAGTGGATGGTGAGATTCATGAGACGTTGTGTCAGGCTTTTGAAACTGTGCAGATTCAGGAGAAGCCCCTCGTAGAAGCCAAAGGTCCAGAGGTCTCAATGTCATCATTTAAGGAAGCCCGTGCTATAGTGGAATATGGGTCTTCTTAGAAATAGGGCCAAGTGCTCGATGTTCCTGCCAAACACGACAAGTTTGGTCTGGGGTATATCCCATCTTCTTCAAGGGATCCTTCGAAGTACAAAGGACCCGTTCAGTTTACCAGCGGTGGGGTTATTTTCGAAAGGATCAATGTTGTTAAGGATGATGAAGGGGATAGTGATTGCGATATGGAAGTTTGGATCCGTCCATGTGTTCCCGGACAGAAACGTTGCAACTGGACTGTGGAGGAAATCGTCTAAGTCACTTCAAAAGAGTAATTTCTATTTGTTTTGATTATGTATGGTCCTACGTTTTTCCCAAGACGTAGCGGCTTTTCCTTGTAGGGCCCCTTTGTTTATTTTCAAAAATTTTATCATGAATGAAAGGCGTTCTTTTTGCATTCAAATATTTTGATCCTTGTTTTTCTCTTTATCTTTAACAAAACATAAAAATGGCAATGTGTTTGTGTCTGTTTGCATATCATAATAAGCATAAAACACCAATCATGCAGGTTTCACATCTTAGATACCATCGATTCAGATTTGGCTATGACTCGATATGACTTTGACAATCCTATTTATCAAGCCGAAGAAGAAACTTATGAAGATTGTGACCTACCTGAAGAGCTGGCCAGACTTTTGAAACAAGAGGAAATGGTTATTTTGCCTCATCAAGAGAATGTTGAAGTCGTCAATCTGGACACTGAAGATGATAAGAAATAAGTCAGGGTCGGGGCTGCGTTGGAAGATGATGTCAAGAGAAGATTGGTAGAAATGCTTTGTGAGTACACAAATGTCTTCGCTTGGTCGTATGAGGATATGTCAGGGTTGGATACCGACATAGTGATGCACCGTCTACCTCTTTGGGAAGAATGTCTACCTGTGAAGCAAAAGTTGAGGAGAACCAGACCTGATATGGCAGTCAAGATCAAAGAAGAAGTCCAGAAGCAGTTGGACGTTGGTTTTCTTGCCGTCACAAGTTATCTTTCATGGGTTGCTAATATTGTTCTTATGCCTAACAAAGATGGGAAGGTCAGGATGTGTGTCGATTATCGAGATCTGAATAAAGCGAGCCCGAAGGATGATTTCCCGCTTCCCCACATTGATGTTTTGGTTGGTAACAATGCGCAATACTCTGTGTTTTCCTTCATGAATGGCTTCTCTGAGTACAACCAAATCAAAATGGTCCCTGAGGACATGGATAAAACTACTTTTATCACGCCGTGGGGGATCTTTTGCTACAAAGTTATGTCCTTTGGATTGAAAAATGCAGGGGCAACTTATCAGTGAGAGATGGTGACTCTCTTTCATGATATGATTCATCATGAGATTGAAGTATATGTTGATGACATGATTGCGAAGTCACAGACGGAGGAAGGACATCTGGTCAATCTTCTCAAAGTATTTGAAAGGTTAAGGAAGTTCAAGCTGAAGTTGAATCCTAACAAATGCACCTTTGGGGTTAGATCGGGGAAGTTGCTGGGTTTTATTGTCAGTGAAATAGGAATTAAGGTCGATCCAGCAAAGATAAAAGCTATTCAAGAGATGCCAGATCCGATATTAGAAAAAGAAGTTTGTGGTTTCCTTTGCAGATTGAATTATATTGCGAGATTCACATCTCACCTTACAACTACTTGTGAGCCTATTTTCAAGCTGTTGAGAAAAGATCAAGCCATTGTTTAGAATGAAAATTGCCAGAAGGCTTTCAAGAAGATAAAAGAGTATTTGCAGGAACCTTCGATATTGATGCCTCCGGTTGCAGGGAGACCTTTGATTATGTATTTGATGGTTCTTGAGAATTCAATGGGTTGCGTGCTCGGTCAACACGACGAGACAGGCAGGAAAGAGCACGCTATCTATTACTTGAGTAAAAAGTTCACAGAGTGTGAATCAAGATACTTGATGCTAGAGAAGACATGTTATACACTTGCTTGGGCAGCTAAACACTTAAGGCAATACATGTTAAGTCATACAACCACGTTGATTTCGAAGATGGATCCAATTAAATACGTGTTTGAAAAGCAAGCGCTTTTCGGGAGAATTGCTAGATGGTAGATGGTTCTGATAGAGTATGACATTCAATATGTTTCTCAAAAAGCCATCAAAGGGAGTGTTCTGTCAGGATACCTCGCTGAACAGCCAATTGAGGATTATCAACTAATGAGGTTTGAGTTTCCCAACAAAGATATAATATTTCTGAAGATTAAGGACTGTGATGAGCCTCTTCCAGACGAGGTTCCGGAAATTGGGTCTCAGTGGAAGGTGGTTTTCGGCAGTTCTGTTAATTCGTATTGCAACGGAATTGGGGCAATTATTATGACTCCTCACGGTTCTCAAATACCGTTCACTGCTCGATTAACATTCGCTTTCACCAATAATGAAGCCGAATATGACGCATGCATCATGGGTCTAGAAGAAGCTATTGACTTGAGAATCAAGAATCTAGATATGTATGGTGATTCGGCCTTAGTCGTCAATCAGATCAAAGGAGAGTGGGAAACCCGTCAAGCCAATCTGGTGCCTTGTATGAACTATACAAGAAGATTGCTGCCTTTCTTCGACAGGGTTGAATTTCATCATGTACCGAGGACTGAAAATCAGATGGCGGATGCTTTGGCAACGTTATCATTGATGTATAAAGTGAATTACTGGAATGAAGCTCCAATGATCACTATCATGCGCCTTGATAGGCCAGCTTTTATATTTGCACTAGAAGAAGCGTTAGATGGGAAGCCCTGGTATTTTGACATCAGACATTTCCTCAAGACTCAAGAGTATCCGCCTGGGGTAACAAGTAGAGATAAGAAGACTCTGAGGAGGCTGTCGGGAAACTTTTATTTGAACAAGGATGATGTGCTATACAAGAGAAATTTCGACCTGGTATTGCTGCGTTGTGTGGATGACAATGAAGCAAGTTTGTTGATGGAAGAGGTCCACGAAGGTTCTTTTGGTACTCATGCTGGAGGACATGTGATGTCCATGAAACTATTGAGGGCATGGTATTACTGGATGACCATGGAGTCCGACTGCTTTAAGTATGCAAAGAGATGTCATAAATGTCAAATTTATGCTGACAAGATGCATGTACCACCGAGTCCTATGAATGTATTGACATCTCCTTGGCCCTTTGCAATGTGGGACATCGACATGATTGGCAAGATTGAACCAACTGCCTCCAATGGGCATCGCTTTATCTTGGTGGCAATTGATTATTTCACCAAGTGGATAGAGGCAGTTTCTTTTGCCAATGTGACCAGGCAAGTGGTTACTCGTTTTATAAAGAAAGACATCATCTGCCGATATGGAGTGCCAGAACGAATCATTACTAACAATGGTTCAAATTTGAACAATAAGATGATGAAAGAATTGTGCCATAATTTTAAAATTGAACACCACAACTCTTCTCCGTACCGTCCGAAGATGAACGGTGCTGTTGAGGCAGCCAATAAGAATATCAAGAAGATCGTGCAGAAAATGGTGGTGACTTACAAATATTGGCACGAGATTTTACCTTTTGCTTTACATGGTTATCGTACTTCGGTGCATACATCTATTGGGGCAATACCTTTCTCGTTGGTATATGGTATGGAAGTTGTCCTACCATTAGAAGTCGAGATTCCTTCTCTAAAGGTATTTTCTGATGCGAATCTTGATGAAGCAGAATGGGTAAAGGCTAGGTTGAATCAACTTAGTCTGATTGATGAAAAGAGGTTGGCAGCTATCGCCCATGGCCGACTGTATCAGAGCAGAATGAAAAAGGCATTTGATAAGAAGGTGCGCCCCCGACATTTCCAGGTAGGTGACTTGGTATTGAAAAGGATCCTCTCTCCACAAACAGATCACATGGGAAATGAACTCCCAATTATGAAGGTCCTTACGTAGTAAGAAAGGTTTTATCTAGAGGAGCCTTATTACTATCAACCATGGACGGTGAAGATTTTACGTCCCCTATGAATGCAGACGTAGTCAAAAAATACTTTGCTTAGAAAAGAGGCCCGCTGGACATAAGAGAAAGTCCCGGCAAAAATGGGGTATCCCGGTGAACCATAAAAAGATTAGGTTCGGGCAAAACTTAGGGATAAAATAAAAATGAATAAACTCGCAAAGTTGAAACCTGAGAAGGCGACTTTGGCAAAAATGGGTATTCCGGTGGATCGAAAATCCGCAAGGGCGATTTAGGCAAAAGTTAGGGATTTAAGAGCAAATGACTACGACCTGCATCTGACCTGTGAACACAGTTGGATTATTGGAGAACCCGAGGGTTAATAAATCAGTCCTTTCAATAGGCAAGGCATTGGTGAAGCATCAAAAACATACGGGTCATAGCCGAATCGACACATGGTGGTTGTCTGTTTCCACATTGCCGACATTTGTATATCTTTGTCATTTGTACTTTTTGCGCAATTTTCTCTTTTCAGGAATTGCATCCGTTGTAATTTGCCTATTTACAGGCCATTTTAATCAATGAAATGTTTTCCACAAAGAGTTTCCCATTTCTTGTTTTTACTTTTACTGTTTTGTTTGCGAAAAGACGTCTAATATTTTTGATAAACTTTGCATACGAAAACTTTGGGGCTTTGCTAATCATATTTAAAAACGATGACTTACTTGAATGATGTCATGGATGGTGACCGAAATAGCCATTGTTGCATACAGGACACGCTATTTTTTTTTGTTATTTACAGGGTTCTCTTCACCGAGTACTGTTTCCAGATCAGAAATGTCTCACTAGCAATGATGGGTACTCATTCCCAACAGGGTAAGATTGAGTTTATTCCCCAGCAGTAGGGTAAGTTCAACATTCTTCCCTGACGGGATCTTTGTTATTGACTTATCTCCCCAAGCAGAGGTTAATGTTGATTCCCTTGATGAGTAGATCAGAAGTGGTAGACATCCGCAGCAGAGCCCAATGGTCATTGGGATAACTTCCCGATGGACGTTATTCTCAATTCTCAGTAGAATGGAATTGTCCCCAGAAGAGTTCTATTCCGGAAGGCCGTTCAAGGCATTCTCCTCAGCAAGTTTGCTTGTCGTTTCTCTCGGCACCTTTCTTGGTGGTGCTCCTCTGCATTTGCATTTTGCATAGCAACCTCCCAAACGCGTAGCATTTCCATTTCATATGGAGCATTACGCCATATTCAAACATATGCATGCGAAGCATAAGCCAGGTTTGATACTTTGGTTGTCGGACATCCCCCAGTTGATAACGACATAATTCATGAGACTTTGTGGTACCCAACCCCAACAAAATCATGTTCTCATCTCGCTTTTGCTCCCCAACAGAGTTTGCTCGTTTAAATTTCTCTTTCTCCAGCAGAGTTTTCTTTTCAGGTTGTAAATTGGTCGATTCTACTTCTGACCTATCCTGGATATTATCCCGAATTTTGGTTGGTAGTCCGTTGTTTCTTAGATTTTATCCCAATTTTTGGTTGGTAGTCCATTGCTTTGTGGATGTTATCCCGACTTTTGGTTGGTAGTCTGTTGTTTCCTGGATGTTATCCCGACTTTTGGTTGGTAGTCCGTTGTTTTATGGATGTTATCCCGACTTTTGGTTGGTAGCCCGTTGTTTTGTGGATGTTATCTCGACTTTTGGTTGGTGTTAGAACACAGATTGGTGTTTCTTATATCTCTATGTTTTGATGATAACTTTTATGGAATTTTGTAATGAGTAAATATACACTCTAAAATTTGTTCAAGTATTATTGTTTCAGGTATAGAATTGAAAACTCTTAAAGAAGCAAAATACATAAGTACAAAGAAACTATGCAAGGCTCTGGATCATCAGATGCAAGACTTTCAGAAGATTCTGAAGCGCTGCCAGAAGGATCTGAAGCAGAAGCAACAGAATAATCTGAAGCGTATATGAAAGAAGTGATCAGAAGATTGAAAGCTTTGATAATCAAACTCTTATCATTAATATTTACGCTCTTAGAACATACTGCTGCACACTCTGATGAAGACTCTGATCAAGATTGAGACTCTGATACATTAAGATCTGATCATCTATCAAGACTCTGAACTTATCATTCATCTTAAGCTCTGATCATCTTAAAGCATTCCATACCTTTTAAGCTTACTACAAGTTCTGAAGTGCAGATTATGAAGACTTCATTCTGAAGGAAGCTTGTTGAAGAAGCTGTAAACTTGATTAGACATGGTGCTACTTCCAAAGTAACCAACGACTAATTTGTCCAAAGAAGTGACGTGGTGCAACTCCCAAGACTTCTACAACCATACCTTTCTGCAGAAAGCATATCTCTGCCCATACTTTTGGTGATGAAAAGTCATACAATCAAATATTATATTTAGCTGCACATCACTCAAAGCATTTTGGAAAAGCTATAAAAGGAGAACTACTTCAACATTTTGAGGTTGCTAATTCACTACTCACCATTCTTCTCATTACAATACCACTCAGAAAGATATACACGTTTGATTCATAAAAGAGAAAATCTCCCAAGATCTTATTCATTTGATCTTTCATAAAACCATATAGTTTGTTGTACTAAATCTTAAGTGTAAACATCACAGTTGTGATACAACTTATTAGAAGCATTCAAACACTTGTTAGTTTACATTAATTTGTAAGAAGTTCCTTAAGAAGACCAAGGTGTGGTCAGTAGTTCTTGAGAAGACTAAGATAGTTGCTCTTAGTGCTTTCTATTGTAATCAGTTGAACAATAGTGGATTAAGTCCTTGCAGAGAAAGGCAAATCATCTTTTGATAAGGTGGACTGGAGTAGTTGAGTTCAACGAACCAGTATAAAAATCTTGAGTTGTTTTTATTGCCATATTTCTTAAAACTCTTATTCACCCCCCCCCCCCCCCCCCCCTTCTAAGTGTTTTTCTCACCTTCAGTTGGCATCAGAGCTCCGGTTCTGTTTGTGCTATCACTTAACCGTGACCAGAAAAGATCCAGTGGGAAAAACTCTTGATACTCTTGGTTGATATACATTATGGCTGCTGAAACTACAACACCCAACAACAACAAATATGAAGAAAGAGTCAGCACAAAACCTCCCATGTTTGATGGAGAGAAATTTGATTATTGGAAAGATAGACTGGAAAGTTTCTTTCTAGGATTTGATGCTGATCTTTGGGACTTAGTTATTGATGCATATGTTCATCCCACTGATGGTAATGGCAAGAAAGTGGACAGAAAATCAATGACTGAGGAGCAAAAGAAGGAATTCAGAAATCACCACAAGGCTAGAACTATATTGCTAAATTCTATATCTCATATTGAGTATGAGAAAATAACCAACAGAGAAACTGCCTTTGATATATTTGAATCTCTGAAGATAACTCATGAAGGGAACTCTCAAGTCAAAGAAACCAAGGCTCTGGCGCTGATCCAGAAGTATGAAGCCTTCAAGATGGAGGAATCTAAATCTATTGAAGCAATGTTTTCCAGATTTTAGATTCTCACTGCTGGCCTAAAGGTTCTGGACAAGGGTTACTCTACAGCAGATCATGTCAAGAAAATAATCAGAAGCTTGCCAACCAGATGGAGACCTATGGTCACTGCTCTGAAGCTGGCAAAGGATCTGAACAAGATTACGCTGGAGGAACTAATCAGTTCTCTAAGAAGTCATGAGATTGAACTAGAGGAAGATGAGCCTCTAAAGAAAGGTAAATCAATTGCTTTAAAATCTAATAAAGCTGTTAAAGCATTACAGGTATTAGAAGAAAGCTCTAAAGAGTCTGCTTCTGAAGATGAAGAAGAACTATCCTTGCTATCCAGAAGAATCAATAAACTCTGGAAGAATAAGCAAAGGAAGTTCAAGAACTTTAGAAAACCAGATTAACACAAAGAATCTTCTGGGCACAAAAGATCTAGAGAACACTTTGGATACAGAAGATCTGGAGAATCCTCTGGATACAGACGATCTGGAAAAAAAGAGGTTGTTTGCTATGAATGCAAAGAACCTGGGCACTACAAGAGTGAATGTCCAAAGCTTCAGAAGGAGAACCCAAAAAGAAAGTCTGATCATAAAAAGAAAGTTCTGATGGCTACTTGGGATGACTCAGATGCATCTGATTCGTCATCAGAATCAGAAGAGGAATGTGCAAATGTAGCATTAATGGCTGACATTAAGGACAGTGCTGAATCATTTGGATCAGAATCAGAATCTGATTCTGAGGAGGTATTTGCTGAACTTTCTAGACAGGAACTTGTTGAAAGTTTATCTGATATTCTTGAAAACTATAGTAAAGTTAAACTCAAATACAAAACGCTTCTAAAGCATATTGAATTTGAGAGTAACCAGTTTGAATCAGAAATAGCTGAACTAAAAGCTGAAAATCTTCAATTGAAAAATAATTTAGAATCTGCTCAACTAAACTCTGATTCAAAATCTGAACCATGCTCTGAAAATATTTTACAAGAGTATGATTATAGTTTCAGGAAGTTTATAACTAAAAGCCTATATAGAAGCAAAATGACTTCAATGATCTATGGTATTAGCAGAAACTATAGAAAAGGTGTTGGATATAAATCTTTCTCTTATGAAGATTCAAATCCAAAATTTGTAGATAAACTGGATATCAAGTATCCTCCCTTATATTCTCAGTTTACATTTGGTCACTTGAATGATATTAAACACACAAGTTCTAATCAGAACAAATCTGTGTTTAATAAATCTAAAGCTAATCAGAACAAGTCTTATGTTGAAAGACAGAAGTTCAGAAAAAGCTTTAAGGCAACTAACCAAAAATGACCCAAGAAAATCTGGGTACATAAGGATAAGATAATCTATGTTGCAAACATCCTTAGCAGCAAAGTCAAGACTCCAGTCATGGTACCTGGACTCTGGATGCTCACGACATATGACGGGAAAAAGGTCTATGTTCCAAAGTCTGGAGCTTAGATCTGGAGGAGATGTCAAGTTTGGAGGGAATCAGAAGGGCAAGATAATTGGCTCTAGAACCATAGGCAATGGTAAACTTCCTTCCATATCTAATGTCTTGCTTGTTGAAGGGTTAGCTCATAATCTATTGTCCATAAGTCAATTAAGTGACAATGATTATAACATTATCTTTAATCAAAAGTGTTGCAAAGCTGTTAGTCAAAAGGATGGCTCAATCCTCTTTAATGGTAAAAGGAAAAACAACATCTATAAAATCAGTCTTTCAGAACTTAAGGTTCAGAATGTTAAATGCCTTATGTCTGTTAATGAGGAGCAATGGGTCTGGCACAGAAGATTGGGTCATATTAATATGAGACGTATATCTCAGATTAATAAGCTTAATCTGGTCAGAGGACTTCCTAATCTGAAGTTTAACTCAGATGCTCTTTGTGAAGCATGTCAGAAAGGAAAATTTTCAAAATCTTCTTTCAAATCCAAAAATGTTGTTTCAACTTCAAAACCATTAGAGTTACTTCACATTGATCTGTTTGGACCAGTGAAAACTGCATCCATCAGAGGCAAGAAGTATGAATTAGTCATTGTTGATGACTACAACAGATGGACATGGGTAAAATTCCTAAAACACAAGGATGAGTCACATTCTGTGTTCTTTGATTTCTGCAAACAAGTCCAAACTGAAAAAGATTTCAAAATTGTTAAAGTCAGAAGTGATCATGGTGGTGAATTTGAAAACAAACATTTTGAAAAATATTTTAATGAAAATGGCATTGCTCATGATTTCTCCTGTCCTAGAACTCCTCAACAGAATGGAGTTGTAGAGAGGAAAAATAGAACTTTGCAAGAGATGGCCAGAACCATGATCAATGAGACTAACATGGCAAAATATTTTTGGGCAGAGGCAATTAACACAACATGTTACATTCAGAACAGAGTGTCAATTAGACCTCTTCTGGAAAAGACTCCTTATGAATTGTGAAGGAATAGAAAGCCAAACATTTCTTATTTCCATCCTTTTGGATGTATTTTTTTTATACTAAACACTAAGGAGAATCTTAACAAGTTTGATTCTGAAGCACAAAAGTGTTTCATGCTTGGATATTCTGAACGCTCTAAAGGCTACAAAGTATACAATACTGAGACACAGATTGTGGAGGAATCTATACATGTTAGATTTGATGATAAGCTTGGCAATCAAAAGCCAAAGCAGATTGAAAACTCTGTAGATGGAGAAGTTATTCTCATAGAATCTGAGAAGTCAGAGGTAGAGAAATCTCAAGAAGAAGCTACGCCAGATGCAACTCCATTGGCTGCTCAGATGAATAACATGAATATTTCTGAAGAACCAACAGTTAAAGGATCATCCAGAATCAAAGCTTTTCATCCAAAAGAAATGATTATTGGGAAGAAAGATGACCCTATAAGAACAAGGTCATTTATCAGATCATCTGGAACATCACTTCTTGGGTTGGTGTCTATTATTGAACCAACATCTGTGGATGAGGCTCTGAGTGACAATGATTGGATACTTGCAATGCAAGATGAGCTGAATCAATTTACAAGAAATGATGTGTGGGATCTGGTTCCTAGACCAAAAGGTTTCAACATTATTGGAACAAAGTGGGTATTCAGAAATAAATTAAATGAGCAAGGAGAAGTTGTTAGAAACAAGGCAAGGCTGGTAGCTCAAGGGTACAATCAACAAGAAGGTATTGATTACACTGAAACTTATGCTCCAGTGGCAAGGTTAGAATCTATACGCCTCCTGGATGTTAAGAGTGCCTTCTTAAATGGCATTATAGAAGAAGAAGTTTATGTCCATCAACCTCCTGGTTTTGAAAGTGATAAATTTCCAGATCATGTTTTCAAACTCAAAAAATCTCTTTATGGTTTGAAACAAGCTCCCAGAGCTTGGTATGAAAGATTAAGTAATTTTCTTCTGGAAAAGAACTTTATCAGAGGCAAAGTGGACACAACTCTTTTCTGTAAAACATTTAAGAAAGATTTACTAGTCTGTCAAATTTATGTGGATGATATTATTTTTGGATCTCCCAATATTATGCCGGGAAAGGAGTTTGCCTTGTCTATGCAGGCTGAATTTGAAATGAGCATGATGGGAGAACTTAGATTCTTTCTGGGAATCCAAGTAAATCAGACTCCAGAATGCACATATATTCACCAGACTAAATATGTCAAAGAGCTTCTGAAGAAATTCAATCTGAATGAAAGCAAATTGGCAAAGACTCCAATGCATCCTACAAGCTCACTTGGTAAGGAAGAGGTAAGTAAGAAAGTTGATCAAAAACTTTACAGAGGTATGATTGGATCTCTCTTATATTTGAATGCTTCAAGACCTGATATTTTATTCAGTGTGTGTCTGTGTGCTAGATTCCAATCAGATCCTAGAGAATCACAACTTAACAGCTATTAAGAGGATTCTAAGGTATCTAAAAGGTACTACTAATGTGGGTCTATGTTACAGAAGATCTGATGAGTATAAATTAGTTGGATTCTGTGATGCTGACTATGCTGGAGATAGAGTAGAATGTAAAAGTACTTATGGAAGTTGTCAATTTCTTGGAAGTCATATGATCTCTTGGTTCAGCAACAAGCAACCCACAATTGCACTTTCAACAACAGAGGCAGAATATATTGCTGCTGCTAGTTGTAGCACCCAGATGCTCTAGATGAAAAGTCAACTGGAAGATTATCAATTTTTTTAGAGTAACATTTCTATCTTCTATGATAATGCTTCTGCTATATGCTTATCTAAAAACCCTATTTTACACTCTAAAGCTAAGCATATAGAAATTAAACATCATTTCATCAGAGACTATGTTCAGAAGGGAATTATCAATTTAAACTTTGTGGATACAAATATTCAGTGGGCTGATATCTTTACAAAACCTCTTGCTGAAGATAGATTTAAATTTATTCTGAAAAATATAAGTATGGACTTCTGTCCAGAATAAAATATTCATCAGATGAAATTTTTCTCAGATGATAAATGTCAAAACTCTGAAGTATTTCTTCTGTTCAAATTCAGTGTTTATTTATTTGTGTGTAAATCTGAACTAACAAGGCTCAAAGGATCTGAACGTTGCCTAACGTTTTATTTCTCAAAGAGTTTCAGAGGCACATGCAAGCAAACACGTGTAGCTCAGAATCTGGAAAGGTAGAGTGCACCATACTGAAGTGACGTTTGAGGTATTGCTTTGAAAATCCAAAATCTCTTGATTTCCCCCCTTCTGTCAGAATCTTAAATGTTTGATATGATTTTATTCTTTGCATTAATTGCTTGGTATGATTAGGTTTCACCTCAATGCTTATGTGTACGCGTGAGATTGTGTGTCTTTTTACATGCCCTAAATTTTTTTTATAAATTCTCACAACACTTCACAAATCACACTTTACACTCTCTTCACCTCTCATATGAATTTCTGTCTTCTCTATTGTTTCCATCTTATTTCAAAACCCAAAACCTCTCATAAACCCAGACGCATCTCAAGAACATCAATGGCTTCACCATCTTTAACACCTGCTCAGATGAAAACCTCAACTGCTACTGCATCATCTCCAAATGCTGCTGGTTCATCTCAAACTATTGTTGTGTATAAAGCATCTGTGAGAACTCTTCTCACTCCAATCAAAGAACTTGAAGTTCTGTGTGAGAACTTTGTGGATTTTGAATCCATCAAAGAAAATGGTTTTGATCTCCTTTCAACCATCAAAACTCAGAACTGAGAAAAGTATTTTGACAGGATGATGGGTCCTGTTTATCCAACTTTGGTAAAAGAATTCTGGATACACGCTCAAGTTTGCCATAAGTTCATTCATTCATCTGTTCTTGGGAAGGAGATTATCATCACTGAAAAGTTAATCAGACAACTACTTGAGTATAAGGAAACTGATGGAATCTCAAGTATGGCTGCTGATCGTGTGGATTTGGCTGACATTTTTCAAGAAGTGTGTGTTTCTGGGGAACCATCTAACAAGGTCAGAGATCTGAAACCTGTCTACAGAATCTGGGCCAAGATTTTCATGAGTTCTATCTTTCACATAAAATCTTCTAACTCACCAGATTATGTGAACTCAGAACAAATGTACTTCATGTTTTGTATGAGTAAAGGAAAGAAGGTGGATTTACCTTATCTTCTGTTCAGTCATCTTCTGAACCATATCAAAGAAACAAGAGAAGAAGTAAGGGTTAAAGCTAGAAAAATCAGAACTTGGATCCTTATGGGAAGATTGATATCAGACATTCTAACAGAGAATGGTCTTGTGAAACATCTGTTTGATGCTGGAGTGACAAATGATCTGTCTTATGTTATAGGCTCTGTCATCAATGGGAACACTCTGAAGAGAATGAAGGTCATCTCAGAGCTTGCTGGAAAACCCAAGAAATTTCAATCTGAAGATGTCAGCAGAAGGAGAATCCCTTTAACAGATTTTCCTATGTTCAGTGCTGATGAACCTAGGCACATCATTCTGACATACATTGCTGAATGTTTAAGAGATTGTATCCCTCTGCCTGCTAACATAGTGCAAAAGGAAGGAGAAGTTTTGCCTAATCTTCTAAGAGAAAGGCGCAGGAAGAGAAAAGCTGAGGAAGGATCTGTTGCACAGCCCAAGAGGAAAGCCTCTGATGCTGGTGACAAGCCTGAGAAGGACAAGAAGCAAAAGGAAAATCCTCCAGAAGCTACTGTGGAAGAAATCAGAGAAACAATTCACCAGGTATTAACATCTGATCCCAAACCATCTGTACCTTCACCCTCACCTTCACCTCCACCATCTCCTCCTAAACCATCTGAACCTCATTCATCTGAACCCATTTCATCTCATACACATTCTCAACCATCTTCTGTTCAACTACCATCTAAACCCCCTTAACAAAAACAATCTGAACCACAACAACAACCATCATATGAATCACAAAAACAACAATCCTCTGAACAACAAAAACAATCAGAACAACAAAAACAATCTGAACCACTCTCTTCTACTCAACCACCAGAAGAACCAACCACCAAAAATCCTGAACCATCTGTCCAACAACCACCTGAAGACATTCTGGATGTATCACCACTTGCAACCATGTATTTCCTCTCTTCAACTTAATGTCATTCAACTGAATCATCTGATTCTGATGAATCTGAAGTCTCCTCACCAACTAGCTTACAAATTCCTGATCCCTATAAACCACTGCCATATGACCTACCTGCATCTGACAACCCTCTTCGCTTCAAATTCAACTTCACAGATTTTATATCATCCTCATTTGATGTTGTTACATCAACACCATCTGATGCTAAAACCTCCATTCCTCAACTCACCATACCACAAACATCCATACCACAACCATATGAACCACAAACATCCATACCCCAACCATCTGAGCAACCACCATCTGAACATCCATCATCTAATCACCCACCCCCTGAACAAACTCAAACACCTCCTGAACCATCACAACCTGTCATCATAGATGACTTTCTGAACCCTAAACCCAGATCAGATGTTTCTACACTGTTCAAGAATTTCAAGAAGGAACTACGTATGGGAATTGCTTCTGTGGAGAAAGAGTGCATGGCTAGTTTGGATCCTGCTGAATCTGAGGCTTCTTGGAACAGATTCATTTCTAAGTTCAACTCTGCTGCATCTGACCTCAGAACACTCTGTGTTGATGATGCAAAGGCTAAGTTTGCTGAAATGGTCAGACAGACTCTGCTGAGCATTATCACAACCCCAGTGCTTCTTCTGGAAGAAGCTCCTGTTGAAGATTCTGCAATGATAGAAGATACTCCCGCATCTACTTCTGAACCTTCTGCATCTGAGATGAAGACTGAGCTTCCAGATATTATCTAAGAAGTCAAGGAAATCAGAACATGGATGATAAAACAGGAACAGACAACTGAAGAAATCAAGACTTGGATGGCCAAGCAAGAAGAGTCCACTGCTAAGATTATAGATCTTCTGACCTTAATTGCTTCTCGCCAGCCCTAGTTTTCTCTTTCATGTCTTTGCATTCATGTTTTTGCACTTGTTTTCTGCTTGTTCAATTTTCTATCATCTGTTGTATGAACTTCTTATGCTTTTGTGCTATTTTAATCTGATTCAATCTGACTGTTTTGTCTTTCATTTATGTGCTATGTTTTTCTCTTTTTTTATTATCTTTTCTGTCTTTAAAATTCTTTTTGATTATGACAAAAAGGGGGAGAAAGAGAATTTGACTGTTCAATCCATAAGCAAATACTAAAATGAAATTCAGACATTGTTTTAATCTAACATTGAATCTTAAGACTTTCAGATCTTATTATTTCATCTGACAAAAATGATCTGAAGTTACCCTGAGAATTATCCAACCAGGCTCTGATCCTTGAAAGAAAATTTTGATTCTGATTCTGGAAGATACACCAGACTCTTCATTTTGAAAGAAATTATCAGACTCTAATTCTGGAAAGCATCCAAGCTATGATTCTTTCTCTCAACAAGGATTTCTACCAGGTTCTGAAATATACTCAAACAAAAAGGGAAGTGTTCTCTTCTATTAGAGTATTCATTTCAGGGGGAGATTCTTAATCTCAAGGGGAGTTATTTATTTTATTTCTCTTTATTGAACAAAATTCCCTATGTTTTGTCATCATCAAAAAGGGGGAGATTGTTAGAACACAGATTGGTGTTTCTTATATCTCTATGTTTTGATGATAACTTTTATGGAATTTTGTAATGAGTAAATATACACTCTAAAATTTGTTCAAGTATTATTGTTTCAGGTATAGAATTGAAAACTCTTAAAGAAGCAAAACACATAAGTACAAAGAAACTATGCAAGGCTCTGGATCACCAGATGCAAGACTTTCAGAAGATTCTGCCAGAAGGATCTGAAGCAGAAGCAACAGAATGATCTGAAGCGTATATGAAAGAAGTGATCAGAAGATTGAAAGCTTTGATAATCATACTCTTATCATTAATATTCACGCTCTTAGAACATACTGCTGCACACTCTGATGAAGACTCTGATCAAGATTGAGACTCTGATACATTAAGATCTGATCATCTATCAAGACTCTGAACTTATCATTCATTTTAAGCTCTGATCATCTTAAAGCATTCCATACCTTTTAAGCTTACTACAAGTTATGAGGTGCAGATTATGAAGACTTCATCCTGAAGGAATCTTGTTGAAGAAGCTGTAAACTTGATTAGACGTGGTGCTACTTCCAAAGTAACCAACGACTAATTTGTCCAAAGAAGTGACTTGGTGCAATTCCCAAGACTTCTACAACCATACCTTTCTGCAGAAAGCATATCTCTGCCCATACTTTTGGTGATGAAAAGTCATACAATCAAATATTATATTCAGCTGCACATCACTCAAAGCATTTTGGAAAAGCTATAAAAGGAGAACTACTTCAACATTTTGAGGTTGCTAATTCACTACTCACCATTCTGCTCATTACAATACCACTCAGAAAGATATACACGTTTGATTCATAAAAGAGAAAATCTCTCAAGATCTTATTCATTTGATCTTTCATAAAACCATATAGTTTGTTGTACTAGTGTAAACATCACAGTTGTGATACAACTTATTATAAGCATTCAAACACTTGTTAGTTTACATTAATTTGTAAGAAGTTCCTTAAGAAGACCAAGGTGTGGTTAGTAGTTCTTGAGAAGACTAAGATAGTTGCTCTTAGTGCTTTTATTGTAATCAGTTGAACAATAGTGGATTAAGTCCTTGTAGAGAAAGGCAAATCATCTTTTGATAAGGTGGACTGGAGTAGTTGAGTTCAACGAACCAGGATAAAAATCTTGAGTTGTTTTTATTGCCGTATTTCTTAAAACTCTTATTCAACCCCCCCCCCCCTTCTAAGTGTTTTTCTCACCTTCAGTTGGTAGTCTGCTGTTTTATGGATGTTATCCCGACTTTTGGTTGGTAGTTCATTGTTTTGTGGATGTCATCTCGACTTTTGGTTGGTAGTCCTCTTTTGTTCATATGCGGAGCTTTCGTCCCGACTTTTGGTTGGTAGTCTTCTTTTCCCGGTGATCCTAACTTTTGGTTAGTAAACTTTGTTCCGACTTTTGGTTAGTAAACTTTGTTCTGACTTTTGGTTGTCGATCTTTTCTTAGCGATCCTAACTTTTAGTTAGTAGCTTTTACTCCGACTTTTGGTTGGCAATCCCTTGGGTGATCCTAACTTTTGGTTAGTAGCTTGTTTCTCGCAATTTTCGGATAACTCTCTGGTGATATTGACTTTTGGTTAGTAGCCTTTGTTATCTTTTTGATCAGTTATCGTGTCGGTTATCCCAACTTTTGGTTGGTACCCGTTGTTTTTTTAGTCCACATTCGGCTGGCAATCTCTTCAATATTTACATCCCTGTAGTTCGCAAATTCCTGGGTTCCTTTTTATATTCAATCGCCTTTTTCCTTGAATGTTTGAAAGCGGTTGCTTTTCATACCTTCAGGTCCAAGTCGATTGAATAGGGGCAGCTGTTGCACCCCAAAATTTTCCCTAGCCTTTTCTAGATTTGGTTGGCTTTTGCTTCGCGTTCATTTGTATCATCATTATTTCATAATCATACTTGGTACTGGTCGTTTAGACATGAGATCAAGGGAGTTTCTCGTTATTTTGGTGTTTACCCTTTTCAGAGGAAGTTCAGTTGGTTATTTCATGCAAGTTGAGGTGAGAGTTTGAATTCTGTTCATTTCTCAAGATGTCATCAAGTATCAAGTTTATCTTCCTCGAAATTTCTCAAGAAGTATCATGTGTCTGGGTCATCATCTGTGATTTGATTGAGAAGGGCTGCAAATTAGGGTTTGAATCTACATTAGTACGCACTCAAGGAAGATCATTAGTTTTCTCATTCAAGGGAGTTTGTGGACAGTCATCGGTTGAAGATCTTGAGATCAGGGCTTCATGTTAAGATCAGTGGCCATTAGGACAAAGTGTTTGTGGTTTGATTTGAGAGGAACTGGGTCGTGGTCAATTTGTTTTACTGGTTGGATTTTGGGGTCCATAAAGTTCGAGAGTTTGATTGGATTAAGAAGTGTGGTTTGAATTGAATGCATAGAAGGGTCCATATGATTTACTTAGAACCCAAGATGCAGGTTCATCAAAACCAAATATTCACCCTCCATGTCATTATCCATATCATTTTGTCCAATTCAATATCTAAATTCCATGTCCATATCTAAAAGCCCATAGCCCATTCCATCAATTAAATCCATATTTTCTCATTCAATATCCAAATTACTTAAATTCATTTCTCCATGATCAATGTTGAAATCCATTAAATCATTTTTTCAAAGTCCACTTACTTTTCAAATCAACTTCCAATATCCACTCTTTTAACCATTTTTTCCTAAAGTCCAAGTCTAATTGAAATCCATAATCCACAACCATTTTCGTAACCATTCATTATCCACTTTTATTTTATTCATTTCCATGTCCATTTCTCTTTTATTTATTTTCATCTTAAACCCACTTTTATTTTCATAACTTTTTTTCTTAATTTATTTCTCTACAAAAATCCATGTTTTTCTTTCAATCCAATTTCTAATTTTGTTTTATCATAAACATAAGCCCATTAATTCCAAAAATCCTTACATAGGCCCATTGTTAACAAAAAATTACATTATACAATAGTTATCAAATTTGCAAAGAAAAGATAATGACAAGTCATGAGAGCTAGAGGGGTCACGCATCTCCACTGCACGCAACAGCCAATGTTACCACGGACCGATCCATAAGACGTTGCGACAATACGTACAAGAAATATGATTTTTGCAGTAGAAAAGGACCACACGGCAAGAGGGATAGCGATAATCTCATACGCGTGATGAACAAAAGAGGGAATTTTAGGCCCAACTTTGATCTTCTTCAGATTGGAACGCCACAAACTGGGATTTTTTTTCTTCTATAAAAAAAAGAGACAACAACATAACAAAAGAGGAAACACCTTCAGACCTTCACACCTTCAACCTCATTGATTCCTCTCTTACCAATTCCTTTGGTTTTCACGACCTCAAGTTCATTTTCTCGAACCGAAAATCGAAGGAAAATCGTCTTCACCGCTTTTCGACCCTTTTCTTCAAAGCAGAATCGACGATAAAAAACCCCAATCTCCATCCTCAATCAAAGATCCTCTTCATTCATCCCTCAACCATAACCCAATCTTCATTTCTCAACCTCCATCAGATATACCCTTGTTCTTCCTCCATACCCAAATCTATCCCCAAATCCTTCAAACCCATCCATCAAAATAGAATAAGAAGAGTAGAAGAAAGAGATTGGTCCAAAAGCGCAAGCCTGAAGCAGATCGAGAGATAAAAACAGAGGTGAGAGGATGAGCGAAAAAGTTTGGATTAAACGAGTTTCAGCGAGCCTTGTGTTCTTCTTTGTTGATACTGATATTGTTGGTGTTCCATACTTTTCCTTGCTTCAAATCGCTTTCGATCATGTAGAAGAGGATGAAATGGGTCTACATTTTTTTCTTCTTTTATTTATAATTTGTTTTTGTCATGTATGATGATGATGATGCCTGTTATGGTTTTAACCGCCAGTCACAATAAAGGTTTTGGTTTCCTTTTAAAATAAAACCCGATCCAGCCTTGTAATGATGGATGGCTCGGGTGACTCTGTTTTTACACAACACATTGCGTGCTTTTTTTTTCCGGTTTAAATGGGCTTAGCACATTTGTATCTTGACCCCTTTTTTTATTAAGTTCATCATGTTTTGTAGATGAATGGGCCATGAAACCCATGATGATTCTACAATGTTTACCACCCCACTATAATTCATCCGCACCTCTTCCATGATTCTTAATTTTCTTTTTTTATTTTATTTTCTTTTATTTTTTAAAAATTCTTTTATTGATGGTACTTTATTAATATTTTAATAGTTTTTAATCATTTTTGTAAAAAATCTCAATTAGTTTTTTTGAAAACTCTTTTGTTAGACATATGGTTATCTTTTCCTCGATCTTATCCACTTTTATTTCGTTTGGGTCGATGAAGAGACCTCAAGTTATTATCCGTAAAATTATTGATAGATAGTGATGATTCTGAGACCACCTCACTTTTTCACCTTTCAATTTCTTCTTCATTTTTCGATTTTATTTTATTTTTTTCGAACCGATGAAGTCTCTGATTCGTAAATGTTAGTTCTCGAGGATGTTAAAACCTTCATTATTTCAAATCTATAGAAAATGACCATTTGGGTCATTTTCTCTACTTTGGGATCGTGAGAGGTTCCCTTCGATTAGTTAACATGCAGTTTGCGATTAAGACGAGGTTTTAACCTTATCTTCGAGTTCATTTCGATTTTATTTCATCCTATTGGTCAATGAAGTCCTTATATTCGTAAATGTTGACTTATTGAAGTTGCTAATCTTCATTATTTCAAACCTATAGAAAATGATCATTTGGATCATTTTTCTATACTTTGGGATCGTGAGAGATTATCATTGATTAACCGACGCGATTTTATAATTAAGACGAGATCCCACTCCTTTTGACCTTTTTTTTCATTTCACTGATTAATAACCTCTGGCTTTTAATTTCTGTTAATATCCCTTTGTTTATATATTCTTGTACATATTTCCTTTGTATATTAATTTAAGCCCCAATACTTGACGTTGTCTGTGATTGCGTTGCTTCGTGTTTACTTGTCGTTTACTTCCTGTATTCACATGATCCCTTAAGATTCCTAGTTTGACTTAATTTCTGATTAAGTTTGAGGTAGGAGAGACATTAGGCTTTCAATCCAAGCATGACAACATTAGGTAGACTTTCCTCCTAATCCTGACCTTAGGGCCATATTGTATGACAATAGTTAGGGTTCAGTTTCCCCTAGATCTTCTTGTGCGTCTCTCTTTTATCACCTCAAATTTCTTCAAGACACTTAATAAATAACGATAAACATCATACGCTACGAGCCTTAAGTACACGAGGAATGATGAGTGGGGGGTATCTCCTCGCTTGTCTAAAGTGTTTAGCGTATGCCCTTTGGGAAATATGCGACGCATTCGCCCCTGTGTCATAGTCTTTAGTGTGACGTGAGTCTCAAACTAACTCAATCCACTTCACTAAAACTCACAAACAACGCACAAACCTTTTATCCTTCAGGATTTCTCTTCAAACTTCATTTTCAGAAAAGAGTATGTTTTTTTTTCCGTTCTACTGCAAACAGGCATCGTCCTAACTGCTGGAATTGGAATTTAACGTCACTCATAAAAAAAACACTTAACCAACTGATGGTCTAGTTTACCCGAACTACGTTTGCTCTTATTTCTCATACCAGATGAGGATATGTAGACACAAGACGACGATGTCTTGGCGAGCAACCTTCCTTCCATCACTCGTAGTTTTCCGAACTACGTTGACTCTAACTTTCCCATTGCACGAGGGAATACGTAGGCATAGGGTGACGATATCCTATTGAGTCTATTCTTTCTCTTCACCCCTGTTTAACAGTAGCTTTTAGATAACTTTCACCTGTAAATTAGACAATTAGCATGGATCCCGTTGAGTACAACGGACGTGAGGGGTGCTAATATCTTCCCTTTACGTAACCGACTCCCGAACCCAAGATTTGGTTGGGATGACCTTATCTTTTCCCGTTCTTTTAGGTTTTCTTCGATCGTTTCCTTTCCCTCTCTTTGGGATAAATAACGTTCGGTGGTGACTCTTCTGTTTGTTTTCGCCGGCCCCTTTTCGCAGTTGCGACACACACAAGTTAGGGATCACCTTTGATCACTTTATCAACCTTATCTCTGCACAAGATCAACATGAATCTTGTAGTATCACATGATATCTTCAACATAGTACCAAATTTGATGAAGTTATATCCATTTGAATAGTAGAAAACCTAATATGAACTTAAGTTTTGTTTTGAAGCATTAAGTGAAATGCCAAAATAGTCAAGAAACTTATCCACCAAGTCAAGACTTTGGTTAAAGCATCAAGACTAAGTTGAAATATGAATGATGATGGTCCAAATTGTCAAGACTTGATCATGCCTATAAAGGAATCTACTTACATTGGCATTCATGTCTTGAAACATGTCATAATACATTAGATAATAGGATGCATCTTAGTCCAAACTTTTCCTCCAAAAAACTAACTTGTTTTTCTATAAATAGAGGGCATTTATGATCAATTACAAGACACCACAAGACCTCAAAAACTCTCCACACTAGAATTGCACATTCTTGCAAAAATTCAAAATCCATCAAAGTGAAAACTTGAATTTCACAAACCAGTCCATAAATCTTCAATCTCAGCATCCAAACACCTTCTATACACTACATATAAGTGATCTAAATCCTCAAAACCATTATGCAACACCTTAATTCATAAGAGAATATCTCACTTTCTTCCCATTGCAATTTGATTCGGGTAGGGAGTTTTAGAGGGTCTCAGCTTAATTTAACCATTTTAACACATTCCTTGGAGGTCAAGGAAGCTTTTAGGATCATCAAATTGAATCTGAAACACCTCTAAGTAGAAATACAATTTTTACTTTTGAAGGTAAGTTGCTCTTTCCCAAACTCTATGATTCATGCATCATTCTTGATCATTTGATTTACAAACCTACTTGTCATAATGTAAGGATCATTTTCGCCATGTTAATTGTTATGTATCTGTAGCATACAAAATATCATATTTGATTTTCTAGTTTTAGGATTTTTGTGTTCTTGCATGATAATTTAAATTCTAGGCAATATAAACAAAATTAGATTACACCATCAAACTCCTCACAAAATTTCAAGTAACTTTCATCTTTACATCATTCAATTTCATTAAGAAATGAAGGAGTTGGCATTTTGAAAAATGAAGATGATGATGAAGCTCGAGGAAGAAGATGATAATAGACATGGTGCGAAATTCATATTTTAAAAGAAGTTTTAATATATTATTAATTCGTTGCAGCTTATGTATTGAATAAACATTGTGCCATGGTGGTTAGTGTGTGTATTTGTGTCTACTAGCGAGCTCTAGGTCTGGGGTTCTCACCCCAGACCTTTTGTATTTTTTTTTAGCATTTTCACTTGAAACCTTAATATATTATATGCTGCACGTGTTATACTTTCAAACCAAGTCACTTGCCCCAGTGGTAAAGTTCTAGGGTGCAAGCATAAAGGTGCAGGTTCAAGTCCCTTTAGTGACAACCCCTTTATTTTTACCACTTATTGTTTTATGATTTTTCTCATTTTTCTTTCAATCACATCTCTTGATCTTTTTATCATTTTGAGCTGATTTTTCATACACTTATTGTTTTTCATATATATTTTGAGAATACATAAAAAAATACCAAAAATAATATTTATTTTATATATTTTTGTAGTTGAAAACATGTACCTTTTATGTGTTTTTAAAAGCTTTTAATGATGTTCTTTAGATTATTTCTTTGATCTATTATAACATATGTACTTATGTGGCTATAATATGCTTTGTTTAAGTAGTTTTTAATAAATTGTACCATGCTTAAATGATATTTCCCTTTGAAAAAACTCTGATTAAATGATTATGTAGGTGAAACTCTAGGGTTTAGTCTTGCTTGATCTTTGTAAATACTTTGATGCATGACTAAGGCTTCCACTTGAGTTTGTTTCCTTTAACTTTTGATTCAACCAAGTTTCCTTCATAAACTCTCTTTAGGGTTTTTATTTTGCTTTTACCATGTTCATATGATCCATGATTCACCTTGAACATATACTTGTTTAAACTTGTTTTTGATATTTCAAATTGATTAAATCTTTGCTCGCATGTTCAAGTATTTCCTTCATAAACTTCCACAATGTCAAGCATGTCTATTTATCTTATGCTTTTCCTGTTATACACATGTCTTGATAACATGCTTAACCATACTTGTATATTCATTTCATTCTTGATATTATACTTGAACACATGATAAACTTGGTATGTTAAGTTTCTCTGGACATTAGTGTTTATGTCCATCATACCCAGAACGCTAATTTGATAGAATCATATTGCTATGTGATTTTCCTCTTAGCATTTAAACTGATTAATCTTAGGCTATAACACTTCCATTGTAACAAATCCAAGGGAAAGGATATTTGTTGACTTCATGTCATATGCATACATATAAGTTATTACATTCCCTCCACCCTTTGTTTAGACTTAGTTTAAACATTAGGATTCCCCTCAAAATTCAACTTCAATCAAACCCTAGACATCTTTGGCTTCAAACTTAAAACTCTTACTCAAGAGATTAGACATGAGTCATCTCTATAGAAGAGATATCTCTTCTATCCCCGTAATATAAATCAAACTTTTGAAACTTTCTCTCTCATTTAAGTGATGTAAGTGACCTACTTGTTGATTATATATCCAAGTTGATCTCCCTATCTTAATATGATACATAAACACTCTTTCATTTAAGTGATGTAAATGGAATACTTGTTGATTCTATATCCAAGTTTAAGTTCTTCTCTTATTATGCAAAGATCCCTTATCTTTCTATGTTTGTGGTGGTATAGTTGAGCAGTCCCTCTTAAGATGACAACTTGTCTCTTCTCCTAAAAAACCCAACAAACATTGCTTTTACTAGTAGTTCCCCGAACTACAAATGATCTGACATCCTATAGGGATATGTAGGCATAGGATTGCGAGATCCTAGCAAACACACCTTTTTATTTTCACCCCCCTTTATTCATACTAGAGTTCAGACAGGCACTCCCGTGCCCGTTTGTCCGCTTTTTTTAATGCGCACAACATAGAGAAATAAACGTGGGTATATTTTGTATGAAGTTTTTATCATACTTAGGATTAAAAACAATGTTTTTAGATATCCTCAAGTAGTCTTAAAATGTGCGCATGTTTTTTTAGTGCGCATACGTTATAGGCAAATCACTCCTTTATCGGAAGAGTCTATATAGTATAACATTCGAAGGGAGAGAAGTTTTCCTTCTAATTATTGTTATCTCATGTCAAAGGTCAAACTAATTGGAAATATCTTCTTACAAATAATGACAATTCGTTTAATACATTTAAAAGATCAGTTGAGGACAAAGGATTTCTAGAGACGGATCATAATATATGTTATTGTTTGATTGAGACTACGACTCTTCAAATGCCATATGCTTTAAGGAGGTAATTCATGACAAAACTATTATTTTGTGAACCTAGCCCTATACCAATTAAAATATGTTTAATTTTAATAACTTTTTCCAATTAAAAGAACCACCTATATATTTTATTATTATTCTAAAACGTGTAAGATATCAAAATTATTTGTTGAAAATTTTACAATTACTTTGAATATTCATAATGCAGATCTAAATTAGCATGAACATCATTAAAATAAATAAACACATTTTCAACATATTAGAGGCATTTGTGACATCAAACGTTCGAGTTCTAACTATAAACATCAAGCCAATATTTAAAATAAGTGATTTAGTTTGATTCAATAACTAAATTTTGTAATTAATTTTTAATGGGTAGTTGAAATGGAATTGGAGGCCATATTTTAGCACGTATGACTTCTGCCAAGGAGTATCACATTTTTCATATGTTTGTGAATTTCAGCCGTAATGAGAATGTTTTCTTCGTCCGGGGTGGGTGTGGTTTTGATTGGAAATATGCTTCATCTCTCTTCAAGAATAAAAAGATCATTGATCAAAATTAAATAAATGAAAAAATTATAGAATGGAAAAAAGTTTTTAAAAAAATAGTATGTTGATTGAGAAAGAGATGAAATTTAAGAAAAGTAATGCTAAGAAATTTCTTAACTTGTGTCACAATTGACGGTTAATGGAAGTTATAGATGTAATTTTTTTTTGAGAGATAGAAGTTAACTATTCAATTGGTAACCAACAAAAGTTACCAACTACTCATGTTATTTATAAAAAAGATAAAGGGCAATTTTGGAAAAAAAAAATAGGCCACGCCAAAAACTTGTATCCCCTTTATATATAGTTATAGATACATTACAAAAAAACAACAAAACATTTTCCACTCCCATCACTTACTCAAAATAATGAACTCTCCCAATCAATAGCAAATAACTTAAGCAAATAACACAAATATTTTAAGAGGTTCCTATAGGATACTATAGATACTTATGGTGCTAATACATTCCTTTTGTATAACTAATCCCCAAACCTTAGATCTTTTATTGCATTGTTTCACATTGCATATTTATGGGTTATTCTTTCTTTACCCCTTCCCTTAGATAAATTAAAGTCCGGTTGTTTTGATTTGCGAGTCAAGTTAATCCAATAGCTTGGTCTCCCGATTCACCAAAAAGGGCACCACACAAGTAACATGTCTCAACATCATGTCAAACATCAGTACCATTGTATTAATTTTTTCTAATCCATTAAATTGAACTATTGCAAATTGTATGTTAGTCAACCACATAATCAACATATGTATTTACAGTAAAATGAGATGTATGCAAGGAATCATCAACACATTTAGCGTGCCAAGCCTAATATTCTTTTTCATATTGCCTGTTCTACACAGAAGGTATTTTTGTGTGAAGATTGCCATTTTGATAGTGGTTGCAATAAACATTTGATAGGAGAAAGAAATTATGTTACATTTTGTAATAACAATAAGAAATTTGTAAAGATGAAGATGGTTGTTGCCGCAGTAGAGCAGAATGTTGAAGATCATGTTTCAAACATCATTGATGAAATTTTATATACTAAAACTAAGTTATGGCACATAAATATTAGGAGTGCAAGGAACTTTATTGGAGAGAAATCTGTCATATATATGTATGTGTCGAGTTGGGATGAAAACCAAGATGTCATAGAAGATGTTTCAACTTCTCACTCGTGTTTCTAAATTACCATTTATGGACTTTATGAGACTCATGCAAGGAGTTGTCATTAAAGGGAATGTTGATGGTCAGGATGGAGGTCCTTTCAACATTGAACAACCAATTGTGATTCAAAAGAAGAAGCTAAAAAAGATTAGTGATTATGGAATAATTATTTCTATTGAGGTTCCTTCTCATATTTCTGGAATTTTCACTATTCAAAAACATGATATGGTGTTTGGTGAAGATGAAATTGGTTTCCTCTTAATGTGTTGAATTTCCTTTGTAAGTTATATATTAAGAAACATGTCCCAAAAATTGTTCCCCACAGTAATCCACATTTTGATAAGCCTAATCTAGCTGCTAGTGAAAATGCTCTTGATGTCCCACTCATGTATAGGTATATAAGAAACCAATCTCTCATTCACAGATTGTTGCTGATGAGACCTAGGAAATTAATCTGGGGGATCAAGATGTTGATACAGATGTGTTGGACATCATGTCCAACATATTGGAAACATAGTCTTAAATTCATCAAGAAAATGATGATGTGGCCCCTGAGAATATTTTTGTGAGTAAAGATGATCACGTCCAAGAAGATATTGAGGTTTATATTGTTGTAGCCCATGATGGTGTTATTAATAAATATAATGAGAAAATAAAATTTGTATTAAAATGGGAGAAGTATCATGCAATAGAAGATGTGGATAAATATGTTAATATATTTTGTGAAGACGTGGTAAGTCATTATGAAAGCATATGTCTAGGGTGTGCTATTAATAGCAAGGGGTATATAGATTGTTTACTAAGGGAACACAATCTACATATGGTGTTGTTAATGATGTTCAAACCAAAATGACTCCATGAAGATAAATATTTTGATCTCATTGGTGTTGATATGGAGCTGCTTTTTGCTGACAAAATAGGAAACATGATGCTGCTACTGAAGAAGATGGAAATTTATATGATGCTGAAACTTTTTCTTCTATTGCCCATCATGGAGCCATCAGATTGTTGCTATAATTGCCATGTATTACGAAGTTCAAAATTTATCAGATGGATTTGAAAAGTGCCATCCTTAATAGGTACTTAAATGTGAAAGTCAATCAGTATGTTTGTAATATTGTCATTTACATGGATGGTATTATTGAGAAAGATGATTATGTGGAAGTCAATATGGATAATACTTATGATATCAACAACATGGAGGGTGTCAGTATGGAAGGCAATGAGAATCTGATGATAGCTCACAATGTATTTTATAAGACGTCAAGTAATATGTTAGAACATTTTGTTCAACAAGTACAGTTTGAATTTGAGTTGAGCATGGTAGAAAATGTTACCTACTTTCTTGATTTTCAAGTGAAGAAAGTAAAGGACTACACCTTTGATTCCCAAAGTATATAAGCATAAAGTAGTTACACTTAAATGTTGTGGAGTAACCAAATGCTCAATTATGTCACTAAAGATGGTAATGAAGATGCCAACTAGGATGTGCCAAACAACTTGTATGACATGCTGGTGACAGAGTTTTCAACTCAGAGGAAGGATGATCAAAAAGATGTCCTAGACATTGTGAATGTATTCTCTGCTTGTTAATTATGAAGTGAATAAAAAGTTTGTTCAAACAAGCGACTCTGGGACATATGATGAAGAAGATGTCCTAGACATTGTGAATGTATTCTCTGCTCACATGGATAATGTTTCATTTCATTCTGAAACAAGTGTTCAAAAGTGAAAGTATGTTTTCTAGAGAAGGATTACTGGTGAAAGAGAGCTAGGTAAAGAACCCCTTGATTGTAAAGAGATTATAGAGCTAAAAGAAAATGGGTTAATGAAAACTATAACTGATGTTGGTCCTTGATATAAAAAGCTAGTCAAGGAATTCACTACAAACATTACTGGTGAGTGTGATGTTTAAGAAAACAAGGAGTATAGAAAGGTGTATGACAGAGTAAAATTATGACCAAGGAAAAAGAAGAAGAAGAAGTTGGCAGTGAGGAAAAAGATAAAAACTGTAAGTGAGGATGAAAAAGAACATTATTTTGAAGCACTGAAATATAATAAAATTGTGTAGCTTCTTAGTGATGCTCTGTTGTTGAAGACAATGGTGAATTTTGGATTTGGGTATCCTAAGTTGATGAAGGAGATTTAGGTTAAGAATGATGTTATTCCTCATGGGTTGCTGAGTTTCAGTTATAGGCTATTTGTTGGGAAAGGTATCTCAAACATTGTGACCAACATCTGTGCACATGATTGATGAAACTCGTATAGTTTTTTATTAAGAAATGTTGGAGCCTTTTCACCCTAACTTGTTACTGGTACTACTACTATGTTGTTGTTCCTTATTATATGTGTTCTTTTATTCTGATTATATGGTAACTGTTCCCATATGAAGTTCTTTGGCTGGAGATGTGTGCTGGTACTCGGAAGTTTGATATTTTGCCTTGAGTTGGTTCTGTAATGACTCTATAACTTTGGTATTTATGTTGCTACCTTGATGTGTTTCTGCTCCATGAAAATTCAAATATGGTATTTAGATCCAAATATTCCTTGATGTTGTCTGGTATTTCTCTGGCTTTCATTTTTAATTTTTTGCCAAATTGTGGCAAAAAGGAGGAGTGTGATGTTGTGTTTGATGTGATTTTGTGAGCTCCTATTTGCTGTTTGATATGAATTGTTGCTGCTGTATATACTTTGATATGGTACTTCTTAAAGATCACATCTTGTAAGTTATTTTAGCCAAATTTATCCAAAGGTGGAGATTGTTGTTCCTTTTGATTGGTTGCATTAGGTAAAACAACATATGTATAACATGTATTTTATGTATAGGTAAAATATGGAACAAGATGTTCCAGCATGTGTTCCAACATTTGGCCTCAGTCTACAGACCAAGATTTGGGAGTGGATCTGGGCACGTCGGTGTTTGATTCCAGGAAGCTTTGTGTTGTATCTTTTAGCAAATATTAATCAGTAAGATTTGTTAAAAATATTTTATTAATCCATAAGGTTGAAGAAGATTTAATTAGATATGGGTTAATTAAAAAAAATTGTAGTTGGTTTAAATAAGAAGATTCAATTGGATATTCTTTAAAGATAGATTTGGTTCATTTTTATCAAAAATTGTGTTGAAGATTTAATTAAACAAATATTCTATGAAGAAATATAATGGGATTTGTTTTATTTACAAGATATGTATTTTCACTTAATGAGAAAACCTCCAATCAAAGATTTAGAAGTGTAGTTCAATTTTAGCAAGAGATTTATTCGGAATCCTTTACTTGGGAAGTTGGAATAGTGATTTATATCAAGTAATGATTTTATTTGAATTGTTCCAGATTTTAAATTCTGTCACAAGGACACATGTCGAACCGAATGTTCCAACACGTTTCCAACATCTGGCCCTTGTCAGTAGGTCAATCTTGTAGCTGTTTTGAGCGTGTTTTCTTATTGGATCTTAATAAGATTAATTTTTATCTTTTAGAAATGTATTTAATGAGATTTGTTTGGCTGATTAAAATGATCAAATCAAAATAGTTAAGGATTCAAATTTGAACTCAAATTTAAATAAAATCTTTTAGGAGGTTGTCGCGAAACAAAAAAAAACTAAATCCTCTACAAATCTGAATATGATCATATATTTTGACCATTTGAGAAAAGCCCAGAAGATTGCATTTCTATTTAAGGAGACTCAAACCTAACATTTGAAGCGTGCAAGTATTGAAGATTCCTACATGTTAGGGTTTATCTTTTGAGTCATTGTTTGTGTTATTATTTGTGCGCCACTATAGCGCTTTCATTTATATCTTAAAGTATAAATTTTGGTTTGTTTAGTTGCGTTTAAACTCAACAATCGTTATTATGATTATTGCAGTGATCGCTTAGAATTAGTGATTGAGAGAAAGTGAGAGGGGTTCTCATATTTAGGTGGAGTCCTAAATAGAAATTCATTATGATTAGGAAGAGTCATTGAACAACATGAGGTTATTGTTCCTATAAGACTAACTTTAATAGTTCAAAATAGTGGATTTCCTTTCTTGGGTTGGAAGCCACCTAGACGTAGGTGAGGTTGCACTAAATTGGATTTGTTAGAACACATATTGGTTCTTAATTATATCTCTATGTTTTGATGATAACTCTTACGAAATTTTGTATTAAAGAATTATATAATCTAAAATTTGTTTAAGTATGTTTGATGCAGATATTAATGTGAATATTATTCTGAAAGCAAATTAGATCTGAACATGAAATTATGCAAGGCTCTGAAGCATCAGAAGCATCTCTTAGAAGAATCTGAATGCTGCCTACAGAAGATTCTGAGCGCTGCCTACAGAAGGATCTGAAGCAGAAGCTAGAAGCATCTGAAGCATTGAAGAATTTTGTATGAAGAGTTTCAAGCTTAGTTTATTTCAGAAGACTCTGATAGTACTATGCTGCCAGTACTGAGGCTCTGATCCTAAAACTCTGCTCTGAACAATTACACGCTGAAAGTACACTTGCTGCAATGCTCTGATTCAACAAACTCTGATGAACATCAAAGGCTCTGATCATTCAAGACTCTGATGTTACTTGCTGAGTATTAGGAAACTTGTTGAAGAAGAATTCAAAGTTATGTCCGTTGGATAGACCAAACGACTCTTTCCTTATTTATGTTAGACACAAGAACACAGACAAAAAGGATTTATCTGTGCATTCTACTTCTAGGAAAAGTCATGTGATGTGAAGACAAAAAGGCTACAGCCCTTTTCAGTACATAGTCTTCAACGTGAAAACAACTTGGACTGCTGTGCCTATAAAAGCAAGACTCCATCACTCTTCTTCAGTTGACGAAATATTGAAAGAAATTCATTACAAGCTCTCATACTAATCTTTATCTTGCTGAATTTATTTTTAAGTTCTTAAAAACTTAAGTGTAAAATCACAGTTGTGATATAGCTTAATTAGAAGCATTTAAACACTTGTTTTATTCTTACATTTGATTGTAAAAGATCCTTAAGAAGATCCAGTTGGGATCAGTAGTTCTTAAAAAGACTAAGAACAGTTGCTCTTAGTGCTTGCTATTGTAATCAGTTAATTAATAGTGGATTAAGTCCTTCTTGAGAAAGACAAAGCACTCTTGATAGGGTGGACTGGAGTAGTTGAGTTCAACGAACCAAGATAAAAATCTTTGAGTTTTTATTGCAATAAGTTTTTATATATACTTATTCAACCCCCTTCTAAGTATTTTCTCACCTTCAGTTGGCATCAGAGCTCCGGTTCTGTGTGTGCTACCACTTCACCGTGACAGAAAAGATCCAGTGAGAAAACTTTGATATATATTTGGTTGTTATTATAGCTGAAACTTCAAAATCTAACAGTAACAACAGATATGAAGAAAGGGAAAGAATCAGCACAAAACCCCCTATGTTTGATGGGGAGAAATTTGATTATTGGAAGGACAGGATAGAAAGTTTCTTCCTTGGTTATGATGCTGATTTATGGGACTTGGTCATTAATGGGTATGTTCATCCCACTGATGGGGATGGCAAGAAAGTTGATAGAAAATCAATGACTGAAGCCCAAAAGAAGGAGTTCAGAAATCACCACAAGGTTAGAACAATCTTGTTAAATGCAATATCTCATACTGAATATGAGAAGATCACAAATAGAGAAACTGCATTTGACCTGTTTGAGTCTTTGAAGATGACACATGAAGGAAACCTTTAAGTTAAAGAGACCAAGGCTCTGGCGCTAATACAGAAGTATGAAGCGTTCAAAATGGAAGAATCTGAGTCTATAGAAACTATGTTCTCTAGATTCCAGATCCTCACAGCTGGTCTAAAAGTTCTGGACAAAGGCTACTCAACTGCTGATCATGTGAAGAAGATCATCAGAAGCTTGCCTATCAGATGGAGACCTATGGTCACTGCTCTGAAGCTTGCTAAGGATCTGAACAAGATCACTTTGGAGGAGCTAATCAGCTCACTAAGGAGCCATGAAATTGAACTTGAGGAAGATGAGCCTCAAAAGAAAGGTAAGTCAATTGCCTTAAAATCTAACAAATCTGTGAAAGCTTTGTATGTGTTAGAAAAGAGTTCTGAAGAGTCTTCTTCTGAAGAAGAAGATGAACTGTCCTTGCTGTCTAGAAGAATCAACAGACTCTGGAAGCACAAGCAGAGGAAGTTCAAGAACTTCAAGAAGCCAGATCAGCGCAAGGAGTCCTCTGGACCAAAAAGATCTGGAAAGAAGGAAGTTGCTTGTTTTGAATGCAAACAACCCGGCCACTACAAGAATGAGTGTCCAAAGCTTCAGAAAGAAAAGCCCAGAAGAAAGCCTGAGCACAAGAAGAAGGTTTTGATGGCAACATGGGATGATTCAGATGAATCTGGATCTTCATCAGAATCTGAAGATGAATGCGCCAACATGGCTCTGATGGAAGGCATTGAAGATCAGAATGAACGATCATCTGGATCTGAGTCTGATTCTGAATCTGACTCTGAAGAGGTACTTTCTGATCTAACTAGGGAAGAGCTTATTAAAGTTTTATCAGAAGTCCTGAAAAACTACAATCAGATTAAGCTCAAATGCAAGAAGCTTAAATGCAATCTTGAATTTGAGAATAATCTGTTAAAGTCAGAAGTTGCTGAGCTAAAAGAAAATAATTTAAAAATGAAAACTAATTTTGAAAAAGCTCAACAAGACTCTGAGTCTGAAACTAAGTCTAAATGCAAAAACATTTTAGAAGAATATGACTTCAGCTTTCAGAAGTTTCTAGCTAAAAGCATAGATAGAAGCAAGATGGCTTCAATGATCTATGGAGTTAGCAGAAACAACAGGAAAGGAATTGGATATGAATCTTCCTCTGAAAAAGATTTAAATCCAATGCCTGTTGATAAACTTGTAATTAAGAAAACTCCCTTATACTCTCATTTCAAGTTTGGTCATTTGAATGATATCAAACACACACGTTCTGATCAGAACGTCCCTGTGTTTAATCCAAAAGTCAATCAGAACAAAACTGTTGTAAAAAGACAGAAGTTCAGACCAACTTTCAAGGCAACTAACCCAAAAGGACCCAAAAAGATCTGGGTACCTAAGGATAAGATAATCCCTGTTGCATATGTTTTTAGCAGAAAAGTCAAGACGCCAGTCATGGTACCTGGACTCTGGCTGCTCACGTCACATGACGGGAGAAAGGTTTATGTTCCAAAGCCTGGAGCTTAAATCTGGAGGAGAAGTGAAGTTTGGAGGGAATCAGAAGGGCAAGATCATTGGCTCTGGTACTATTGGCAATGGTAACCTTCCCTCTATATCTAATGTTCTTCTTGTAGAAGGATTAAAACATAATCTATTGTCCATAAGTCAATTAAGTGACAATGGTTATGACATAATCTTTAATCAACAATGTTGTAAAGCTGTTAGTCAGAAGGATGGCTCAATCCTATTTAATGGAAAGAGGAAAAACAACATTTACAAAATAAATCTTTCAGAACTTAAGGTTCAAAATGTTAAATGCCTCTTGTCTGTTAATGATGAGCAATGGGTCTGGCACAGAAGATTGGGGCATATTAATATGAGACGTATATCTCATATTAATAAACTCAATCTGGTCAGAGGGCTTCCTAAGTTGAAGTTCAACTCAGATGCTCTTTGTAAAGCATGTCAAAAAGGAAAATTTTCAAAATCTTCTTTTAAATCTAAGAATGTTGTTTCAACCTCAAGACCATTAGAATTACTTCACATTGATTTGTTTGGACCAGTGAAAACTGCATCCATCAGAGGCAAGAAGTATGGATTAGTCATTGTTGATGACTACAGTAGATGAACATGGGTAAAGTTCCTAAAACACAAGGATGAGTCACATTCTGTGTTCTTTGACTTATACAAACAAGTACAGAATGAAAAAGATTTTAAAATTGTTAAAGTCAGAAGTGATCATGGTGGTGAATTTGAAAACAAATTTTTTGAAAAATATTTTAATGAAAATGGCGTTGCTCATGATTTCTCCTGTCCTAGAACTCCACAACAGAATGGAGTTGTAGAGAGGAAAAATAGAACTTTGCAAGAAATGGCCAGAACCATGATCAACGAGACTAATCTGGCAAAGCATTTTTGGACAGAAGCAATAAACACAGCTTGTTATATTCAGAATAGAGTGTCTGTAAGACCTCTTCTGGAAAAGACTCCCTATGAATTGTGGAGAATCAGAAAGCACAACATTTCATATTTTCATCCTTTTGGATGTATTTGTTATATGCTGAACACTAAAGAGAATCTTACCAAGTTTGATTCTAAAGCACAAAAGTGTTTCATGCTTGGGTATTCTGAACGCTCTAAAGGCTACAGAGTATACAATACTGAAACACAGATTGTTGAAGAATCTATATATGTTAGATTTGATGATAAGCTTGGCATTGAAAATCCAAAGCAGTTTGAAAGTTCTGTAGATAGAGAAGTAATACTCACAGACTCTGAAGGCTCAGAGGCAGACAAAGCTCAAGTGAAGGAACCAGAAGCAACGCCATATGTAGTTCCTTTAGCTTCTCAAATGAACAACTTAAACATTTCTGAAGAATCAATTGTTAGAGGATCATCTTCCAGAATCAAGGCCTCTCACCCAGAGGATGTGATCATTGGAAAGAAGGATGACCCCATAAGAACAAGATCCTTCCTCAAATAATCTGAAGCATCATTATTTGGGTTGGTGTCAGTTATTGAACCAACTTCTGTGGATGAAGCTCTGCAAGACAATGACTGGATAATTGCCATGCAAGAAGAGCTCAATCAGTTCACAAGAAATGATGTTTGGGATTTGGTTCCAAGACCAAAGGGATTCAACATAATTGGAACAAAATGGGTCTTCAGAAATAAGTTGAATGAAAAAGGAGAAGTTGAAAGAAACAAATCAAGGCTTGTTGCTCAAGGTTATAGCCAGCAAGAAGGAATTGATTATACAGAGACTTATGCTCATGTAGCCAGGTTAGAGTCTATTCTTTTACTCATTTCTTTTGCTGCACAAAATAACATCACTCTATATCAGATGGATGTTAAGAGTGTCTTTCTAAATGGTATTATAGAAGAAGAAGTTTATGTTCACCAACCTCCTGGTTTTGAAAGTGAAAAATTTCCAGAACATGTTTTTAAACTAAAGAAATCTCTTTATGGATTAAAACAAGCTCCCAGAGCTTGGTATGAGAGATTAAGCAATTTTCTTCTGGAGAAAAATTTTATCAGAGGGAAAGTGGACACAACACTCTTTTGTAAAACATTTAAGAAAGATCTGTTAATTTGTCAAATATATGTGGATGATATTATATTTGGATCTACAAATGTTATGCTGGGAAAGGAGTTTGCTCAATGTATGCAGGCTGAATTTGAGATGAGCATGATGGAAGAATTGAGATTCTTTCTGGGAATTCAAGTCAATCAGACTCCAGATTGCACTTACATTCATCATACCAAATATGTTAAAGAGCTTCTGAAGAAGTTTAACATGACTGAGAGTAAGATGGCAAAGACTCCTATGTATCCAACAAGTACTCTTGGTAAGGAAGAGGTAAGTAAGAAAGTAGATCAGAAACTCTACAGAGGTATGATAGGATCTCTTCTCTACTTAACTCCTTCTAGACCTGATATTTTATTCAGTGTATGCTTGTGTGCAAGATTCCAATCAGATCCTAGAGAATCACACTTAACAGCTGTTAAGAGGATTCTAAGGTATCTGAAAGGTACTTCTAATGTGGGTTTGTGTTACAGAAGCTCTGATGATTTCGAATTAGTTAGATTCTGTGATGCTGATTACGCTGGAGACAGAGTGGAAAGAAAAAGTACTTCTGGAAGTTGTCAATTTCTGGGAAGAAATCTAATCTCCTGGTACAACAAGAAACAACCTACAATTGCACTATCAACTACAGAAGCAGAATATATTGCTGCTGCAGGATGTAGCACGCAGATGCTCTGGATGAAAAGTCAGCTAGAAGACTATCAGATCTTTGAGAGTAATGCTTCTATATTCTGTGATAATACTTCTGCTATATGTTTGTCTAAAAACCCCATTTTACACTCTAAGGAAAAACACATAGAAATTAAACATCACTTCATCAGAGACTATGTTCAGAAGGGTGTCATAAACCTAGCCTTTGTTGATACAGATCATCAATGGGCAGATATTTTCACAAAACCCCTTGCTGAAGATAGGTTTAAGTTTATTCTAAAAAATATTGGTATGGGATTTTGTCTAGAATAATATTTATCAGAAGCAAACTTCTCAAATGCAAAAATGTTTAAGACTCTGAAGTATTTCACTTATTATTTAGTTGATTTCTTGAATTATTATTTTTGTGTGGATCTGAACAAACCAATCTCAGCAGACCTGAACGTTAGCTAATGTTTCATTTCTCAAGAGAATTCAGAAGCACATGCAAGCAAACACGTGTCACTCTGAATCTGAAAAGATGGCGTGTACAACACTGAAGAGACGTTTAAGGTATTGTTTGAATAGTTAAATTCTTGGTTCCCCCCCCCCTAAATTGTCAGAATCAATTAATGCTTTGAAATGATTATTATTCTTTTCATTAAATTCTATTTAATGCTAAGTGAATACGTGCTAATTGTGCCTGTTTGTGTGCCCTAGCTTCTCTCTATAAATACCACAAATCACACCATTTCACACTTTTCACTTCACAAACAATTTATGCATTTCTGTCTACTCTTTGCTCTTCACAAAAACCCTAAACCTTCATCCAAATCTTCTTCATCTTCAACAATGGTAACATTATCCTCAACATCAGCTCAGTTTCAATCATCTATGGCTGCAATTACGTCATCAAACATGGGTGTTACTCCCTTTAAGGAACCTGTAAGAACCTTGTTAACCCCTGTGGACAAGCTTGAAGTTCTTTGTGAATCCATGGTGGAATTTTATTCTCTGGCTGAAAATGGGTTTGAGTTACGTTCTATTATTGATGCATAAGGCTGGGTTAAATATTTTGATAGGTTGTTTGGTCCAGTGTATCCACACTTGGTGAAGGAATTTTGGATTCATGCTTCTGTTTATCCAAAGTTCATCCTCTCTTCTGTTCTGGGAAATGAGATCATAATCACTGAAGATCTCATCAGGAAACTCATAGGGTATAAGGAAACTGATGGTGTTTGTCATCTGCCAGCTGGGCGTGTTGACATGGAAGAAGTGTATGAGGAAGTTATTGCATCTGGACAGACTTCTAACAAATTTAAGGATCTGAAACCTAACTACAAAATCTGGGCAAAGATTTTTCTGGGATGCATCAATCACAGAAAATCAACTAATTCTCCAGATTATGTGAATAATGAACAACTCTACTTCATGTACTGCTTAAGTCAGAGTACAAAAGTAGACCTGCCCTACATTCTCTTTATGCATCTGTGGAATCACATCAATGCCTCCAGAGAATCCATAAAGGATAAGGGACAGAAGATCAGGACGTTGATTCCTTTTGGAAGGCTGATCTCAGACATTCTGACAGAGAATGGTCTGGTAACTGTTTTTTATGAAGCTGGAGTTAAAGATGAGCTTGAATCAATTGTTGGAAAACCATTGAATGCAAAAAGTCTTCAGAGGCTAAAGATTGTGGATGAACTCACAACTGTTCCTAAGAAGCTGAATGTTTCTGAAGTTAGTCAGAAGAGGATTCCAGTTCAAGACTTTCCACTCTTTGGTGCTGAAGAACCTAGGGATATTATTCTAAGGTATATTGATGCGTGCAAAGCAGATGGAACACCTATTCCTGCTAATATTCTGATTCGTGCTAGAGAACCTATGCCAGATGTTTATGAAGAGAACATGAGAAAAAGAAGACAGTTAGAAGCAGAAGAGACTGCCGCACAGAAGAAATAGAAAGTTGCTGATAAACCACAGAAGCAGATTAAGAGAAAAGCTTCTGGAGAAGTTCCTCCTATTCCTGCCAAGCGCATCAAGATAAGAGGTACTAAATCATCTTCATCTTCTATTTCTAAAATTGCAGTAGATTTATCAACAGTTAGCTCTGTTCCTAAACCCCCTCCTTCTCAAAATCAAACTACTTCCTCTCCATCTCAAACCTCTGAACCACCTACAACATCTGATCATATTCCCACATCATCATTAAAATCATCTGATCCATCTCAATCTTCTGAACCACCAACCAAACCAATTGCTTCTGATCAACCTGCACAACAAAAGGTTTCTGAATCACAACCTCCAAATGATTCTGTTCCCCTTAAACCTATCTCTCCTACACCTCCAGAATCCACTCACACATCATCTGAACCACAACCTTCACAAACAGTAGAACCAATACAAACACCTTCAGAAGAATCAACTCCAAAACAACCAGAACAACAACGAGAAACACAACTAGAAAAACAACAAATATCTCAACCAGAAATTCCTCCATCAGAACCCACACCAACATCACAAGAATCAACAATTCCAACACCACAACACCCTGAAATTTAAAAAAACTCTGTTCCTAAACCCATACAATCTGACCCAGTTACATCTGAAACTTTTGCATCTGAACAAGCTGCATTTGCACCAGTTGTATTTGAATCACCTTCATCCATACCTCCTAATCCTCAACCAGAACAAACCAACCCCACTGAATCAAACATACCTAAATATGAGATTCTAGACATCCAACCCCTCAGAATGATGTTTGACGTATCTTCTACATCATGTCCCTCATCTACTTCATCTGGTTCATCTGAATCTGATATTCATCCAGATGTTAGATCACCTCCCTCTCTCAAAGGCCTTGAACCAACCCAACCTGAACCAACCCAACCTGAACCAACACAACCTGAACCAACCCAACCTGAACAAACACAACCTGATACATCTATTACATCTGATGCTATCATTCCTGAATCCAATCCTGAACCTACACCAAGAACATCTGAATTTGTTTCATTTGCTTCTTGTAAACCTTTTCCATCTGATCCCCTTCCATCTGGACTTGAAGTAGAAAACTTTTTTGATTAACCAACTCAATCAGCTTTTGTTCCATACCTTGATAAGCCAAGACAATCTGCGTTTGTCCCATACTTTTTGATAAAACATTTATTATTCCACGAATTCGCCAACGTAAACCATTCTTTCATCTCATGCCTGCTAAATCACCACCACCTTATCCTAGCCCTTGGATCATCATCTCAGAATTCACCATTCCACCACCAGAACAACCTAAACCAATAATTCTAGAAGACTTTCTTAAACCAAAACCTAGGCTGAATGTTGATAATCTATTTTATAGTTTTATGAAAGAATTTAAGATGCATTTAGGCTCTGTGAAGAAAAGATGTTTGTCAGCCATGAACTTCAGTGAATCTGATGCTATTTGGAATAACTTCATTTTGAGATTCAATACTGTTGCTTCTAATCTGAAGAATGCTTGCTCTGATGATGCGAAGCTCAGATTTGCTAAGTTTACCAGAACTATGCTCTGTAATATGAAAAGATCTCCAACTATGCTTCTTGAAGATGTTCCGTCAACTTCTGGAGTGTCTGTTGCTTTTAAAACTCTTGAAGAATCTGCTTCTGAAGCTATCTTGGAAGAGAATCCTATGGCTCTAACAATAGTGACTCAACCTTCTGCATCTGAATTTGTGGATCCTGACTCTGCAACTCCAATGATTCTTGACTCTGCTCCTGCTCCAGAATCTGCTCCATCCTCTTCATCTGAAATCAAGAAAGAGAATCCAGACTTGGAAGATAAGATTGCAGTATTGGAAGCTGGACAATCTGAAATCAAGTCATGGATGGCCAAGCAAGACCAGAAGATTGAGAACAAGGCACAATGTATGTCTAAGCAAGATCAGAAGAATGAGAACATGGCACAATGGATGAAAAAGCAAGAAGAATCCTCATCTGAGATCACTCATCTTCTGAAGATGATTTTGTCCAAGCAAACCTAGTTTTATGTTTTCTCTATCTGATGTTTGTGCACATGTACTTGAATTTATCTGATGATTTGTCTGTTTTATCTGAATGAATGATTGACTCTGATGTTTTCTCTGCATGAATGTATCTTTTCTCTGTTTCCTTTTATTTGTCCTTAAAAGCTTTACTTTTTTATTATGACAAAAAATGGGGAGAAAATGGATCTGACTGTTCAAATAAACTCTACCTAAATGAAATTCAGACATATCTAATTATAACTAACGTAAATTCTTAGTATTTCAGAACATATGAAAAATCTGAAAAATTCTTTAAAAGTAACTCTGAGATCTCCAGATCAAGTTTAACCTATCAGTCTCTGATTCTAGAACTTTCATCCAAGTCAAGATCTATTTTTTAGAACAATCAGGCTCTGATTCTGAAAAGAATACTCATGCAAAAAGGGAAGTTTCTATTCCTTCTAAGTATTCAATTCAGGGGGAGATTCATTATCTCAGGGGGAGTTATAATTATATTTTTATTGAACAAAATTTCTTATGTTTTTGTCATCATCAAAAAGGGGGAGATTGTTATAACACAGATTGGTTCTTAATTATATCTCTATGTTTTGATGATAACTCTTATGAAATTTTGTATTAAAGAATTATATACTCTAAAATTTGTTTAAGTATGTTTGATGCAGATATTAAAGTGAATATTATTCTGAAAGCAAATTAGATCTGAACATGAAATTATGCAAGGCTCTGAAGCATCAGAAGCATCTCTTAGAAGAATCTGACTGCTGCCTACAAAAGATTCTGAGCGCTGCCTACAGAAGGATCTGAAGCATAAACCAGAAGCATCTGAAGAATTGAAGAATTTTGTATGAAGAGTTTCAAGCTTAGTTTATTTCAGAAGACTCTGATAGTACTATGCTGCCAGTACTGAGGCTCTGATCCTAAAACTCTGCTCTGAACAATTACACGCTGAAAGCACACTTGCTGCAATGCTCTGATTCAGCAAACTCTGATGAACATCAAAGGCTCTGATCATTCAAGGCTCTGATGTTACTTGCTGAGTATTAGAAAACTTGTTGAAGAAGAATTCAAAGTTATGTCCGTTGGATAGATAAAACGACTCTTTCCTTATTTATGTTAGACACAAGAACACAGACAAAAAGGATTTATCTGTGCATTCTACTTCTAGGAAAGGTCACGTGATGTGAAGACAAAAAGGCTACAACCATTTTCAGTACACAGTCTTCAACGTGAAAACAACTTGGACTGCTGTGCCTATAAAAGCAAGACTCCATCACTCTTCTTCAGTTGACGAAATATTGAAAGAAATTCATTACAAGCTCTCATACTAATCTTTATCTTGCTGAATTTATTTCTAAGTTCTTAAAAACTTAAGTGTAAAATCACAATTGTGATATAGCTTAATTAGAAGCATTTAAACACTTGTTTTATTCTTACATTTGATTGTAAAAGATCCTTAAGAAGATCCAGTTGGGATCAGTAGTTCTTAAGAAGACTAAGAACAGTTGCTCTTTGAAACAACCCAATTTTCATTAATTAATTAGTAAGGTTAATTAATTTAATTAATTGACTTATTTTAATTATTGGATTTATTTGGTAGATAATTGATGAGGGAAATAGAATGGAAAGAAAATAAGGAAGTATATAAGGAAAGTGGAAGAGGAAAGAAAAGATAGTAAGAAAAAGGAAATAGAAGAGAAAGAAATAGAGAAAGAGGAGAAAAGAGAAGAGAAGAGGAAAATTGGAAGAGTCATCAAGAATCAACTTCAAGTTCCGATTAATCGAGGTAAGGGTGAGAAACATTATTATTTGATCAATGTGTGTGATTATGTATGCTTGGGTTGGGTTTTTAGATGTTTTTCTACTATTTCCATTTTAGGGCAGAAGTTGGATTTATCGGTAGAATGGATAATTAATCAGATAGAATCTGTTGTAAGTGAGGTAGAATAGTCGAGGTTTATGATACTAAGGTTATTTGGACTGATTGGATGAGAATCGGTCGGTTTTGGAGAGGGATTGAATTTCTGAACAGTGGGGAAACTCTGATCACAGACCTTCGCTAGTTGTTCGCTAGGCGAGCTGGTCGCGAGTGTTCGCTGGGTCCTCGCCTAGCGAGCCTGCAACAAAGGAAAACAGAATGTTTTTGGTCTGTTTCGCTGGTAGCGAGTCTGGTAGCGAGCATGTTCGCTAGGGCCTCGCTGAGCGAACTGGTAGCGAAGCCTTCCAGTGGCTTCTGTTGGGGTTCGCGAGCTTGTTTGCTAGGCGAACAGCTAGCAAGTGTTCGCTAGGTGCTCGCCTAGCGAAGTGGTGGCGAGTATGACAACATCTTGTTTTCTGTGATTTTCATTCCATGTTGTGTTGTGGTTCGATCGGGTTCGATTATTAATGGAATAAAATGTTATATGCTGTATGTGTATGTGCTGTGGGTAGCCGTAAGACGTGAATCCTAGATGTTGGATTAATTGATATTATGTGGCCGTTTGGCATTTCCATATGCATTGTTAATTTGATTAGAATGCATAATGTGTTGTAATTGAATACGTTGTCGTTGGCACGATATTATGGACTAATACATGGGAACATATTGCTAGATATGTGTGTTGTTTAAAATTGAACTGATATTGATTGTGAATGCATATTATGTTGTATGCGATTATGTGTGAATAATGCATAGGAGCATATTGTTAGGTATGCGTGCATTGTTTGGTGAACATGTTGATGAAAAGTATGAATACTTGATTATTTGACTTGTTGTGTGTGCAATCTTATTTTAATTCTTGAAGGGAGGAATTATGTGAATGCATGGGATTAAGACGTGTGATCGGTCTTAAGTGCATTTGTTATTGATTGCATATGTATCATTTAGTCAAGAGGCAATGTCTGCTAGTTTCGTGGAGACTAGTGGCTTGTCCCAAACCTAAAAGGGTGGGTTTAAGAGCCTAGGGGACGAGCTTTGTTGTTATCGGTCTAGAAGGGTGGACCCGGTTTAAGTGTAAAAACCGAAAAATGATAACAAGTGTTGGTACCACATAGCATTGAGTTGTGATTGAGTCATATAGCATAAATGTCATTGATATATGAAGTATGCTTGTGAATGTGACGTGTTTGGATGATTGTGAAATATGCATGAAGGGATATGCTTGATGCTTGTTCATATTTATTTATTTTTATGACGTGATGAATATGACTATGAAACGAAATGTGGTGAGAAATGTGGATTTTATATAATGACTTCTTGTATATATATAATCTTATGCATTGATTATTATGGTAATATTTTTCACCCTTCTGTTGTTTTATGATGCTCTATGAGGCATTGCAGATTAGGTTGCTGGAGGTTTCTTTTGTGAAGTATAGCTTCATTCTTTTGAGTCGGACTGCTCTGATTATGTAACACCGGGTAGTTAGGCTTGTATAACATTCTTTTGTGATACATTTGTGATGTATCAGTTGATAATGTTTTATAACATGAATGATTGATGAACCAACTGGATAACATGTATTTATGTGATTAAATGTTTTGAAGCAATTTAAATGTTTTAATCTTCCGCTTTAATTTTAAATATCGAGACGTGGGTGTAAGGACCAAGTTCCTCTATTTTGAAAACTATCCCACGGTTGCATATTTGTATAGAGCAGGCGTTGAATGTTTTATTGGTGATAATGTGACATACTTCTTTTATACCGTACTTTAAAGCATACTCTGATAAATTTTATATGTGCCTATATATATTTATTGTTTATTTGGGGGTATAGAAGGGGGTGTTACATTAAGTGGTATCAGAGCAGGTCGGTCCGTCCGGCCAAGTTGTTAGTGTGTTGTTCTCTGAGTATATTGATATATGTGTGTGTTACACTATCGATATTGGTTGTTCTTACGTGGTTCTGTTGTTGGAATTCAGTAAGATGGTTGCAGGTAGGAATGACGAAGCAATTGCGGAGGCTTTAACGAGATTGGCTGGGGCAATTGGGAAGAATTCTCAAGCCAATATGAATGTGGGGAATAATGCTGATGATGAATTCCGTGCTTTGGGAAGGTTCCAAAGGAATAATCCACCGACGTTCAAGGGAACCCACGAGCCTGACAAAGCACAAATTTGGTTGAAAGCTATTGAGAAGATTTTTCGGGTTATGAATTGTTCGGATGCATAGAAGGTGCAGTTTGGAACTCATATGCTCGAAGAGGAAGCCGAAGACTGGTGGGGTAACACTCACCAAAGATTTGAAGAGGATGATAGTGTGATCACTTGGGATCTTTTTAGAGAGACATTTCTGGAGAAGTATTTTCCAAAAGATGTGCGGGGAAAGAAAGAGATTGAATTCCTTGAGCTGAAGCAAGGTAATTCGACGGTAGCTGAGTATGCGACAAAATTTGAGGAGTTGATCAAGTTTTGTCCTCACTACAACACTGTTAATGCCGAGAGATCTAAGTGTCTCAAATTTGTGAATGGCTTGAGACCTGAGATCAAACAAGCTATTGGTTATCAGGAAATCCGGCAATTTTCTGAGTTGGTAAATAAGAGTAGGATTTACGATGAGGATAGTAGGGCTCGATCTAGCCACTACAAGAGCCTAAGTGATAAGAAAGGAAATAGCCAATTTAGAGGGAAACCTTACGTGACTCCTGCTGATAAAGGGAAACAAAGGGTTGGTTTCGGTAAGAAGCCAAGTGGGGGAGTTTCTACACCGGTGAGATGTTATAGGTGTGGTGAAGGGGGACACCGTCCTCCGGAATGCAAGAGTGTTGAGAAGACGTGTTTTAAGTGTGGCAAGCCAGGCCATAAAGCTCTTGAGTGCAGAGGCAGTACAGGCGTGACTTGATACAATTGTGGCGAGCAAGGACACATTAGTACCAAATGTGATAAGCCGAAGAAGAATCAAGGGAGCGGAAAAGTGTTCGCTCTATCTGGATCTGAGACTGCTAGTGAAGATCGATTGATCCGAGGTACGTGTTTTATTAACGGTATACCTTTGATCGCTATAATTGATACCGGAGCTACGCATTCTTTTATTCCGTTGGAGTGTGTTAGAAGGTTGAATCTTGAGATGTCTGTTATTGGTGGTGGCATGGTTATTGATACTCCTGCTATGGGTTCGGTAACTACACCGTATGTGTGTTTGAATTGCTCTTTGAGTATTTTCGGTAGAGACTTTGGGATTGACTTAGTGTGTCTTCACTTAGATCAACTTGACGTCATTCTTGGAATGAATTGGTTGAAATTCAATCGGGTTTATATTAACTGTTTTGATAAAACGGTTATTTTTCCTGAATCGAACATTGAAAGGGATTTGTTTATGACAGCGAAGCAAGTGAAGGAATCGGTACAGGATGGTGCAAAGGTATTTATGTTAATGGAAACTTTGAGTATTGGTGAAAGTTGAGCAATTGACGCTTTACCAATTGTCCGTGATTTTCTGGAAGTTTTTCCTGAAGAGATAAGAGACTTACCGCCGGAACGAGAGGTGGAGTTTACGATCGATTTGATTCCTGGAACTAGTCCGATATCGATGGCTCCGTATTGTATGTCCGCATCAGAACTGAAAGAGTTGAAGAGTCAACTTGAAGATTTACTTGATAAAAGGTTTATTCGTCCGAGTGTGTCGCCGTGGGGTGCACCAGTGTTGTTGGTTAAGAAGAAAGAAGGTTCTATGAGACTTTGTGTGGATTATATGCAATTGAACAAGATGACTATCAAGAATAAGTATCCACTTCCGAGGATTGATGATTTGATGGATCAGTTGGTTGGTGCAAGCGTGTTTAGTAAAATAGATTTGAGGTCTGGGTATCATCAGATTCGTGTGAAAGTTGAGGATATTCAGAAGACTGCTTTTAGAACGAGGTATGGACACTATGAGTATTCTGTTATGCCATTTGGTGTGACTAATGCACCAGGTGTATTTATGGAGTATATGAATAGGATTTTTCATCCTTATTTGGACAAGTTTGTTGTGGTGTTTATTGATGACATTTTGGTCTACTCGAAGAGTGAAGAGGAGCCTGTCGAACATTTGAAAATTGTGTTGTCTGTGTTGAAAGAGAAGCAATTGTATGCGAAACTTTCTAAGTGTGAATTTTGGTTGAAAGAAGTGAGTTTCCTTGGTCATGTAACTTCAAGTGAAGGTATTGCGGTTGATCCATCGAAAGTTGAAGCGGTATCGCAATGGGAGACTCCGAAATCAGTTTTTGAGATTAGAAGTTTTCTTGGTTTAGCGGGTTATTATCGCAAGTTCATTGAAGGATTTGCTAAGTTATCATTGCCGTTGACGCGGTTGACTAGGAAGGGTCAAGCTTTTGTTTGGGATGCCAAGTGTGAAGAGAGTTTTCAGGAACTTAAGAGAAGATTGACGACATCCCTTATTCTGATTTTGCCAACTCCGGAAGAGCCGTTTGTTGTGTATTGTGATGCTTCTTTGATGGGCTTGGGAGGTGTGTTGATGCAGAATTATCAAGTGGTAGCATATGCTTCGAGGAAACTCAAAGTGCATGAGAAGAATTATCCAACGCATGACTTAGAGTTGGTCGCCGTTGTATTTGTACTAAAACTTTGGAGGCATTATTTGTTTGGTGCGAGATTTGAAGTGTTTAGTGATCACAAGAGTTTGAGGTATCTCTTTGATCAAAAGGAATTGAATGCAAGACAAAGAAGATGGTTAGAACTTTTGAAGGATTATGATTTTGGGTTGAATTACCATCCGGGTAAAGCGAATGTGGTAGCGGATGCGTTGAGTTGGAAATCGTTACACATGTCAATGATGATGGTAAGAGAGTTGGAATTGGTTGAGCAATTTCGTGATTTGAGTTTGGTGTGCGAGGAGACTTCCTATGGAGTTAAACTTGAAATGTTGAAGCTTACTAGCAGTATTTTGGATGAAATCCGAGAAGGGCAGAAATCCGATTTGAGTTTAGTGGATCGGTTGACTTTGATCAATCAAGGCCAAGGTGGTGATTTTCAGATTGATGAGAATGGTATTATGAGATGTCTTGATAGAGTTTGTGTTCCAGATATTGATGAGCTAAAGAAGAGTATCCTTGAGGAAGGACATCGTAGTGGATTGAATATTCATCCGGGTGCTACTAAGATGTATCAAGATTTGAGGAAAGTATTTTGGTGGCCTCGTATGAAGAAGGATATTTCCGAATTTGTGTATTCTTGCTTGACTTGTCAGAAGTCGAAGATTGAGCATCAGAAGTCGTCGGGTTTGATGCAACCGTTGCTTATTCCTGAGTGGAAATGGGATATCATTTCTATGGATTTTGTCTCTGGATTACCGAGGACGCCGGGTAATTTTGAAGCTATTTGGGTTATCGTGGATAGATTGAATAAATCTGCTCACTTTATTCCTATGCGAATGGATTATCCGTTAGAGAGATTGGCCAGGTTATACATCGAGAGGATTGTCAGTTTGCATGGTATTCCGTCTAGTATTATGTTGGATCGGGATCCGAGATTCACTTTGAGATTTTGGGAGAACTTGCAAAGTCCTTTGGGTACGAAGTTGTGTTTAAGTTCAGCTTATCATCCTCAGACAGATGGTCAGACCGAGAGGACTATTCAATCGCTCGAGGATCTTTTGAGAGCTTGTGTGTTGGAGAAAGGAGGAGCTTGGGATAGCTACTTGCCTTTGATTGAGTTTACTTACAACAACAGTTTTCATTCGAGTATTGGTATGACACCGTTCGAGGCTTTGTATGGTAGACGGTGTAGGACGCCATTGTGTTGGTATGAGTCAGGAGAGGGTCTTGTAATTGGACCCGAGATAGTTCAGCAGACTACGGACAAGATTAAGATGATTCAAGAGAAAATGAGGATTTCTCAAAGTCGTCAGAAGAGTTATCATGACAAGAGGAGGAAGGCACTTGAATTTCAAGAGGGGGATCATGTGTTTCTTCGCGTTACTCCAATGACTGGTGTTGGTAGTGCATTGAAGTCGCGTAAGTTGACGCCGCGTTTCATTGGTCCTTATCAGATTTTGCAGAGGATAGGAGAAGTGGCCTATCGTGTGGCTTTACCACTGTCGCTTGCTAATCTCCATGATGTGTTCCATGTATCTCAGTTGAGGAAATACATTGCGGATCCGTCTCATGTAGTCCAAGTAGACGATGTGCAAGTGAGAGATAACCTAACTGTGGAGGTATCACCTATGCGGATAGAGGATCAGAAGTTGAAGCAACTTTGAGGCAAAGAGATTTCTTTGGTGAAGGTCGCTTGGGGAGGACCGGCTGGTGGAAATGTGACTTGGGAACTGGAGAGCCAAATGAGGGAGTCTTATCCAGAACTGTTTGAACCAGGTAACATTTTCGAGGACGAAAATTCCTAAAGTGGGGGAGGGTTGTAACAGCCCAATTTTAATTAATTAATTAGTAAGGTTAATTAATTTAATTAATTGACTTATTTTAATTATTGGATTTATTTGGTAGATAATTGATGAGGGAAATAGAATGGAAAGAAAATAAGGAAGTATATAAGGAAAGTGGAAGAGGAAAGAAAAGATAGTAAGAAAAAGGAAATAGAAGAGAAAGAAATAGAGAAAGAGGAGAAAAGAGAAGAGAAGAGGAAAATTGGAAGAATCATCAAGAATCAACTTCAAGTTCCGATTAATCGAGGTAAGGGTGAGAAACATTATTATTTGATCAATGTGTGTGATTATGTATGCTTGGGTTGGGTTTTTAGATGTTTTTCTACAATTTCCATTTTAGGGAAGAAGTTGGATTTATCGGTAGAATGGATAATTAATCGGATAGAATCTGTTGTAAGTGAGGTAGAATAGTGGAGGTTTGTGATACTAAGGCTATTGGGACTGATTGGATGAGAATCAGACGGTTTTGGAGAGGGATTGAATTTCTGAACAGTGGGGAAATTCTGATCGCAGACCTTCGCTAGCTGTTCGCTAGGCAAGCTGGTCGCGAGTGTTCGCTGGGTCCTCGCCTAGCGAGCCTGCAGCGGACGAAAACATAATGTTTTTGGTCTGTTGGGGTTCGCGAGCTTGTTCGCTAGGCGGACAGGTAGCAAGTGTTCGCTAGGTGCTCGCCTAGCGAAGTGGTGGCGAGTATGACAACATCTTGTTTTCTGTGATTTTCATTCCATGTTGTGTTGTGGTTCGATCGGGTTCGATTATTAATGGAATAAAATGTTATATGCTGTATGTGTATGTGCTGTGGGTAGCCGTAAGGCGTGAATCCTAGATGTAGGATTAATTGATATTATGTGGCCGTTTGGCATTTCCATATGCATTGTTAATTTAATTAGAATGCATAATGTGTTTTAATTGAATACGTTGCCATTGGCACGATATTGTGGACTAATACATGAGAACATATTGCTAGATATGTGTGTTGTTTAAAATTGAACTGATATTGATTGTGAATGCATATTATGTTGTATGCGATTATGTGTGAATAATGCATGGGAGCATATTGTTAGGTATGCGTGCATTGTTTGGTGAACATGTTGATGAAAAGTATGAATACTTGATTATTTGACTTGTTGTGTGTGCAATCTTATTTTAATTCTTGAAGGGAGGAATTATGTGAATGCATGGGATTAAGACGTGTGATCGGTCTTAAGTGCATTTGTTATTGATTGCATATGTATCATTTAGTCAAGAGGCAATGTCTGCTAGTTTCGTGGAGACTAGTGGCTTGTCCCAAACCTAGAAGGGTGGGTTTGAAAGCCTAGGGGACGGGCTTTGTTGTTATCGGTCTAGAAGGGTGGACCCGGTTTAAGTGTAAAAACCGAAAAATGATAACAAGTGTTGGTACCACATAGCATTGAGTTGTGGTTGAGTCACATAGCATAAATATCATTGATATATGAAGTATGCTTGTGAATGTGATGTGTTTGGATGATTGTGAAATACGCATGAAGGGATATGCTTGATGCTTGTTCATATTTATTTATATTTATGACGTGATGAATATGACTATGAAACGAATTGTGGTGAGAAATGTGGATTTTATATAATGACTTCTTGTATATATATAATCTTATGCATTGATTATTATGGTAATATTTCTCACCCTTCTGCTGTTTTATGATGCTCTATGAGGCATTGCAGATTAGGTTGCTAGAGGTTTCTTTTGTGAAGTATAGCTTCATTCTTTTGAGTCGGACTGCTCTGATTATGTAACACCGGGTAGTTAGGCTTGTATAACATTCTTTTGTGATACATTTGTGATGTATCAGTTGATAATGTTTTATAACATGAATGATTGATGAACCAACTGGATAACATGTATTTATGTGATTAAATGTTTTGAAGCAATTTAAATGTTTTAATCTTCCGCTTTAATTTTAAATATCGAGACGTGGGTGTAAGGACCAAGTTCCTCTATTTTGAAAACTATCCCACGGTTGCATATTTGTATAGAGCAGGCGTTGAATGTTTTATTGGTGATAATGTGACATACTTCTTTTATACCGTACTTTAAAGCATACTCTGATAAATTTTATATGTGCCTATATATATATATATATATTTATTGTTTATTTGGGGGTATAGAAGGGGGTGTTACACTCTTAGTGCTTGCTATTGTAATCAATTGATTAATAGTGGATTAAGTCCTTGTTGAGAAAGACAAATCACTCTTGATAGGGTGGACTGGAGTTGTTGAGTTCAACGAACCAGGATAAAAATCTTTGAGTTTTTATTGCAATAAATTTTTATATATACTTATTCAACCCCCCTTCTAAGTATTTTCTCACCTTCAGGATTAACAATTATTTATGTTCATTTATTGCTTTAATTGTTATTTTCTATTTGTCTTGCAAACTGGTTTTTTCCAGGTATACAATGTCCCAGGCATTTGGTCTAACATATGTTCATGCTTGAATAGAATTTCAATCTCAAACCCCTCATACAAACTAAAAGATTGTTTGATTTTTTGCATAACAAATAGGAAGAGGCAATGCTATTTGGTTTTAAAACATGCCTTTACTTATGTCTTGAGAAATCTTTGAGAAGTTAGGTATTATGAAAGATTCATGAATAAAAATTCCAAGTATCATGAAATCCATCAACAAGGTAAAAACTTAACTACTCTTTACTTGAACTAACTTTTCCACCACTTCTCTTCCTTGGATAATTTCAAAATCGTCAAAGCGTTCAAAATTCCAATCAAAGCCCATAAAGCTCTTCAAATTACATAAGTGTTACAGAATCCCCCTCCACAATATTAGATGAAACACAATTGTGTCGGTACATATAATCACGATCTTCTTCCAGTCACATATGGTGGAGTTTTTTTGCAACAATCATGGTAACTTTATCCTACCTTTTGCAAACAAAGTTTCATGGTATTTTTTCGTACCTGGCATAGTATTTTTTTTTTAGGAATTAGTGCAATAGATATATAAATGGATAATGGTTGGTCTAATCTATGGATTGTAGTTGATTCAGGCATAGTTATGCAAGCTTTCCATAAGCCTTGTTTGATTCCTTCGCAAGTCAAGAACAATTGGAAAATTTATATGGCCTTTTTTCACATAGACATATTTTCATATCAAACATATATATAGAGAAGGAAATTCATGTGTTGGTTTTTTTGTGTGGATAAATTGGGTCTCATATGTAACTCCCTCGCCATTTTTATTCCATTTTTATTTGCTTTAGGAATAATTTTGAACAAAATAGGCTAGGAATGCCTTTTTTAAATATATATATATATATATATATATATATATATATATATATATATATATATATATATATATATATATATATATATATATATATATATATATATATATATATATATATATATATATATATATATATATATATATATATATATATATATATATATATATATATATATATATATATATATATATATATATATATATATATATATATATATATATATATATATATATATATATATATATATATATATATATATATATATATATATATATATATATATATATATATATATATATATATATATATATATATATATATATACTAATTTTTGATGGGTTAAAGGCTTGACCTTCTTCTCTTTTGTAATTATTTTTTTCTCAATATATGAGGCTTTATTAAAAAAAATAGCAGATGATTACAAGATACCATAGTCAGGGGTTCCATTTATGTATTTAATGATAAACATGGCCTGAGTTAGATGGCTAGTCTTAGGATTGGCTGGTGCTGAGCATAAACTCCTAGATAAAATTAATTTCAGGCCAACTAGTAGTAAGATGTAAGATACTAATAATCATGCTCATGTGCATACTTTTATTAACATTTATTCCTTGTTCATCTTTAGTAAACTTGATATGAATGACAATAGGTATTGTACCCTAAAATTTTCCCTCACTTTTTTTTAACATTAACTGTCTTTTGCTTCACATCCATCTGCATCTCCCATTAGGTCATAACTCATAATCATATATTGCATTGGTCTTCTAAGACATGGGATCAAAGGATTTTCTTATTATTGGTGTTTTCCCGGTGATTCAGTTGGTTCCTACTTCAGTCAAGTTAAAGTAAGAGTTGAATTCACATTATCATGAATATCTTCTTAATCAGAGGTTCACCAAGCTTCAAGGTTTTCCCAATTTAGAGGAGTCATCAGAAGTATTGGGTCAGGATTTCATTGGCGTGAATCAGGGTTTAACTCCTTCTCAGGTCAGGTCATTTCATCATTATCAGTGTATCTCAAGAAGGATTATGGTTTCTTACTCATGGTTGAGTTTGGGGACATTTCATCAACTGAGGATCATTGGATATCAAAGTGTTCTTCTATGTTTCCAACTTTATCATTCATGTTCAAGGATTCAAAACATTTGTATTTTTGTTGATCATTAAAGTCAATACAGGATATAAAGGTGTTGTTGTGGATTCATGTTGTGGTCAAGGCCATTGAGGATATTTGTCGATTTTCATGAAAATTGGATTCTTAAATAAGTGAATTTGGATTTGGATTCATCAATGTTTAAGCATACATGTTTTGAGAAATGTTCATCTGGATTGTTTTGAGTTCAAGTTATTAAGGCAAATAATGCATCACATTTTTATCCATTTTAAAGACCATATCAAAGTCGATTCACAAATCATTCCAATTATCCAAATTTGTGTCCATATCCATTTTGTTTTAACCAAAAATCCGCATTTCAAATTCATATCCAACCCATATTCAAATCTTTTTTTAACCTCTTTTTCTTTTTTTTAAATCCACATTTCAAACTACTATCCATTTTTTTCTCACTTCCAAATTCATGTCCAAATATCCAATTTCATTTGAATCCATTCTCTTAACCAATTTCCTATCCAATTTTTAATCCACTTATTCAAGTATTAATAACCTTTTTAGTATCCATATTTAATAACCATAAACCATTTCAAAAAACAACCATCCAAATTTAATCCATTTATATCCATTCCAATTCAAACCATGTATAAACCATATAAACCAATATGCATAGCCACACACAAGGAACCAAGCAGCATTGTTTCATTGGTATGTACATAGGCTATCACATCCATAACAAAAGAAGCATGGCGCCTGATGAGAAAATTTGAGAACGTGACACCCCTTCAACATAAAAGAGGCGTACACAAGCCATTTCATAACAGAAAAAACAAAAGTTCATAGCAGTGGAAAATGGATATACACAGCGAGTGGAAAAGAAAATTAAGTGTACAAGAAGAAGAAACTACACAGCAGGGTACGCGAGATCCATAACAAATTCAGAAAAGCTCACTCTAACAGAATTACATAACTCATTTCCTAACAGAATTCAGATTGCAAAATACCATTCTACCCCCTAATTCATTCTATAAAACTCAGAATTTCAGATTTGCAAAAGGAAAGAGCTTTTCCGTTTTCTCTCCATCTTCAATTCACCACTCATCATCTTCAATTTAAAACCTGCAGAAACCACAATAAACTCTTCACATCTTCGAATCCAATTAACCTTCACCTTCAACCAATTCTCTGCTTCATCATCTCCATAGCCATAACCAACCTGCCACAGGATCCACAAGAACAAGCTCGATTCAACAAATTACGTAGCAACAACATTCACAAAGGTAGAAGAAGAAGGCTACACAAAAGAAGTAACGAGAAGAAAAAGTCAGAGAATCTTACCACGCACTGCGTCCTTGTTGTTATTACCGTCGCACCGTTTCTGCAACTTCATACGCGCAATTGTCACATGCACAAATCAAAGAAAAAGATCTCAGAAGAAGCACAAGAGATTCAAGTCTGAATCGCAACAACAATAACAACAATTGAAGCACGCAAGAGAAAGAAGAAGGTTCAGTCGAAACTCACCGGTAATTTGTCGTCGACGTTGTCGTCATGCAAGTACGTTAATCTCCTTCTGAACCTCGATTTCTTGATGTAATTTGCTGCTAGTTTAAGTTGTTTATGCTTTCCGGTTGAGATTCATTGTGAAGTAGAAACGTTTGAGGGTGAATTGAGGTTCAGAGCAAAAAAATTGATAGAAGTTGTTGATTATTTTGGGGATAGCGGAGGAAGGTGAGTAGGTTGGAGTGAGGAACGAACCGCCGTGGCCATTGCCGTAAGGCGTGCCGACGTGGCGGTGTTCCAGTTTGTTGTTTTCTATAGAAGCTTGTATGGAGAAGTAAGTTCGCGAAGAAGAAGGGAAAGGAAGGAAAGCGCCGGGTAATGTAGTCGCCGACGAATGTGTGAGGAATAGGGGTGTCGCGTTGTGAGTTTGGTTCTGGCGTTGTAGTGTAAGAGCATCTTTAGTGCAGGTTCTGTAGTATTAAATTCTTTAACAGTAACAGTGAATAAGAATGACATGATATTAAGTGAACTAACAATTAGTTTTTGGCAACTATATAACCAAAACACATTATCAAATTTCAATGACTCTAATTATTATTTTATTATTATTTTATATTATTAAAATATCAATAGAGCTCCAACAACACTATTAAGTTTTGGTTTTTTACAAGCAATTATCATTAAAGTAAAAATAACTCAAATCAACTATAAATATTTTAAATCCTACAAATCACTTTGCGCCCACAAAAAGTATCTTAGTTTACCCATTTAGTTTACTCTCACTAAAGATGCTCTAAAAAGAGAAGAAGAAGAAGAACATAGAGGGAGAACGGTGCGTCTGAGCTTGGTTTTGTGTTAGGTTACATTTTCAGCAATTGTTTCAAATCGAGTTACACATGGCATGGATTGGGCTTCAGGCTTTTTCTTTTTCTTTTCGCACCACTTAGTTCACTCGCTACACCCCCTTGGTTTCATCATGAAAAGCCCTTGGGCCTAGCATAGGAAGCCCATGCGCCTGTTTCTCTTCTCACCCCTGAATCCTGGCTGCACCCATTTTATTATTGATTAATTGTTTTTGTTTATTGGATTTTTGATAAGTGATTTTAGTTAATTGATTTAGGATAATTAGATTAGATTTTATTTATGATTAGAAGTTTTTTTTATTAGCTTTTCTTAAGTAGAAATTAATTTTGAATTAGAAATTAATCTCAAATTAATTAGACTTTGGTTTTAATTGAATCTTAGCTTGAGTTGATTTTATTTTTTTCGTAGCCTAGATTAGGAATTAATCTTGATAATTTTGATTAGTTTTGTTCTAATTTTGACTAACTTTTATTTTAATTTCGATGATAGTTTTTTATATTTGTTTTAGATAACTGTTCTATACATTTTCAAATTATTTTGGTTGTATATTTTAGGAGTTTCTTATACTTTGTCATTGATTAATTCTTGAGGATACTTGTGAACACTTTCCTCGATGATACTTGATTTAATCTTGATGCATGCCTCAAGCTTGATGTCTTGACATGAGTGTTGCATGTGCTTGAACCTTGTTTCATATTCGATTCTTTGTGATTGAGATGCTTCGTGTTTACTTGTTGATTACTCTGTACTCACATGGTCCCTTAGGGCTCCCTAGTCCGACTTAATTTCTGATTAAGCTTTGAGTAGGATAGACATTAGCCTCTGAATCCAAGCATGATAACATTAGGATCGAATCGTCTCCCTCACCCTAACCTTAGATCCATATTGCATGATAACATCTAGGATTCAGTTTCCCTTTGACTTTCCATGTGTCTCTCTCTTGTTTCTCACAACAAAATCAAAACACGTAATAAATACGATGAGTATTGGATGCCACAAGCCTTAAGTATATATGAAATGATGAGTGAAGAGTCTCTTCTTACTTCGTCTAGAGTGTTTAGTATACATCCCATTTGAAGGCGATCTTGCGAAGCATTCACTCCTATGTCATAAATTTTAGTGTAATATGAGTCTCAAACAAGTTCAATTAACTTCTGTTAAAACCATCAAACAAATTACAAATGATTTTGTCCTTCGGGATTCTCTTTCAAACCTCTTCAGAAAGGGCATGCTACTTCCGTTCTACCACAAATAGGCATTGATCGCGACTTTCTATGTCTAATATAATCTAACTGCAAGTGCACAGTCTATCGCGTAGTAATAATAGATATCGATCCCACAGGGACTCGTAATCAAACTAGTGTTCTCGGGAGTTACTATGTTTAGCTAGGTAGAATATGTTTAAGGGAATAAAATTGTCACTAAAAGGGAACTAAGAATGCTACTTAGATTATAAATGATTGAATCGATATGTAGTAATTGTGTTCTTCAGGGATTTGACAAGTTACTGGTGTATGAAATAATTTTCAAAGTTTATTTAAGCAGAAAATGGTGATTTGAAGACTCTCGCCTCACGATGGTTATTGACGCTAATCATAATTCTAAGGGCCAAACGTACACTTTCGTATCCCATTCGGGGTTAAAATTATTTTTTGGAAATCTCTAAGTTCTAATTCATTTTAAAGTGCTTTCGCTGTTATTAAAATGAATGACTAGTGTTTACTATCTGACCTTACCGCAACTTTCGCTTGTTGGTTCGTATCTTAATTAATTTCCCACTTTCGTGGCAAAACTACTTTTAAATAAGTTCTCGCTTTCGCGACGAAGTTTATTCAGTAAATCAATTTTAAACACTCAGACCATAAATTACTTTTGAAAAGAAAGTTTTTCAACCAGTTGTTATCAAATCCCATTCGAATTATTACTACATGTCGATTACTTAAGTTTAGCTAGACATGGATTTGGGAAAGATGAAACATAAACAAAAGCAATAAATAATAATTTGCATTATAATAAAACTGGAATCGATTGAAATGAGAAACCTGTAAATATTCCAATTGGCCTTTTGGGCAGATCCTCCACAGATGTTGGCAGGATTCTGGTCTCTATGCCAATTTGATCGTACAATGAAAGTAGAAATTACAAAAGAATGAAAATGGAATGCAGAAGAAGTAAAGAGAAACAAATAAGAATATTAAACTGGAAAATATGCTCTGGAAATAAATTTGGCAGCACTTCGTGGTATGAATGCGGCTCCCTTCTGAGGTCCCCTTCTTCCCCTTTTATAGAAATGAAATTCTAACGGTTATAACTTGAAGAGGGTGGACTTTGAGGCAGAGAAATCAGGGAGTAGTGGTCCACTCTGTGGAAATTGGAACTGCTTCTTTAACGTGTAATTGAAGTGGGGCGTTTTTGCCTGCATGACGGTCGTCACAAGGTGTGACGGTCGTCACCCGTGTGACGGTCGTCATGGAGCTGTGACGGTCGTCACATCAGCAAAAACAGCTTTCTGCGCTTTTCATGATGTTTTCACTCTTTTTTCGTCCGTATTTCATCTGAGATTGCTTCTTTTCTTCATGTTGCCTTGTTTAGACGTGATCGTCGAATACCTGCAAAACATCAGACAAATAACACGGAAATAACCCGAAATCGGATCGAAAACAGTTAAACTTTGGTTGAATTATGCATCAAAATATATATACGATTTCGTGTTATCAAACTCCCCTAAGCTTGAATCTTTGCTTGTCCTCAAGTAAAACATGAAAAAGTCGGCAAGCACGAGGCAGCTTCTTCGTTCGCAGAGTTGGGAAAAACCGGGATTCTTGGTAAGAACAAGACGAGTATCATGACGACACTAGACTACAAGTCTTCGGAGGTCTCCTTTTTATGCAAATCGGTCCCAGTTATGCTACTGTAGCTTGGTGTCAAGGTTCTCGCGGCAAGTTCACCCTGTTTGTTCTAGCGCAATCACATTAAGCCCGTTGTCCGTACACTTTCATGGCAAGTCGACCTGTTAGTGAATATGATCTCATTTCTGTTTTTGATCTTCTTCATTGATCATAAGCTTATGTCATTGATTTTTCAATGAGTTTTCGTGCCGTTGGGCTAAATGCTCGGGTGAGGAGCACCTAACTTAGAAGGAAACGTGTCTTATATTTTTGGGCTATTTAGCTCTCTTTTCATGATTTTTCGTCTTTTTGGAGATCATACACTTATCTGCATCGGTCGCTCGCTTAGAAGTGTTTTAGGATGGTGCTGACTGCTAGTATAAACTACTTGGGGTTGAGTTTGTGTAGACACTTGAGACTTTGGTAAGCGTAGGTAGTGAAACCGACTCGCATAAACCGGAGATCTAAGGTGTCAGGACGGTACTGGTTTTGTTAGAACTGTCGTTTCCTCGGAGTTTCAAAACTTGTTTTGAACTCAGGTGCATTTTCGTGGTGTTTTTGCTTTTGAGGAACGAACGAAAAGTTTTGTTTACGTTGAATAATGTGGGGATGTTTGCGTAACGGCGAAAGGAATATATAAACGAGCTTTATTTTCTAAAAATAGAAAATGTTTAAATAGAAATTACGAAATTCAAAGTACAGTGGAATGGAAATAAAGGCTCCGCTCCCACACTATCTCAATCAGTGTCCCCACTAATTTTCGAAGCATGCGAGAGGGAGATACAACTGAAATGAAAGTACAAATAAACTGGAAATATAGTAAACAAATAAGGAAAGATGGATGACTAATCACGTCCGCTGCCTCGGTCACGTCCACGCTGGCGTCCTCTGGCTCTGGCAAGGGCTACTCGGTCCTCATGACTCATAGCTCCTGTATGGTAGATGGTGTCCCGGAGTCCGTCAACCTGCAAGGTCAGATTCGCCAGGTTCTCAGTGATAGTAGCTTGGCCGGTTTGAAGTTGTTGCATTTGAGTCCGGTGCCAAGCTTCGAACTGGTCAGTTCGGACGATCTTGCCACGCACTACCGGATGGTATTTGCCGTCAGCTCTGGAGCGGATAAGATGAGAGGCTCTGCAGTGGTCGGTGTCAAGGAACACCGAGGGGATGGAATGGAGGTGCTGGAGGCGGTCGCCAAGGTTCAGCCCAAGTGCAATGACAGTGACAATCCCGCCAAAGTAAAATGGCTTCGAGCCACGGTTGCAGTTGGCCTGAATGTGAGCCAGCAGGAACGGGGCGGCGTTGACAGGCTCGTTGTTGAGGACGCAGTGGAGGAAGAAGAGCTCTTTCGAGTTCACCTTATGGTTGCTGTCTCTGGCGAAAATTGTGTTGCTCAATGCTCGGTGAAAGTACCGGATGGTTGGGTTATGGATATGTGTGGCGTGCAGAGAGTCCCAACCATCGGCGTTGAGGCCGGTCAACTGGTACCACAGCGCAAAAGCTTCGTGCTGGAACTGATCGGTGAGACGGCGGTGAGCATTGTCGCCTCGAGGGAAGTGTAGGATTTCGGAAATCTGGTTCTGGTTCACCTGATAGTTTGTGCCGAACATCCTGAAGCATGCGGCACCAGTGTGTTGGTTGAGGTCACCGCTGGAAGTGAGGTAGGTAAACGAACTCAGGAACTCGAGAGTGAGTTGTTCGTATGTCGGAAGTGGGTTGGTGCATAGGTGTCAGAGGCCTGCTCGTTGAAGCATCCAAGTTACGCCTTCCAGGAGTCCGAGCTCCGTAAGCGACGGGATGTGTGGATAATGAGTCGGCTGGAGCGACCTTTGATGGAATGCGGTGTAGTTTGCCCGCTGTCTTTCGCCTAAGTCACCCTCGCTGAAGATAATGTTGCTGATATCTGGGGTTTCTGAATTTCTTGCCATTGTTGGAGGATTGAGAGGTTTCTGAAGATTGGGGTTTTTCTGCAGAATGGGAAGAACTGACAGAAGTGTGGTTTGGAAGTTGAGATTGAAGTTGAAATATATGGTGCAATGTGGGGAGGACGAAAATTTGTAGTGGGGTAGGAGTTCTGATGATTGGAAGTGATAATGGGGGTAGTGGGAGAGAACATGCACCCTGTTATATCAGATATCAGTTTTTGAATTCGTGACGATCGTCACGTATGTGTGACGGTCGTCACCCGCGTGACGCTCGTCAGGGTCCTGTGACGGTCGTCACAGCAGCAAAATCTGCAGAATGCAGAATTTTGCTCTGAGGGCGTTCTTGCAGTGACTTTAAGGCTTAGTATGGATACGACAATGTAATATAGCATCCGACAAACAATGAGTAACATAAAAATAGAATAATTAAATAAAAACTTGAATTGAAATAACATAAAATTGAAATGATTGTATGTAGTACATAAAGAAAACTAACAATGCGAAAAATCCAAATGATTAAACGAAACTAAACTAAACTGAATCTACTGCTAAAAACTAGTATCTAGTCTTTTCGTGTCTTCAGCTCATCGAATTTCCGTGCGTAGTAGTCGACCTGGTCGCAGACTAAATCCATGAATACTACCAGTTCGCTATGTATGCCTGCGATGTCATCTCTTACAGTAGTCAGAGCTGCATCAACGTTGTCCAATCGGAGTAAAACGGTATCCATTTTGTCGGTGGTCTCCTCAGGGATAGGCTCGAGATAAGTGTTGTAATGCGGAGGAGTCGTAGGGTCTACTTCAGCTTCTGATACAACATCCTCATAGTACATATAGTCGTGTGCCTCAGAGATGTGGTCACTGTCATACATATAGTTCTGTGGTGTTGACTGAGGTGAAGGAGGTTCCATGGGCTCATCCAATTCATAAAGCCAGTTGTCCTTGTTGTGGATACTTGTCATCAGATGATCAGGCAGTGTGAATAGCTGGACATGTTTTTCGTTAATGAGGTACTCATACGGTCCAGGTCCCATAGTTCCTAAAATGCGCCTGTTAAAGCAGAATTGAATATTCATGGGTCGGATGGTGCCAAAACGAGTGCTTGCATTTAAGTGGAATCTAAGGCCAAGCTCGTGGGCAATCATTGTCACGAGGCCTCCTATAAAGATAGGTGTCTGTGGTTCCTGCGTGAGGCGTTTGAAAGATCTCATCATGAAAGGCACTGCATTTACTGTACGTCCCTGAGAAGCACAAAACATGATGAATAACTCCTCTTTAGATACTGTAGTAATATTTTCTTCTTTTCCAAACAAGGTGTGAGCTAGTATCTTATGGAAGTATCTGAAGGCTGGGTTATGAATGTCATCATTATACATTCTGTCTGGTTCAGGGTGATAGTCGCCTGTGGTTCTACCCCAGAATTGGTCGAGTTGAAGATCAATATTGTCATCTTCTGCACTGATGAACACATGCGGTCCGCTAGGAAATCCTAGGAGGTTAGCCAGTGACATCCGGCTATGGGATTGGTCCATTCCAAACATTCGGAAGGTAATCAGCTCTGTGTTGGATCCAAAACCATAGTTGGGTATGTATCTGAAAGAACTAAGGAATTCATACGTAAGATCCTTATAGGTAGCAAAACGTGTTTTCAGAGCAGTGTTCTCCCAACCCAGTTGATTGAACAGGTATTGAATGCTATCCGTGATTCCTAATTTATCCATGGTGGACTTATCATGATACAACGTTAAAGCGATTTCTCTCTCAGTTAGTGCTTCAAATCTTGCCTTCTGAGCGAGTCCTCAAAAATGAACTTTGGTGAAGTCGTACGCGGCCATACTCGCAGGTAATTCGGAGAAAACAGAAGGAATGTTTTGAAGACTTTAAAAATCCTGAAAAGTTTAAAACAGGAGTTTGAAGTCAGGATTTTGAAAAACAAAAACGGTAGAAACAAAAGACAAAAGAGAAAAAATAAAATAAAAATACGAAAACAAAACGAAAGTAGAAAAGTAGTAGTAATTGCAAGTTTAGAATTTTTGTTAAATTTTCAAAGTAAAATGGTAAAGAAAAATGAAATACAATAACGAGGGAAATTGGGTTGCCTCCCAGTAAGCGCTGTTTTTAACGTCTAAAGCCTGACGATAGCTTGGTGAGAAGCTATTCGGGTGTTTGAGCTGGAAGCTCAAGCAGTGTTATACTGCAGACTTGAGGACTGTTGTCGTTCTTATTATAATGTTTTAGACGTTACCCGTTTACGATAAACGGTGCATTCGTCTTATCGGTAATTTCAACAGCTCCACTCTGAAGTACTTTAGTCACTTCATAAGGTCCAGACCACCTAGATTTTAGTTTACCTGGGAAGAGTTTTAATCTTGAATTAAATAGCAATACGATGTCTCCCACACTGAATTGTTTCTTGACTGAACGTTTATCATGCCACTTTTTAGTTCGTTCTTTGTAGATACGGGCATTTTCGTAAGTGTCTAATCGAAGTTCTTCCAACTCGTGTAAGTTCAAGATTCGCTTTTCTCCTGCCTCGGTGTAGTTGAAGTTGAGTGTCTTAATGGCCCAGAAGGCCTTATGCTCTAATTCTACAGGGAGATGGCAGGATTTACCGTAAACTAATTTGTAGGGGGTAGTACCTATTGGTGTCTTAAAAGCGGTCCTATAAGCCCATAAAGCTTCTTGTAGCTTTGATGACCAATCTTTCCTTGAGGTAGCGACAGTCTTTTCCAATATCTGTTTTATTTCCCTGTTCGAGACCTCTACTTGTCCGCTAGTTTGCGGATGATAAGGTGTAGCTACTCGGTGTCGGACTCCATATTTAGAGAGAAGTTTATCGAATATTCGCGATATGAAGTGAGATCCGCCGTCACTAATGACAAGTCTTGGTACACCGAATCTAGGAAAGATTGTGTTTTTGAAGAGTTTGATTACTACTCGTGCATCGTTTGTTGGAGCAGCTATGGCTTCTATCCATTTAAACACGTAATCGACAGCGACGAGTATGTAGTTATTACCAAAAGAAGGTGGGAATGGTCCCATGAAATCTATTCCCCAGACGTCGAAGATTTCTACCTCTAAGATTCCTTTCTGAGGCATTTCATCGCGTCGTGAGATGTTGCCAGTTCGTTGGCATCGATCGCACTTTTGCACAGCGATGTGAACGTCTTTCCAGAGGTTAGGCCAGAATAAGCCGGCTTGAAGAATCTTAGCGCACGTCTTGGATGTACTAACATGACCACCGTATGGTGCTGAATGGCATTGGGCAATGATATTTTCTATTTCTTCCTCTGGGACACAGCGACGGTATATGTTGTCGGCCCCTCTTTTGAAGAGTAAAGGTTCGTCCCAATAATAGTGTTTCAGATCGTGGAAGAATTTCTTCTTTTGTTGATAAGTGAGATCCGGTGGAAGCACGCCTGCAGCGAGGTAATTAACGATGTCAGCATACCAAGGTAATGTGACTTGGGCATAGACGGCTTCTACGGCTTTTTCGAATTCTGAATCTTCCGAGATTGAGTTGGGTGTGTCGCTTTCTAATTTGGCTATCAGACGTTCGTACGGGAAATCATCGTTTATCGGTACTGGTTCATGTTTGATGCCTTCTATTCGGGATAAGTGATCTGCAACAACGTTCTCGGTTCCCTTCTTATCTTTGATTTCTAAGTCAAACTCTTGTAATAACAAGATCCATCTCAATAGTCTTGGTTTGGCATCCTTTTTGCTTATTAGGTACCTTATGGCAGCGTGGTCTGTGTATATGATAATTTTTGCTCCTACTAAGTAAGAACGGAATTTGTCAAGCGCAAATATAACTGCTAGAAGTTCCTTTTCTGTGGTAGCGTAGTTCATTTGGGCAGGATCTAAGGTTCTACTGGCATAGTAGATGGCATGGAGTTTCTTGTCCTTCCTTTGTCCTATAACTGCGCCTACGGCATAATCACTCGCATCGCACATGATTTCGAACGGTAGTCGCCAATCGGGTGGTTGCATGATTGGTGCGGTGATAAGTGCTGATTTTAATGTTTCGAATGCTTGTAGACAGTCGTCGTCGAAGACGAACTCAACATCTTTCATCAACAGGCCGGTCAGAGGTTTTGTGATTTTTGAAAAATCTTTTATAAATCTTCTATAGAAACCGGCATGTCCTAGAAAACTCCGTATTTCTCGTACGGATTTTGGAGGTTGGAGATCTTTTATAATCTCTATTTTAGCTTTGTCTACCTCAATTCCTTTATCTGATATGACATGTCCTAGAACTATTCCTTGTCAGACCATAAAATGGCATTTTTCCCAATTTAGGACGAGGTTTACTTTTACACAACGTTCTAATACCATTTCTAAGTTTTGTAGGCATCCTTCGAAACTTTGTCCACATACCGAGAAATCGTCCATAAACACTTCCATGATGTTGTCTATGAAATCGGCAAAGATTGCCATCATGCATCTTTGGAAGGTTGCTGGAGCATTACAGAGTCCGAACGGCATTCGGCGGTAAGCAAAAGTACCATAAGGACATGTGAATGTAGTCTTTTCTTGGTCATCAGGATGGATGGGAATTTGGAAAAATCCTGAGTAACCATCTAGATAGCAGAAATATGAATGTTTGGCTAATCTTTCCAACATTTGGTCTATGAAAGGTAACGGGAAGTGATCTTTGCGTGTGGCTTTGTTAAGCTTCCTATAATCTATACACATTCTGCTGCCAGTCACGACTCTTTTTGTTATTGATTCGCCTTTTTCGTTTTTAACTACTGTAACTCCTCCTTTCTTCGGTACGACATGAACTGGGCTGACCCATTCACTATCGGAGATCGGATAGATGATTCCTGCATCTAGCAATTTCTTTACTTCATCTCTGACCACAGTGCTCAGGATGAGGTTCAGTCTCCTCTGATGCTCTCGAGAGGTTTTAGAGTCTTCCTCTATTGTAATTCGATGCATACAGATTGAAGGGCTTATACCTTTTAGATCGCTTATGTTATAGCCTAACGCGGTGGGGTACTTCTTTAGGACTTCTAATAGCTTTTCGGTTTCTGGTTGTCCTACGTCGGCGTTGACTATCACTGGTCTTTTTAGTTCATCGTCTAGAAATTCATATCTAAGGTTTTTGGGTAGTGTTTTAAGTTCTAAAGATGGGTTCTTCGGACCTGGCATATGGTTTGGGGTCAGTGCTAAACTTTCGCTTAGGCTGTCGTCTTTATACGGTTTACGCCAATCATCGTCTTCAGAAATATCGGGTATTTGAATCTTTATTATTTCTGAATAGGTGGTCTCTTCATTTTCAAGTTCTCTTATGCATTCGTCGATTTCGTCTACTAAATAGCAGGTATCGTCTATGGCTGGTGCTTGTAAGAACTTGGTGAGAATGAACTCTATCTTTTCTTCTCCTACTTCGAATGTTAGCCTTCCTTTCTTCACGTCTATAATAGCTCCGGCTGTAGCTAGGAATGGTCTTCCTAGGATAATTGGGGTTACAGTGTCCTCCTTGATGTCCATGATTATGAAGTTGGTTGGAATGTAGAATTGTCCTATGCGTACTGGAACGTTTTCCAGTATTCCAACGGGGTATTTTACTGATCGGTCAGCTAATTGTACGGACATTTTGGTTGGTCTGAGGTCTCCCATATTCAGCTTTTTGCATATAGATAGGGGCATAACACTGATACTGGCTCCTAAATCGCATAGAGCTTTGTCTATTACGAACTTTCCTATGACGCAGGGTATGGAGAAACTACCTGGGTCTTTTAATTTAGGAGGCATGCGGTTCTAAATAATAGCGCTACACTCTGCAGTAAGTGTAACTGTTTCATTATCCTCGATCTTTCTCTTATTCGACAGGATTTCTTTGAGAAATTTAGCGTATGACGGCATTCGAGGTATCGCTTCTGTAAAAGGGATAGTAATATTCAGTTGTTTAAGAAGCTCTACAAATTTCTTAAACTGTCCTGAAGTTTTAGAGTTTATTAGTCTTTGAGGATAAGGAATAGGTGGTTTATATGGCGCTGGAGGTGCTTGAGTTTTTTCACTTGCGGTATCCTCCTTCTCGTTGTCTTCCTTCTTCTCTAACTCGGATTCCTTTTCTGCTTGTTCAGTTGGTTTTTGTTGCATGGCTGAGTTTTCGGTCCTCGGATTGATCGGTTCGTCCAATTCTTTTCCGCTTCTTAGTATTATAGCATTGGCTTGGCCCTTTGGATTCTGTTCTGGTTGTCCAGGAAATGTGCCAGCAGGTGCGGCAGCAGAGGCTTGCTGTTGAGCCACTTGTGATATCTGTGTTTCTAACATTTTGTTGTGGGTGGCTAAAGCGTCTACTTTTCCGGTCAACTGTTTAAGTTGCTCGCTAGTGTGTACGTTTTGATTCAGGAATTCTTTGTTTGTTTGAGCTTGAGTAGCTAAGAATTTTTCCATCATCAACTCGAGGTTCGATTTCCTAGGTGCATTCTGAGCAGCTGGTTTCTGATATCCTGGCGGAGCAGTAGGCATTTGCAATGCATTTTCGCTTTTGTAAGAAAAGTTTGGATGATTTCGCCAACCTGGGTTGTAGGTATTTGCGTAGGGATTTCCTTGAGCATAATTTACCTGGTCTGGTGGGATTCCGGCTAGCAATGGGCATTCGGGCGCATTATGAGTGGTGCTTCCGCATAACTCGCAATTTGGAGTTACTGCAGCGACAGTTGCAGTGGGGTTAACGGTCAGACTATCAATCTTCTGTGCTAGAGCATCTACCTTAGCGTTGAACTTTTCAAGGCTGCTGATCTCGTACATCCCACCTTTCGCTGTGGTTTTCTCAGTTGGAGTGCGTTCACCTCCTCATTGGCAATGGTTTTGTGACATGTTTTCGATTAATTGATAGGCTTCGTCGTATGGCTTATCCATAAGTGCACCGCCTGCGGCAGCGTCTATTGTCAATCTAGTATTGTATAGAAGCCCATTATAGAAAGTATGGATTGTCACCCAGTCTTCTAGACCGTGGTGAGGACATGTTCTCATCATATATTTGAATCGTTCCCATGCTTCGTAAAGAGATTCAGTATCTTTTTGTCGAAATCCGTTGATTTGAGCTCTAAGCATAGCAGTTTTGCTTGGCGGAAAATATCTCGCTAAGAAGACGTCCTTCAATTGCTCCCACGTCGTAACGGAGTTGGATGGTAACGATTGCAACCATGTCCATGCTCTGTCTCTAAGAGAGAATGGGAAAAGACGAAGTCTTATCGCGTCTGGAGTTACTCCATTTGCTTTCACTGTGTCCGCGTATTGTACAAACTTCGTTAGATGTTCGTTCGGATCCTTAGTTGCGTTTCCTGAGAATTGGTTTTGTTGTACGGCTGACAGCAATGATGGTTTCAGCTCAAAATCATTTCGGGTAATAGCTGGGGCAGCAATGCTACTTCTAGGCTCCATCTGAGAGGGTGTAGCGTACGCCTTCAGCGGTTTGTTTGGAGGTCCTTCAGCCATCGTTGGTTCTTCTTCTTCTGATTTGGGAATGGGAGTGAGAGGTTCGGGAGTGTTATGTTTGAGTTGTTTGAGTTGGTACTCAATGATTCGACTTCTTAAATGTAAGAAGCGTTCTAGTTCTGCGACTGAGGGTTTTACGATATCGCCTTGCGGGCGATTACTTGGCATACAATCGACAGAACTAGTAAAGGAAAAAAATAAAAATTGTTAACCTAGTCTATACGGCGTAACAGAAGGTTACACTATTGACTAAACGGGTCCCCGGCAACGGCGCCAAAAACTTGATCGCGACTTTCTATGTCTAATACAATCTAACTGCAAGTGCACAGTCTATCGCATAGTAATAATAGATATCGATCCCACAGGGACTCGTAATCAAACTAGTGTTCTCGGAAGTTACTATGTTTAGCTAGGTAGAATATGTTTAAGGGAATAAGATTGTCACTAAAAGGGAACTAAGAATGCTACTTAGATTATAAATGATTGAATCGATATGTAGTAATTGTGTTCTTCAGGGATTTGACAAGTTACTAGTGTATGAAATAATTTTCAAAGTTTATTTAAGCAGAAAATGGTGATTTGAAGACTCTCGCCTCACGATGGTTATTGACGCTAATCATAATTCTAAGGGCCAAACGTACACTTTCGTATCCCATTCGGGGTTAAAATTATTTTTTGGAAATCTCTAAGTTCTAATTCATTTTAAAGTGCTTTCGCTGTTATTAAAATGAATGACTAGTGTTTACTATCTGACCTTACCGCAGCTTTCGCTTGTTGGTTCGTATCTTAATTAATTTCCCACTTTCGTGGCAAAACTACTTTTAAATAAGTTCTCGCTTTCGCGACGAAGTTTATTCAGTAAATCAATTTTAAACACTCAGACCATAAATTACTTTTGAAAAGAAAGTTTTTCAACCAGTTGTTATCAAATCCCATTCGAATTATTACTACATATCGATTACTTAAGTTTAGCTAGACATGGATTTGGGAAAGATGAAACATAAACAAAAGCAATAAATAATAATTTGCATTATAATAAAACTGGAATCGATTGAAATGAGAAACCTGTAAATATTCCAATTGGCCTTTTGGGCAGATCCTCCACAGATGTTGGCAGGATTCTGGTCTCTATGCCAATTTGATCGTACAATGAAAGTAGAAATTACAAAAGAATGAAAATGGAATGCAGAAGAAGTAAAGAGAAACAAATAAGAATATTAAACTGGAAAATATGCTCTGGAAATAAATTTGGCAGCACTTCGTGGTATGAATGCGGCTCCCTTCTGAGGTCCCCTTCTTCCCCTTTTATAGAAATGGAATTCTAACGGTTATAACTTGAAGAGGGTGGACTTTGAGGCAGAGAAATCAGGGAGTAGTGGTCCACTCTGTGGGAATTGGAACTGCTTCTTTAACGTGTAATTGAAGTGGGGCGTTTTTTCCTGCATGACGGTCGTCACAAGGTGTGACGGTCGTCACCCGTGTGACGGTCGTCATGGAGCTGTGACGGTCGTCACATCAGCAAAAACAGCTTTCTGCGCTTTTCATGATGTTTTCACTCTTTTTTCGTCCGTATTTCATCTGAGATTGCTTCTTTTCTTCATGTTGCCTTGTTTAGACGTGATCGTCGAATACCTGAAAAACATCAGACAAATAACACGGAAATAACCCGAAATCGGATCGAAAACAGTTAAACTTTGGTCGAATTATGCATCAAAATATATATACGATTTCGTGTTATCAGGCATCTTCCCTAAGAATCGCTCATAAAAGACACTTAGCTACCTGTTTGTTGCACCCTAATTTTTGACCACGAGATGCCACCTCTGTTTGCGCATTTTTCTATTGCTATTTGACTTTATTTTAAAATGTATACCTTTTTGTGACTAACCGGTTTGTACAGACTAACCATGTTAACCGTTTGTTCGATTGTGAAGTTAGGACTACTACCGAAAAAGATTGACAGAAGCATAACTGAATTCAGGGCAGTTCATCTTTTAGAGGCGAAAATTAACTGAGGTATGATTGAGTGAATAGACGTCCGAGTTTAAAGTGTCACGTCTGTTAGGCATATCCGCGATGTGGCCTAGAAGACAAAGAGAAGTTTTAAAGTTGGAAAGATGTTGCTAGCTTATGCTCATTGCAAGTTGGATTGTTTATGGTTTAGGAATTAATAAGAGACACCCGTATTTATTCAAAGAATCAATTCATGATTTGAATGCTCATTTGTTTATTATAAAGGAAACAATTACGTGGCATTCAAAAAGAATATTGGAAAGCAATTCATTCTATTAAGACTTCATTGAAACAAAACATCAAGAGATTCTAATATATTCATGAAGGTTCATACACGGATGTAGGATTTATTACATGAAGAAAGTCTAAAGCTCTAAACCCATTATCTACTTCTAAAGCTTCATTAAGATCATGCCATGTTACAAAATATTTCACTGCTGCCAAGATATTTGATGGAAACTACACCATGTCTTCGTTATCTTCTCTCATGGACTACCATACGAACTCCAATAGCAGATGTGTGGTGAATCGCCATTTTGCCCATGAATCCCACCATAGGTCCTGCAGCAAAAGATCAGAGTAGCATTTAAAAAAACCGAAGAAATCAAAAGAGACAACCAGTAATGAGTTGTTGTTGAGAAAATCATGAATCAAAAGTGAGTAACAAAATAAAGGAGTGGAAGGATTTTCAGCCCTCAGTTATTCATCATGGGGCGTGAAGGTCGAGCGGCCGGGAGAGCCACGGCCGAAGCCGTTCCCAACACCCTACCGAACATCGAATTGTAAAATACGGTAATTTCGGACTATCAGCTCAAGCACAAAGTGTTAGCTCAGACCCGAGGGTCATCATCGCTAAGGCAACAATATCAAAACCGAAGGTTCAAACCAATGGTCGTCATCACCAATAGCCTCTCCTCGACAGTTCGAATCCAACCAAAGCATGAGTATCAGCCTGAAAGATGAAGAGAAAGAGTTAAAGAACTCATGACAGAAAATCATAGATGGAACTGGATTGTAAAGGCATCAGTAAAAAAAAACCTTCAGCACAATAACAATCCAGAATATCACCAGAAAAACAGAATGTTGCAACAAGTCTATCAGAAGAACCACAGACAAGCACCAGATTCAAGGTCAAGCATGTTAACCGCCATCAAGTAAATAAGAGTAGGTCGAAGCTGACGGAATACAAGCCACACAAGGCTGAGCAAGCAATTCACATCATCCAACCAACTCACTGAAACTTTACCAACCATAGTGATCCCAACCATAGATGGAGGTCACCAATGCGAGAAGCAGGGCTCAATCATGATCATCATAGCCCAAATTCACAAACCACTGAACCAGCTCGAAAAATAGAACAAACAAGTGTAAGAAAAGAATTAAGTTCAAGTAAAGAGAGGCAGCATGAGTTCAACAGGCAGCAACGAGGTAGCATCAGCTATAGGCATCACAGCTATGGCGACAAGTATCACTCGCAAATACCAACAGTGTAACGATAATCGCCCGCCACAGGTTCAGACATAAGTCATCATCACCGTCATACCTTTCTCACCGATAGCACAAGACCGGCAGCCTCCGATCTATGTTCACCTTTGAAAGAAGAAGAGGAAAAGTCCGTTAATTCAAAGCAAAACAGCCAAATATTTCACTGCAGAAAAAACAGCAACAACAGTTATCAACATTAGACACTTCAGGCTGCGATAACAGGAAAAAACTTCAGGCTGCAAGCAACGTCGGCAGCAAACCGCAGAGTCAACATTAATTACGACAAGCAAAGAGAAGCAACATAACAAAGTGATGTCAGTTGTAAGCATCATAATGCGACAACGACCGTCTCCTTCACAAGCACTTCAGCTTTTGCAAGACGCCGTAACACCAAGGCGCACCAATGTTCATATGTTGTGCAAATCAACAAAGCAATCCCATGTACCTACAACATTGACACAACAGCAGTTAGCTTAACAGGTGCGCATCATCAACAAAGAAAAGGAAAACAAGTTCCTACATAACAGGCCAGTTATTCATTCCCCTCTCGATTCGATGTACTGCTATGCTGGAGAGTTATGTGAAGACAAATCCACCATCATGAGACTCCCACAGCCACATTACTCTATGGGCTTCCAATCCGCATTTTTGGCCCAAACTCACCGCTATCTGCACCTGCCAGATCATAAACCCTAAGTTAGCAAGTTATGAGGGAATATTCCAAAAGAAATCCAATCAGATCCAATCTCAATTTGAACCGCAAAATCAAAGAATTGAATTCCAGTTAATAGCGATCGTCCGAATTAGGAAAGATTTCAAAATTTCATGTAAGCTAAATGGAAAGAATCAACCAGCTCTTCAAGACAGCAATCAATTCTCAAATCAGAAAATCTCAAACTTAGGGCCTATATAAGAGGATCGAAGCTACAGGAAACAGGACTCCAAGAATACGAAGCCGATAGCATCAAAAAACCCTAGAACTACCAAACACAGAACTCGTAAACGCAAGAAACACAAGAGAGAAGAGACTTATCTTCTGATTGACGAAGTCTACCTCCAGCCGCTGCAACCCAAGCCCGCGGAACATCCATCGATGTCTCCGGCGCCGCCGTCGCTGTTCATCGGTAAAACTTCGTTTCCTCCGTAATAATCCTCGAACCTATTGATTGTTTGTTTCTCTGTTTCAGGTTTAAAGAGGATCGAATCGTGGAAAGATGATGGGTTAACGATTTGGAGACGATTGGAAGGGAAAGGGGGGACCTAGGGTTCCATTCTTCAATTGTCGTTTGCTTTTGTTCTTTTTCTGTTTGCTTATCTGTGCAACTACCACCTAATTACACGTAACATCACTAATCACACACATATAACTATAATCAACCCTAATCTTTTTTTTTTTTTACGTTAATTAACCAGTTTTTAGTCTTTTATATAATCAGATTTTTAAATTAAAATAATTAGCAACCCGTTGATAACCTTTCATAATTCACTCATTTTTCTTAATAAGGTCTATACTTCATTTTAATAAAACTAATTCATTTTAGTAATTAAATTTTATTTAGGTTTTAAATCAACTTAATAAACTTTTAATCAAATAACACTTATTCATTATAATATAAATCCTTTATAATTAAGTTACATCCGCCAGTCTGTCTATTTAATAATAAAACCCCCCCTTTAAAATTGATGTAATTAACTTAACCTTTTATAAAAAAATCAATTCATTAAGAAAGATCATTTTCTTACAACTCAAGTAATTTATGCAACTTTTTGCAAATAAAATAAATAGAGATGATAATTAATATAACTCTTATTTTAGAGGTCAAATGCATTTTTCTAAAATCGATCAACTCCTCTTATAATTCAAGTCAAATACAATTCCTTTTCTCATAATCAATTCTACGATTAAAATCAATCGTGCACCGCACGTCCACATTCACAATTCACACTTAGCGCTCTCATGCGTATATATTATTTATCTTTATCCGCTCTTATTTTATTCACAATACACACACTCACCTAGCGCTTTCATGCGTATGTGTATGGTTTACGTTTTTTGCAATTTATCTACTTATCGCAATTTACATTATCGTACTTATATTATCGCGTCGCATTCCGTCCAAAGGAAAACCCTACACATAAGTCAACACTTGTGTGTAGTCGCATACCATAAGCATCATATTCCCCTCGATCCTTGATTCTTCAAGTTGATCACTTAGGATAGATCCTACCCCATAGGAAGGACCTTGTCTTAATTTTACAACTTAGACAAACACAAAACAAAACAATACAACTTCTACAAACACAAATCGAGAATAGATGTTAATCATCTTAAGTGAGATATAATCTCCACCCCACAACAATACAATCAAACATGTAGGGACTTTGCCTTAAGAACGACAAAGGCATGCTTGGCGACCATCCGAGTATGTAAGACCTTTTCTTAAGACGATGCAAAGACCATTTCCTACAACCTCCTTTACATTTGTGGCGGTTATCTCTCCCTTAACATGAAGACTCGTCTCTTCTCCTAAACCCAATCAAAACAACTACCCTAAACCCGTAGGAACTTTGACCACAGTCAAAGAGCTCCTCTAACCCTTTAGGGTGAACTACAACATACTCTGATTCCACTCCGTAAGGATATGTAGGCACAAGGTGCGATGCCTTATCGAGTATACTTAGATATAAACCCCTAGGGTCTCTAAGCCATTAAGCAGATAAACACTTAGCAGTAAACAAACATAAAACAAGAGGTTCCTGTAGAATACTACAGAAACTTAGGATGCTAGTACCTTCCCTAAGTTTAACCGACCCCCGAACCTAAACAATCTAGCTTGCATTTGCATTGCATTGTGGGAATTTCGATCTTTATCCCTTCCTTTGGACAAATCAAAGTTCGGTTGCAAATTGAATTAACGATTCAAACTAATCAATAGTTTGGTATCCGATTTTCACCGCGACAGAAATGGCGACTTCACTGGGGATCTCAGTGGGTCTCCCTATCTTGTTTTATTTCTTTATCACTTTTTATATTTGCTTATATTTGCTTATTTGTTTACTTGCTTATTTGTTTGTATTCTTGGGTGGATACTCTTGAGTGGCGAGACAAAGTCCTACACCCGGACTTGAGTGAACTTAAGATAGGATAGTGATATGTTCAAAGAGGCTTGTAGGGGGTGGAATCCCGACCAAGCTGACTTGAAAATCACGCTCAATTGAGGCCCTCTCGAAAATTGTATTGTTGAACGAGTCTTTAATCGTGAAAACATGCATTATATTCGATATTGGAGCCTATGATATTGAGGACCGTAGTTACCTTAACCCCACTTTGGCCTTTATTAGGATGTAGTGCGGGACTATGAGGGGGTACCCCCAAAATAGTGCTACGCGATGCTACACCCAAAAGAAGTTCTCTTGAGAATATTATTAACCACCGAGTACTTGGGAAGTTGATAATATCCGAAAGATGGGCTGATGACTTTGGGAACCTTATTAGAACCTTGTTCTACAGGTACAATCAACCTTTAGTCCAAATCCTTCGGGGATGGGTATACCTTTGCTCCATGCTCGTTGCAAACCTAGGGACCCCTTTTGTTTGTTTATGCTTATGCTTCTATGTGCCTACTTGTGTTTGTTGCATTCATAAAGCATCATACCGCATTGAACTTCATGGGATTTACCTTTTGTTTATGAACATTGTAGGGTATTATGGACCCCAATAGAAGACACACTCTGAAATACACTTTTAAAAGTCCCAAGTTGGATGACCTAAAGAAGTTGGTGACCCTGATTGAAGACCAAGAGAGATTCAAAAGCAAGTATGGGAAGCTGATATCCTTATTGAGTCGACAAGTGGATGAAGGACTCCTGTCCACTTTATTGCAATTCTATGATCCACTGTACCATTGCTTCACGTTTTCAGATTTCCAACTATTGCCTACGTTGGAAGAATACTCCTTTTTGGTTGGTTTACCCATCTTAGAAGAGTCTCCTTTCCCTTTCCTGGAAAAGGACCCTGATGAAAGAGAAATTGCTAAGGCCCTTTGCCTAAAGGTATCGGATGTCAAGGGAAATCTGACTAGTAAAGGTAATCTTTTTGGTTTGACTACAAAGTTTCTAATCAGTAAAGCAATGTTTTATGCCGACTATACGAACAAGGCTCCGTTCGAGGCGATCTTTGCCTTGCTTATTTATGGAGTATTTTTGTTCCCGAGTTTTGAAGGGTTCGTTGATCTCAACGCAATTAAGATCTTTTTGAGGAACAATCCAGTACCAACCCTATTGGGTAATGCTTACCATTCTGTACACCTCCGAAACTCATATGGTGGAGGAATGATCACCTGCTGTGTACCCCTACTCTACAAGTGGTTTATTTCGCACTTGCCGAGGTCTACTTCCTTTTTAAGTCTCGATAGGGGGCTTTGGTCTCCCCGAGTTATGGCACTGACCCATTCAGATATCATTTGGTACAACCGGGTATATGATGGAACTTTGATCATTGATAGTTGTGGCGACTTTGCTAATGTACCATTACTCAGCTTTAACGGAGGAATCAGTTACAATCCGGTCTTAGCTCGTCGACAATTAGGATTTCCACTAAAGGAGCCACCTAAGAGTGTCCAGGTAGAGAATATCTTCTTTAGGGAAGACCAGGAACTCCTAAACAAGGTTTTAGTTGCATGGAACCACTTACACAAGAAAGGGAAAGAAAGCCTTGGGAAGCTTAATTGTGTATCTTTAGAACCCTACCTCCGATGGGTCAGAGAAAGGGCGATCAAGCTGAAGATGCCCTATTCCCGTCAAGATCCCATAGCTCCACGGAGGGAGCCCACTTACGTCTTTATGTCCGAAGCTGAGAAGTTAGAAGTGTCCTTAAGGAAGTCTCAGCATGAGCTGGAATCGTGGAAGAATAAGTACCATGTGGCAGTGGCAGAAAGCGATGAGTGTCAAAAGCAGAAGGCTGAACTTCAGAAGGAGAGGGATGAATCCCAGAAACAGCTACAATTAAAGGATGAAGAGCTACTCCCCTATAAGAAGAGGAAGATCATGGAGGATTTATTTTTCTCCGACCCGCAGTGCGCTATTTGGAAGATAATTGTGGACAACCTTATCCGTGAAAAGACGCAACTCGAAGAGCAGCTCAAGCAACAGAATTCGAAACTTCTTTAGCGTCTTTACTAGCTTTTATTTAGCTTTTACTTGGGACTTTTAAAAGCAATAATTTGTATTCCGTTTTGAAATTAATTAAAAAACGTTTTCTTTTGTTATAATGCTTATAAATAGTTGGGGATCCCATGAAGTCTTACTCATATTGCATTACATTTTCCTCTATTCATTTCAAGAAACTCAACTTTATTTCTCAGGTGTTGTAACTATGGATTCCCAAAGAAAAGCCTTGGAGTACACTTTTCAGAGCCCTAACATTGAAAGCTTGAGAGAACTGGCTGATCTCATCGAGAATCGGTGCGCCTTCGCGGCAGAGTATGGAGAAGTTTTCCGCTTCCTCGAACTCCAGATGAAGGGGGGGTTATTGGAGACTCTCGTTCAATTCTATGACCCGTTGTACCACTGTTTCACTTTTCCAGACTACCAATTGATGCCGACCTTGGAAGAATACTCAGAACTCTTGAGGATGCCCGTGACTGTTCGACCCTTGTTCACCGGAAGAGAAGACGCGCCTAGTCACCAAGAAATTGCAAATGCCACTCATCTTAACCTTGAAGATGTTCAGGCGCACTTAACCACCAAGGAAGGAGTCCTTGGGTTCCCCGCCGACTTTTTGATCGAAAAGGTCCGTTACCATGCCGAAAGAAAGGAGGTTCTCATATCGGAAGCCATTTTCGCTTTGTTGGTCTATGGGACTTTCTGGTTCCCCAAAATTGACAACTTTATTGATATGGATGCAATCGAGTTGTTCATACTCAAGAATCCAGTACCCACCTTGCTTGCTGATACGTACTTCTCGATTCACTCGAAGAATGCCGAAGGAGGAGGACGCATTGTATGCTGTACCGCCTTGCTGTACTCATGGTTCATTGCTCGTTTGACGTGGTATCCGTCCCTTTGGGACAAAGTAGCAACACCTCGATGGTCCGAGATACTTATGTCCCTTACCCATTCGGACATTGTCTGGTATGATCCCGCCTATGGAGGCGTGCCTATGATTCCTAGCATTGGAGGATTCCCCAATGTACCACTTATTGGAAGAGAGGGATGTATAAGCTATAATCCCGCCTTAGCCCGTAGACAGTTTAGACACCCTATGATCCAAGTGCCTGACCCAGTTGCGTTGGAAGAGATCTATTTCAAAGGAGAAGAGGATCAAGATCTAAAGACTGTCATCATTTATACATGGAAATACATTGACAGGGAAGGAACAGCTGCTTCAGGATACCCCGATTGCACTGTCTCTGAAGAGTATCTACATTGGGTGCGAGAAAGGGCCCTCGACCTTAAGATGCCTTTTCCTTTCCATGAACCTATAGTACTATCTCCCCATGACCCCGACTGGTTTGATGTGGACGAAATTGAACAAGTGGGATTGCTTTAGACGAAACCCGGAAATTGAGGACCGCTTGGAAAAACAAGTTCCTTACTCTCAAGGTAGAGAAAGAAAGACTCCAGAAAACTCCAGAAATCGAGGTTGCTAGGAAGAGAAAGGCACAAGGAGATTTATCTTCTTCTCACGCCTCTTCGAGCGCCGCCACCAGTGATGATCTTCCCCCAGATACTATGGCTTGGAAGGAGTGTGTCGACCGACTCATCAGAGAAAAGGCCGAGTTGCAAGAACGCGTCAATCAGATGGACAAGGAGCTTCGCGCACGGGGGGAGCATAAGGAGTAGATTCCCGAGTTTCTCTTTTGCTTTTGATTCAATGTAATAAACTCTTGAAAGAGTACTCCGTTTTTGTAATGCTTCAGTCTTCAAAATAAAATGAGTTTTTTTTTCCAAGGTTACAATACCCGAGTTATTGGAGTTTCTTGAAAGTTTCACACTCATTTGCATTTTTACATAAGCATAGCATTCATTTGCATTCCAGGGTCTTACTCTTGCTTCATCTCCGCAGAACAAGCTGAATCACCGATACAACACTCGAGCCAATCAACGTCAGAAGATGGATCAACTAGAACAAGAGAACAGAGTGCTCCGTGATGAGGTTGAAAGTATGAAGGAAAGTTTGGAGAAGTTGAATGGTCTGGTAGAAGCTTTGTCCAGTCAAATCTCGATCAACAACCAGGAAGTTCCAAGGACTGTTGTACCTGAAGTGACACCAACACCGATCCCAGTGGTGTCTTCTGTTGCCGAAATATCTTACAGCATGCCTCAAGGTTTCCTGTGGGGGATGTCTCCTAATTTCTTCTCGACCAGCTACCGGCCGTCCGTGTCTGAGACCCCTGTTGTGACCACTGCTCAAACTGCTCCTGTTGTCTCCGCTGTGATGACTACTGCACCTCCGCAGGTGAATACTGTCCCGTATATTCTGGACGAACCAATTCTACATGGGTCGCCGACCGAAACCGTGGGTTTAGAAGAGAAAATGGATGGATTCCAAGACCAGTTTTCTGAAATACAAAAGGAATTGAGAGCTCTTCGGGGAAAAGATTTATTTGGTAAGAGTGCTTCTGAGCTATGTTTGGTGCCGAATGTTAAAGTCCCACCGAAGTTCAAAGTTCCTGATTTCGAAAAGTACAAGGGGAATACCTGCCCTCAAAGCCATCTCATTATGTACGCCAGGAAGATGTCTGCCCAAACTGATAACGATCAACTACTCATTCACTATTTCCAAGACAGTTTGACAGGCGCCGCGCTCAAATGGTATATGGGGTTGGACAGTACAAAGATTCGGACTTTCAATGATCTGGGAGGGGCCTTTATCAAGAAGTATAAGTACAATGTGGACATGGCACCCGACCGAGATCAGTTGAGAGCAATGACACAGAGGGATAAGGAGAACTTCAAAGAGTATGCCCAACGTTGGCGCGAGTTGGCCGCACAAGTCACGCCACCGTTAGAAGAAAAAGAGATGACCAAGATCTTTCTGAAAACTCTGGGTCCTTTCTTTTATAAGAAAATGGTAGCCAGCGCCCCCAGTGACTTTACTGAAATGGTCAACATGGGAATGCGTTTAGAAGAAGGTGTTCGCGAGGGAAGGCTGACCAGAGAAGAAATTGCTCCTAAGAGGTATGGGAGCGGTTTCGCAAAGAAGAAGGAACAAAGTGTGAATGCTATTCAAAAAGGACAATTCAGAAGGAGATACATGCCACCACATCAGGTTGCAGCAGTGTCTCCAGTGTTTAATGCTCCGGCTTATCAGCTACAGTCTCCACAATCCTATCAACAGCCTCAGTCTCCCGCTGCTCAACAACCCCAGCTTCAGCAGAGTCCACAGAATCCTCAGCAGAATCGGCCACCTAGCAATCAGGGTCGCGTGTACCGAAGAATAAATTTTGATCCAATCCCAATGACATATACCGATTTATTCCCCACCTTGATCAGAAAGGGCCACATTCAGACGAAAGCTCCGCCTCCAGCTCCCATGAATCCTCCCCCTTCTTATAGAGCTGACAAGTTTTGTCCTTACCATCAGGGTGCTCCAGGGCATGATATCGAGAATTGTTTCGGTCTGAAGATGGATGTCCAGAGGCTACTTAAGAGTGGGATCTTGTCTTTTAGGGATTCCGACCCGAATATACAGAAGAACCCATTACCACCGCATGGTTTACCCTCTGTCAATATGGTTGAAGTTTGTTTAGAAAGCGAAGATCAAGAAGTTTCAAGCGAGAAAGCTGAGGAAGTATGTGTCATAGTACCCCACTTTAAAGAGGTGGAACGTATCGAGATCGTTTACAATAGCAGGAAGCCAACTGTTACTCCGCTGATAATCAATGTGCCTGGACCTGTCCCTTATACCTCTAGTAAGGCCATCCCTTATAGATATAATGCTACTATGTTGGAGGATGGGAAAGAAGTGCCTTTGCCCACCATACCCTCAATCGTCAATATTGCAGATGTTAGTAGAGTGACAAGAAGCGGGCGAATCTATCCGGCCGTGCCACCGAAAGAAAAGGAGGTTTTGTCCGAACCATCAGGCTCAAAGGACCCGAATGTGGGGCAATCTGGGGGGTCCAACCTGTCCAACTCTGATGAATGCTTGAAGATAATCAAACGAAGCGAGTATAAGGTTGCAGATCAGCTTTTGCATACCCCGTCAAAAATTTCTGTGCTACAATTGTTGATGAGCTCCGAGGCCCATAGAGAAGCACTTCAGAAGATTTTGGAACAAGCCTATGTGGAGCAGGATGTAACTATGGAACAATTCGATAACATCATTGGCAGTATCACTTCGAGTGATAATCTGGGTTTCAATGAAGGTGATCTCCCGGAGGAAGGGAGAAAACACAATATGGCTTTGCACATTTCTGTGAACTGCGGAAATGACTCCCTGTCCAGTGTGCTGGTTGACACCGGATCGTCTCTAAACGTAATGCCTAGGACCACCTTATCTAAGCTGTCATATCAGGGATCGCCAATGAGGCCGAGTCACGTTATTGTCAAAGCTTTCGATGGGTCAAGGAAAACAGTAATTGGTGAGGTTGATTTGCCTATGACTATTGGACTACAAACTTTCATGATCCCGTTTCAGGTCATGGACATTCGTGCCGCCTATAGCTGTCTGCTAGGGAGGCCATGGATACATGAAGCCGGAGCAGTTACTTCTACCCTGCATCAGAAGTTAAAATATGTTTTTGAAGGGAAAATAGTCACGGTTTGTGGAGAAAGAGCCTTGGTAGTAAGTCACTTGTCATCATTCTCGTACGTCGAAGCTGAAGAGGAAATTGGCACACAGTTTCAAGCTCTGTCTGTTGCAGGTGAGAGCGTTCAGAAAGCTCAGACATCCATGTCATCGTTCAAAGACGCGCAGCGAGTAGTGAACAGTGGTCACCAGTCAATGTGGGGAAAGGTTTTGTCTTTGCCAGAGAACAAGAACAAGGAGGGCCTCGGTTTCACCAGCAGTTCTGTCCACCAAGGCACCAAGAACCAAGGATTCCCATTGATCAATGAAGTGTTCCGTAGTGGAGGAATTTCCCACCACCCTCAGGTTAATGCTGTGTTAAAAGATGAACTCGAGGGCTACATATCAGACGGTTCTACAAGGTCCTCCATTCCTTATGAAGACTACGAGCCCTATATGGAAGATCCAGGTTACGTGTCAGATGATTTCGACTATACCTTTGGAGTGTATGCCATCACTGAGGAAGAGCCGGCTGAAGAAATCCCGGACTTTGTGACTCCAGGCGTCGTGGTCAAGAATTGGAGTGTGGTTGAAGTTCCTACCGCCATTCATATATCTAAGTAAAGCATTTGTTTAAATTTTTCGCTCTGCCCAAGGCGAAACTGCATTTAGTAGGGCATACTTTCAATAATTCCCTTTGCTCTGCCCAAGGCAAAGGTGACTTTGTTGGGCATGTCTTTTCGGTTTTGCTATCATCAATAAACTATTTTCATTTACATCTGTTTTTATTTTATTCATGATGTTGGAAAATAATAAGTAGCATCTCGCGTACACACACTGTCCACTTTACAAAGCAAAAAACTTATTAAAAATCACGTCACTTGCGCAGATTGCTACACAAATTACAACCTGGGAATAATGATCCGCTACCTCTTCCGAATTTTGAGTTCCCTGTGTATGAAGCCGAGGATGAAGAAGATGGTATTCCGGAAGAAATTATTAGATTGCTTGAGAAAGAAGAAGAAGCTATCCGACCTCATCAAGAGCCGGTGGAGATAATCAACTTGGGATCTGAAGAAATCCGTAGAGAAGTGAAAATTGGAGCTCTGCTCAAGCCAGATGTGAAGAAGCAACTGATTGATTTGCTTGGAGAGTTTGTCGATGTGTTCGCTTGGTCGTATCAGGACATGCCCGGTTTAGACACAGCTATAGTTGAGCATCATTTACCTTTAAAGCCGGAGTGCCCGCCAGTAAAACAGAAGCTCAGAAGGACTCGACCTGACATGGCCCTAAAGATTAAGGAAGAGGTGCAGAAACAGATTGATGCAGGTTTCCTTGTCACTGCCGAGTATCCGCTATGGTTAGCTAACATTGTACCTGTCCCGAAGAAGGATGGTAAGGTTCGCATGTGTGTAGACTACCGGGATTTGAATAAAGCCAGTCCGAAAGATGATTTTCCGTTACCACACATTGATATTTTGGTAGACAGTACTGCAAGATACGAGGTGTTCTCCTTCATGGATGGTTTCTCAGGTTACAACCAGATTAGAATGGCTCCCGAGGACAGAGAGAAGACGTCATTTATCACGCCTTGGGGCACCTTTTGTTACAGAGTTATGCCATTTGGGTTGAAGAATGCAGGGGCAACATATCAAAGAGCTATGACTACTCTGTTCCATGATATGATGCACAAGGAGATTGAGGTGTATGTAGACGATATGATAGCTAAGTCAAAAACCAAAGAGGATCATGTTAAGCACCTGGCTAAGCTGTTCGTTCGTCTGAGAGAATACAAACTTCGTCTGAACCCCAACAAATGTACATTTGGAGTGCGATCAGGGAAATTATTGGGTTTTATCGTCAGCCAAAAAGGGATCGAAGTGGACCCTGACAAAGTAAAAGCTATCCGAGAAATGCCTGCTCCCGCCACTGAGAAGCAAGTCAGAGGATTCCTAGGGCGTTTGAACTACATATCCAGGTTTATATCCAACATGACTGCTACATGTAAACCTATTTTTAAGCTTCTGAGGAAGGAACAAGGGTACGTGTGGACTGAAGATTGTCAAAGGGCTTTTGATAGTATCAAAGAGTACTTGCTCAAACCACCTATCCTGATACCACCGGTTGAAGGGCGTCCTTTGATTATGTATTTGACTGTTCTAGAGGATTCAATGGGTTGCGTACTCGGTCAGCGGGACGAAGCCGGAAAGCAAGATCATGTCACTTATTACCTGAGCAAGAAATTTACTGATTGTGAAACCAGATACACTATGCTAGAGAAGACTTGTTGCGCTCTAGCATGGGCCGCTAGGCGTTTACGCCAGTATATGTTGAACCACACTACCTGGCTAGTTTCAAAGATGGATCCCATCAAGTATATTTTTGAGAAGCCCGCCTTGACTGGGAGAATTGCCAGATGGCAGATGTTATTGTCCGAGTACGATATCGAGTACCATACTCAGAAAGCTATTAGAGGAAGTGTTTTGGCTGATCACCTGGCTCACCAACCTATTTTGGACCATCAACCCTCAAATGATGACTTTCCTGACGAAGATGTCATGTTCTTAAAGATGAAAGACTGTGAAGAACCCGTACATGGTGAAGGGCCAGAGCCAGGTTCCCAATGGGGTTTAATCTTTGATGGAGCTGTCAACGCTCATGGAAAAGGGGTAGGCGCTGTTATTGTGACTCCTCAAGGGACCCATTTCCCATTTACCTCCAGATTAACATTCCAGTGTACTAATAACGAGGCTGAATACGAAGCATGTATTATGGGTCTTGAAGAAGCAATCGATTTGAGAATCAAGAATCTAGATGTGTTTGGTGATTCTGCAGTAGTAATCAACCAAATCACCGGAGAATGGATAACTCGACATGATAATTTAGTCCCATACAGGGATTATGCTAGAAGATTATTACCGTTCTTTGATAGGGTTGAGTTTCATCACATCCCTCGCGACGAGAACAGAATGGCAGACGCATTGGCAACTCTGGCCTCGATGATTGTAGTGAACTTTTGGAACGAGTGTCCTCGGATCGAAGTGAAACGCCTCGACAGACCTGCCTACATCTTTGCTGTCGAAGGAGTTAAGGATGATAAACCTTGGTACTATGACATCGAAGTGTTTCTTAGAACTCAAGAATATCCTCTGGGAGCTTCCAACAAAGACAAGAAAACTTTGAGGAGGTTGGCCGGAAATTTTCTTCTAAGTAACAATGTGTTGTACAAACGGAATTTCGACATGGTCTTGCTGAGATGTGTTGACAAGCAAGAAGCGGATATGTTAATGTCGGAAATTCACGAAGGATCTTTTGGCACTCATGCCAACGGACATGCCATGGCTAAGAAGCTTTTAAGGGCTGGTTATTACTGGATCACAATGGAATCAAATTGCTACAAGTTTGCCAGAAAGTGTCACAAGTGCCAGGTTTACGCGGACAAAATACACGTCCCTCCAACTTCCTTGAATGTTATCTCTTCCCCGTGGCCGTTCTCTATGTGGGGAATCGATATGATTGGAATGATAGAGCCGAAAGCATCTAATGGACACCGATTCATCTTGGTAGCCATTGACTATTTTACCAAGTGGGTCGAAGCGGTTTCCTATGCCAACGTAACCCGACATGTGGTCGTCAAATTTATCAAGAATCAGCTTATTTGCCGATATGGTGTACCAAGCAGAATTATTACAGACAATGGTTCCAATCTAAATAACAAAATGATGAAAGAGCTGTGTGAAGAGTTCAAGATCGAGCATCACAATTCCTCCCCTTACAGACCAAAGATGAATGGGGCTGTTGAAGCCGCCAACAAAAACATTAAGAAGATCATTCAGAAAATGGTGGTTACCTACAAAGATTGGCACGAAATGCTCCCCTTTGCCTTACATGGATATCGTACGATGGTACGCACATCAACTGGGGCAACTCCATTTTCGCTCGTCTACGGTATGGAAGCAGTACTCCTAGTAGAAGTTGAGATTCCTTCTATGAGAATTTTAGTAGAGGCAAAATTATCAGAGGCAGAATGGTGTCAGAACAGGTATGATCAGTTGAACTTAATCGAAGAAAAGAGGCTGGCTGCGCTATGCCACGGGCAGCTGTACCAGCAGAAGATGAAAAAAGCGTTTGACAAAAAGGTTCGACCCCGGGTATTCAGGGAGGGTGACCTTGTGCTCAAGAAGATCCAATCTTTCCTCACTGACATCAGAGGAAAATGGACTCCGAATTATGATGGACCGTATGTAGTCAAAAGGGTCTTGAACGGAGGCGCTTTGATGTTGGCAACAATGGATGGAGAGGAAATCACTCGCCCCGTAAATACGGATGCTGTCAAGAAATACTTTGTTTAGGAGGAGCAGAACATTATTCCCTCTATGTAATCAATATCATTTTCCAACACTGTAATATCGGGTCACGCTTTTCCGCTGCCCGCCGTTCAATAAAAAGTTTTCCTTTACTAAATCTATGATCTTGATAGCAAAATCCTAACTGATTCAAAACCTTTTCAAAATTTGCTTTACTTGATATACGAATAACGAGAGGATGACCGCCAATGCTCACCCTTACTCGCAGAAAGATGACTAGACTATCAACACTTATGCCATCCGAGAATGGAGGTCACTCTCGTTCGAAGGACCTGCGGAGATAGGGCTCGAGCATTTCCCCGTGCATTACGCTGTGTCCCTCTCGACTTGTCAGCGCAAACATGAGCATACGCATATCATATAAGTAGATAGCATAACATTGACATTTTGCGCATCCTTTGTTTGTTTTATTTCTATCTCTTCGATTGTGGTTCACCCCTGGGTATTTGGGCGCGTCTTACTCCTTCCAAATAGAGTTATCAGCCCTAAGTAAAAAAAACTCAGTATTTCCATTTCCCCACGAAGTTCGATCCTCGTGGAGGACAGTTGCTTCAGTACATTCCCATTGGAGTTTATGCCTCTATGGTTGAGTCTTGCTTGACAGTTTCTCTTCGGTTATTTCCCGAATTGAACCTCAGTCTTTGACAATCACACTGTGAACATCTCCAGCTTTTGAGCATGGATCAAAAGTGCATTTATTTCGCGCTTTGACATTATGAGGATCGCCATTGAAGATGCAACGTTTCTTCAACAACATTACAAGATCCACTCGACAACTTACAGCTAAATGACAGAAGACCTCTGTATGTGAGCAACTTGTTTTGGGCAGATCTATTCCCAAAACAACAAACAACAATTTCATCAAGACAATCTGGCTATCCCCGGTGGATTATTTCAAGACTTATCAAGTCAAAACAGAAGTACGTTACAGATACTTCCCCATTTGAGGATTTCTGCTACTACAATTTCACATTTCTTTTACAATTACAGCAGAAGTACCTCAAAATGATCTTCCTCAGAGAGTTCATTACGAGTACTATCAATGACATATCTCCTTACAAGAGGACACTCCACGTATCAACCGGTTTACAACTCTTTTGAAGATCCCCGGTGCCCATTCTACAAATTGCCGATTCAATACAAATTACATCTGCAATTACAAGTACAAAATCACATATACAAAATTCTACAACATTTACATCAACAATTCCACAGTGCTGCAATTCACAACATACACTCTACATCAACATACAATCTACAATGACGCTATGGCTCACAGCCAAACATCTACATCAACATTACAATTTACAACTACAGTTACATCTACAAATTTACAACCCCTCTATGAAGACGCTCTCGCGAGTTTCCATCATTTTGGGTAGGAACCGAGACCAGCTCATGGTTCCCATACCATGGAGCAAGGGGGAAGTTCGACATCAGAAACCGAGACCAGCTCATGGTTCCCATACCATGGAGCAAGGGGGAAGTTCGACATCAGAAACCAAGACCAGCTCATGGTTCCCATACCATGGAGCAAGGGGAAGTTCGACATCATAAACCAAGACCAGCTCATGGTTCCCATACCATGGAGCAAGGGGAAGTTCGACATCAGAAACCGAGACCAGCTCATGGTTCCCATACCATGGAGCAAGGGGAAGTTTGACATCATAAACCGAGACCAGCTCATGGTTCCCATACCATGGAGCAAGGGGAAGTTTGACATCATAAACCGAGACCAGCTCATGGTTCCCATACCATGGAGCAAGGGGAAGTTCGACATCAGAAACCGAGACTAGCTCATGGTTCCCATACCATGGAGCAAGGGGAAGTTTGACATCATAAACCAAGACCAGCTCATGGTTCCCATACCATGGAACAAGGGGAAGTTTGACATCAGAGACTGAGACCGGCGCATGACTCCCATGTCATAATGCTCGGGGAAGCTCAACAACTACAACAATATCTACAACTACAATGACATCGAAGACCGAGACTAACTCATGGTCCCCGTACCATGATGCCAGGAGAGGTTATACATTTTACCATTTCAGCTGAATTACAAAATATAAAATAAAATAAAAAAAAGGGATCCATTTTGAGTTACTATTGACCACCACCTCGGTAGCAAAAGTATCTTTCGATCACAAATTGTCAAAATCACTGCATCCCTGATGCATGAATTACCGTTGCACGTTTGGAGATTTCCCATGAGTGATTGTTCATGTCCTCGTAGGGTCCCGCCTTGTTGGATCTGTTGCTTTCTGTCTAGCATGTCGCGTCCAGTTCATGACCTCTTTCTCACAGATTTTTGTCTGCCCTGCATTTTCATATCATTACATATCATATGCATTCGGTGGTTTCTTATGGCCAAAAATTCGCGCAATGTTTGTATTTAAGTCCCTCCTATCTCGTCGAGACGAAGATTTCAATCTCCATATCTCCGAATAGGAGTAACTTAAATAGGGGCATCTGTTGCACCCTAATTTTTGACCACGAGATGCCACCTCTGTTTGCGCATTTTTCTATTGCTATTTGACTTTATTTTAAAATGTATACCTTTTTGTGACTAACCGGTTTGTACAGACTAACCATGTTAACCGTTTGTTCGATTGTGAAGTTAGGACTACTACCGAAAAAGATTGACAGAAGCATAACTGAATTCAGGGCAGTTCATCTTTTAGAGGCGAAAATTAACTGAGGTATGATTGAGTGAATAGACGTCCGAGTTTAAAGTGTCACGTCTGTTAGGCATATCCGCGATGTGGCCTAGAAGACAAAGAGAAGTTTTAAAGTTGGAAAGATGTTGCTAGCTTATGCTCATTGCAAGTTGGATTGTTTGTGGTTTAGGAATTAATAAGAGACACCCGTATTTATTCAAAGAATCAATTCATGATTTGAATGCTCATTTGTTTATTATAAAGGAAACAATTACGTGGCATTCAAAAAGAATATTGGAAAGCAATTCATTCTATTAAGACTTCATTGAAACAAAACATCAAGAGATTCTAATATATTCATGAAGGTTCATACACGGATGTAGGATTTATTACATGAAGAAAGTCTAAAGCTCTAAACCCATTATCTACTTCTAAAGCTTCATTAAGATCATGCCATGTTACAAAATATTTCACTGCTGCCAAGATATTTGATGGAAACTACACCATGTCTTCGTTATCTTCTCTCATGGACTACCATACGAACTCCAATAGCAGATGTGTGGTGAATCGCCATTTTGCCCATGAATCCCACCATAGGTCCTGCAGCAAAAGATCAGAGTAGCATTTAAAAAAACCGAAGAAATCAAAAGAGACAGCCAGTAATGAGTTGTTGTTGAGAAAATCATGAATCAAAAGTGAGTAACAAAATAAAGGAGTGGAAGGATTTTCAGCCCTCAGTTATTCATCATGGGGCGTGAAGGTCGAGCGGCCGGGAGAGCCACGGCCGAAGCCGTTCCCAACACCCTACCGAACATCGAATTGTAAAATACGGTAATTTCGGACTATCAGCTCAAGCACAAAGTGTTAGCTCAGACCCGAGGGTCATCATCGCTAAGGCAACAATATCAAAACCGAAGGTTCAGACCAATGGTCGTCATCACCAATAGCCTCTCCTCGACAGTTCGAATCCAACCAAAGCATGAGTATCAGCCTGAAAGATGAAGAGAAAGAGTTAAAGAACTCATGACAGAAAATCATAGATGGAACTGGATTGTAAAGGCATCAGTAAAAAAAAACCTTCAGCATAATAACAATCCAGAATATCACCAGAAAAACAAAATGTTGCAACAAGTCTATCAGAAGAACCACAGACAAGCACCAGATTCAAGGTCAAGCATGTTAACCGCCATCAAGTAAATAAGAGTAGGTCGAAGCTGACGGAATACAAGCCACACAAGGCTGAGCAAGCAATTCACATCATCCAACCAACTCACTGAAACTTTACCAACCATAGTGATCCCAACCATAGATGGAGGTCACCAATGCGAGAAGCAGGGCTCAATCATGATCATCATAGCCCAAATTCACAAACCACTGAACCAGCTCGAAAAATAGAACAAACAAGTGTAAGAAAAGAATTAAGTTCAAGTAAAGAGAGGCAGCATGAGTTCAACAGGCAGCAACGAGGTAGCATCAGCTATAGGCATCACAGCTATGGCGACAAGTATCACTCGCAAATACCAACAGTGTAACGATAATCGCCTGCCACAGGTTCAGACATAAGTCATCATCACCGTCATACCTTTCTCACCGATAGCACAAGACCGACAGCCTCCGATCTATGTTCACCTTTGAAAGAAGAAGAGGAAAAGTCCGTTAATTCAAAGCAAAACAGCCAAATATTTCACTGCAGAAAAAACAGCAACAACAGTTATCAACATTAGACACTTCAGGCTGCGATAACAGGAAAAAACTTCAGGCTGCAAGCAACGTCGGCAGCAAACCGCAGAGTCAACATTAATTACGACAAGCAAAGAGAAGCAACATAACAAAGTGATGTCAGTTGTAAGCATCATAATGCGACAACGACCGTCTCCTTCACAAGCACTTCAGCTTTTGCAAGACGCCGTAACACCAAGGCGCACCAATGTTCATATGCTGTGCAAATCAACAAAGCAATCCCATGTACCTACAACATTGACACAACAGCAGTTAGCTTAACAGGTGCGCATCATCAACAAAGAAAAGGAAAACAAGTTCCTACATAACAGGCCAGTTATTCATTACCCTCTCGATTCGATGTACTGCTATGCTGGAGAGTTATGTGAAGACAAATCCACCATCATGAGACTCCCACAGCCACATTACTCTATGGGCTTCCAATCCGCATTTTTGGCCCAAACTCACCGCTATCTGCACCTGCCAGATCATAAACCCTAAGTTAGCAAGTTATGAGGGAATATTCCAAAAGAAATCCAATCAGATCCAATCTCAATTTGAACCGCAAAATCAAAGAATTGAATTCCAGTTAATAGCGATCGTCCGAATTAGGAAAGATTTCAAAATTTCGTGTAAGCTAAATGGAAAGAATCAACCAGCTCTTCAAGACAGCAATCAATTCTCAAATCAGAAAATCTCAAACTTAGGGCCTATATAAGAGGATCGAAGCTACAGGAAACAGGACTCCAAGAATACGAAGCCGATAGCATCAAAAAACCCTAGAACTACCAAACACAGAACTCGTAAACGCAAGAAACACAAGAGAGAAGAGACTTATCTTCTGATTGACGAAGTCTACCTCCAGCCGCTGCAACCCAAGCCCGCGGAACATCCATCGACGTCTCCGGCGCCGCCGTCGCTGTTCATCGGTAAAACTTCGTTTCCTCCGTAATAATCCTCGAACCTATTGATTGTTTGTTTCTCTGTTTCAGGTTTAAAGAGGATCGAATCGTGGAAAGATGATGGGTTAACGATTTGGAGACGATTGGAAGGGAAAGGGGGGACCTAGGGTTCCATTCTTCAATTGTCGTTTGCTTTTGTTCTTTTTCTGTTTGCTTATCTGTGCAACTACCACCTAATTACACGTAACATCACTAATCACACACATATAACTATAATCAACCCTAATCTTTTTTTTTTTTTACGTTAATTAACCAGTTTTTAGTCTTTTATATAATCAGATTTTTAAATTAAAATAATTAGCAACCCGTTGATAACCTTTCATAATTCACTCATTTTTCTTAATAAGGTCTATACTTCATTTTAATAAAACTAATTCATTTTAGTAATTAAATTTTATTTAGGTTTTAAATCAACTTAATAAACTTTTAATCAAATAACACTTATTCATTATAATATAAATCCTTTATAATTAAGTTACATCCGCCAGTCTGTCTATTTAATAATAAAACCCCCCCTTTAAAATTGATGTAATTAACTTAACCTTTTATAAAAAAATCAATTCATTAAGAAAGATCATTTTCTTACAACTCAAGTAATTTATGCAACTTTTTGCAAATAAAATAAATAGAGATGATAATTAATATAACTCTTATTTTAGAGGTCAAATGCATTTTTCTAAAATCGATCAACTCCTCTTATAATTCAAGTCAAATACAATTCCTTTTCTCATAATCAATTCTACGATTAAAATCAATCGTGCACCGCACGTCCACATTCACAATTCACACTTAGCGCTCTCATGCGTATATATTATTTATCTTTATCCGCTCTTATTTTATTCACAATACACACACTCACCTAGCGCTTTCATGCGTATGTGTATGGTTTACGTTTTTTGCAATTTATCTACTTATCGCAATTTACATTATCGTACTTATATTATCGCGTCGCATTCCGTCCAAAGGAAAACCCTACACATAAGTCAACACTTGTGTGTAGTCGCATACCATAAGCATCATATTCCCCTCGATCCTTGATTCTTCAAGTTGATCACTTAGGATAGATCCTACCCCATAGGAAGGACCTTGTCTTAATTTTACAACTTAGACAAACACAAAACAAAACAATACAACTTCTACAAACACAAATCGAGAATAGATGTTAATCATCTTAAGTGAGATATAATCTCCACCCCACAACAATACAATCAAACATGTAGGGACTTTGCCTTAAGAACGACAAAGGCATGCTTGGCGACCATCCGAGTATGTAAGACCTTTTCTTAAGACGATGCAAAGACCATTTCCTACAACCTCCTTTACATTTGTGGCGGTTATCTCTCCCTTAACATGAAGACTCGTCTCTTCTCCTAAACCCAATCAAAACAACTACCCTAAACCCGTAGGAACTTTGACCACAGTCAAAGAGCTCCTCTAACCCTTTAGGGTGAACTACAACATACTCTGATTCCACTCCCGTAAGGATATGTAGGCACAAGGTGCGATGCCTTATCGAGTATACTTAGATATAAACCCCTAGGGTCTCTAAGCCATTAAGCAGATAAACACTTAGCAGTAAACAAACATAAAACAAGAGGTTCCTGTAGAATACTACAGAAACTTAGGATGCTAGTACCTTCCCTAAGTTTAACCGACCCCCGAACCTAAACAATCTAGCTTGCATTTGCATTGCATTGTGGGAATTTCGATCTTTATCCCTTCCTTTGGACAAATCAAAGTTCGGTTGCAAATTGAATTAACGATTCAAACTAATCAATAGTTTGGTATCCGATTTTCACCGCGACACTGTTGTCCCACGAACTGTGAACGCTCTGATTTCCTCTTTCTCGTCCGAATGAGAATACGTAGGCACAAGACGACGAAGTCTTGGAGAGCAACATTTCCCCTTCACCCGTAGTACTCCGAACTACGTTGACTCTGACTTTCCCATTTCATGAGGGAATACGTAGGCCTAGGATGGCGAAGTCCTATCGAGTCTCCTTTTTGTTTTTTTTCTCTTCTTTTTCCGTTAGCAGTAGGCTTTAGATTAACAAACCCTTTGAGTACAACGGATGCGAGGGGATGCTAATACCTTCTTCTCGTGTAATCGATTCCCGAACCCAGGATTTGGTTGCGAGACCATGTCTTCTCCTTTCTGAGGTTTTCTTCGACCATTTTCTTTCCCTCGTCAGGATAAATAATATTCAGTGGCTACTCTTCTATTTTTTCACCGGTTGTTTTTTGCAGTTGCGACAGCTGGCGACTCTAGTTCCCTATGCGAGTCAATCATGATTGTTTATTTCTGTTTCATTGGGTGTTTATCTTTGTGCCTTTATTTGCATTATCTGTTGTATATTATTTACCTATATTTGATTACTGTTATCCTATTGTTCTGTTGCTGTTGTGCTTTTGGATGGGATGGTTCTATGAGGGATAAGCCCACTACCCAGGCTTGAGTACATATGTAGGATTAGAGTGGATAGTCGTGTGGCTTACATGGTGTCTGGCCATTTTTAGTTGACACGAGACTCACATTCAGATGAGGTTTTCTTTGGAGATATTTTATCCTGTGTGTCTGGTACAGATGATAGAGTGTTGACTTAGAGAGCTTATGACTCTAGAGACCATTCATGAGAAATCAGTTGAGGCCTCCTTGATCGATGATGATGCCAAACGAGAAAGGGTGAACGTATCATCATTTCTCAACCTGAGAGCCCGTGAGACTGAGGACCTGCTAGGATGTCGTGTCCAAAACTAGAACCCACATGTGAGAGGGGATGGATTTTGCAAGAAACCTTGACTTTCAACCCACCTGGATTTCTGGTTTTCTTATCAGTGTGCACTTATCATCCTGGTATTCTGGTATTCTCGTCAGAGCAAAATTTTAAACCTATTTAGTCATCAGCACAACAGTTGTTCAGGATATATGGAAGTTTTGATCCCATGTCTATTGCATTCATAACATTGCATAACATAAGCATTTATGCATCATTTTGCATATTATTAACCTAACAACGAAGCTCATCCATATTTTGTCCATAACCCGCAGTTGACTTCTCGACTCTCGTATTGGACTTGAATCAACTTTTGGAAGGATCATAAACTCAGGGGAGCAAAACCAGTTTGTGACAAGGACAAATGTTGAATTGATGAAAGACCAGTTGGACCAACTTGTGGAAGCAATGATAGCCTTGGCAAAGTGAGGGGCCAATATTCAGAGGGCTTCAGTCATTGGGAATGTAATTCCACGTCAAGTGAATAATATTGCTTAAGCTCAGCTTATGCGGATCCCTACTGAGAATCCTACTATACAAGAATGTACCTTCTTCCGAGATGGACATTCCTCTTCTCTTGATGCTATGGGCTATCAGAGTTTTGAATTCTCTATGCCAGATTTCCGAAAGGCAGTCCCAAGGATGAAAACTAAGGACCCGCGAGCTATTGAGTTTATGGAAAGATATCGTGTGTTGGAAGATAAGCTTAACATCATAGAGGGTCATGATGCTTTTGATCTGAATGCTTTGGACATGTGTTTGGTACCTGGCCTTGTAATACCTCAAAAGTTCAAGATACCGAAGTTTGAAAAGTATAAAGGGGATAGATGTCCAAAGCAACATTTGGTGATGTATTGCAGAAGAATGACCTCGTATGTCCGTAATGACAAACTTATGATTCACTGTTTCTAAGAGAGTCTGAGTGGGGCATCACTGAGTTGGTACATGTAGTTAGAGAGTAGCCACATCCAATCATGGTCAGATTTAGCCAACGCCTTTGTGAAGCAATATAGTTATAATCTTGACATGGCTCCCAGGCGCATGCAGTTGCAAGGCTTATCTCAAGAGGACAATGAATCCTTTAGAGGGTAGGCTCAGAGATGGAGAGAGTTAGCTGCTCACGTTCAACTACCACTTTTTAAAAGGGAAGTGGTTGACCTGTTCATGGATACTTTGCAAGGCCCATACCTGGATAAGATGATTGGCAGTGGGACATCAAACTTTTCTGACTTGGTAGTAGTTAGGGAACATACCGAGAGCGGCCTCAAGAGTGGAAAGATATAAGATGCCTAAGACATACCATCTAGTGAAAGTGAATCAGTTGTCAGTTCTCAAGAAGAATGAGGGGAAGAAAATAATTCCATCTGGGAATCTCCGCTACCTCATCCTTAGTAGTCATGTATTTTAACTGTTCAGAGTCAGTAATCTTTTGGGTCTCCGTATCAAATACCATTCTCTCCACATGGATAATATCCTTCTTCGAATCAAGGACCTCCTCAGTACCAACGGTCATACCGCCATCAGTCACGCCAGCATGCCCGACAGAGGCCAAGAAAGCTAGAGTGGCATTTCACTCTGTTGCCAATATCGTACAGTCAAGAATTTCCAGATATGATCAAAGGTGGACTGATAGTGGAAAAGGAGATAAATCCAGTGACTCCTCCATACCCACCAGGTTTTGATGCCAACGCCCGATGTGACTACCATGCTAAGGCACATGGGCATTCAACTGAAGACTGTAAGGTGCTCAAGAGTAAGGTTCAAACTCTTCTTGATTCCGAGATGTTCTCTTTCATGCCTCAAGGCATTCAAATCAACAATCATCCTTCATCCAGTCATGTGGGTTCATCATTCCATGTTATGGAAGAATCCGTCGAGAGTAGAGGTGGAGATGATTATCAAACTAACTTCGACGAGAAATTCTGAAGATGGCTAGCTCAGTAGAGAGTCAAGATTGGAAAGCCCAGTTCCCCGAAGCTGGCAATCATTTAGATCATATCTTTACTTTGCATTTGTAGTTTCTTTTCTATTAAGTGCAATCTCATTTGTAAAACTCGTCTGTTTTCAATTGATAATGTTAATGAAATTAATATGCATGTTTTGATTAAATCCATTTGTGTTCACTCATACTCTTTTTATTAATATCAAACGCTTGTTTAAGTAGAATCTAAGGGAGGATGATTAAATAGAAAGACGTAAAACTTCTGATTGTATGCTTTTGAAAAAAATCATGCTGATGATATACAAGCATTGTTTTGAATCCCCAAACACTGGAGATATAAGGGAGTTAGACCCACGTCAACCCCATTGAGCCTAGTAGTAGGAGTTTATTTCTAAAAACAAAAAACCCTCACATCTAACATGGGGCAGCTAGGTGTCAGTTAATTTCATCGTGCATTCAAATTTCAAAAAGAGGAGTGAGGGAGTCACAACCTTTACAAGTCAGACAAACCAGTGTCACACAATTTCTTAAAAAAAAGAGTCAAAATAAAAATAAAAGAAAGCCCGTTAAGTCGGAAACTTGAAAACATGTGACTTAGGAAAAAGTTATGGCATCTCGCTGGACTTCAAAATCGAAAATTTTAAAAAAATCAGTCCAGGCAAAAATTAGGGAACAAAAAAAGCAAAAAAATGAAAAGCGAAGAGAATTACAAAGGAAAAATCCTTGATAAAGAACAAGTCGTGTGACTAAAGACACCAAAGAAAAAATGGGTGACTCTCACTTTGAAAACCATGTGGGTTCCTTTTATCATTCCATAGGTGAGTGCTTGTGCTAAGTTAACTGAACGTAGGACTGGAGAACATCAAGGAGAATGGGTGGGTTAAAACAAAACTTTGAGCCTTATATCCTTTTTTCTTAAACCGTGAACCAGAACACATTTCAACCTTCAAAAGACCTAATTTAAGCAGGGTTGTTTCGAAAGCATACTTCGGTAAAATTGTGTCAAAGATGACTCCTAAAAGGATTTTTCTTACCATGCATGTTAGTATCAATGTGACATGATTCCAGTGAATAGACTTGGATTTCAAAAGTTTCATATGCATTGCATTAAAATTATCATTTTCAAAATGATTTGTTTTACTTGCGGGTAAGCACTTGACATCAAGAGAGTATCTGCAAGGGAATGATTGATCGAGCTAATACGCAAAATGCCTAAGTACTCCATTGAGCAGAGGCAAGTCATGTCAAATGATTGCATCAGAAGAGCAATCCAATCCAAGATTCGGTTAATCTGAGGAAATCAGGTCGAGATTCGACAAATATCTCGAAGGTCAGTTAGTTAGAGGCATTCCTTCACAAATTATCCAGTCAAGGGAAAAATCATTTCAAGGATGGGGCCGGCCACCCTAAGAGCACAAGAAGTTATCCTTTCTAGAAGGAGATTAATTTGAAGCACCTCTCCGAGGTTCAGAATATTGGGACGGTCCATTTCAAACCATCAGAGTACTGAAGTCCCAGTTTTCCTTTCGAGGCAGATTCCTACAGAGATCTCGTAGACTGGGGCAAGACTTGCGACAAAGGAATGTTTCCTTTCCATACTTTCAGAGTTACTTAGGTAAGTTTTGTCAGCTGCCCAGTTCAAGACGAATGTCGGGAAGTCACACTAAACACATTCCCTAACCTTTCAACCAAAAATGTTGTAGCCAGACAAGACATTTTCCAGCGTCATTCGTACTTGATCTACCTCAAAGCTACCAGTTGAGCCATCACACCATTTCATTAATCATTTCCATGCATTAGTCATGTTGTTTCACTCATGCATATCATTCGTCTAGTATGACATAACATGAAGTCGTGTCAAATCGAACAGGAAAACCAAAGCCCAATCTCTATTGGCACCTCAAACCAAAGTCCAATACCTATTGACACCTCAAACCAAAGCTCAATCCCTATTGGCATCCCTAAAAAATAAAAGACCAATCCCTATTGGCAACCACCAAAAGCCCAATCCCTATTGGAACCTTGACCAAAGTCCAATCCCTATTGGAACCTCGACCAAAGTCCAATCTCTATTGGCACCTCATTCCAAAATCAAATCCACATTGTTACCCAGAAGAATCTCACTTTCGAAAGAGAAGACTGATCTAAAACCAATCACCATCAGGTTTCACATGTCTTTCCCAGCAAAGTGCAATCATACTTGGTGCATCCTTCATTCCCCGACAACCCGAGCATACATCGACATTCTGCATATAGTAATCACCGTTATATTGCATCATGTAGCAGGGAAATTTGTGAGTGTAAACTATTGATTAACTTAACTTAAAATGCAATAGTCGCCATCATACTTTTATTTTATCCAAAAGGAAAGGAATAAGAGCGAACAAAACCTAAAAAGTTCTAAAACAAGAACAGATAAATAGAGACTGGGTAAGGGGGTTGGTTATGCGATAGGAAGGTGTTAGTACCCAAAGCGTTTATAGTACTCTATAGGAACTCTTTGAAATATCTACGCTTTTTGGTTTGAAAATGTTTGTTTTAAAGGAGATTGGGGATATGAGAAGAGAAATATTTTTTTAAGATTTTTGTGTTTGGAGAGACTTATCGCCTCATGCCTACGTACCCACAAAGTGAAATATAGGATCAAAACCCCGTAGTTCGTGGTAAAAATAACAAAAAAAGAAGGTTTGTTTTGATTTATTTTTAAATGTAAAGATAAGTCGTCATTTTAAGGAGAAAATTACGACTAGTCACCCACAAGTATAAGACAACATTTGCATCACCTAAAGATGGAAGATTTTGCTTGGATTAAAATCAACAAGTTTATCACTCAACATCTAAGTGGAAAATGTCAACATTTTAAATACTATGGGGAATAGGAGAATTATATCTCAACTATAGAAATGACTCATGTCTAAACTTTATGAAAAGTTTTTAAAATAAAAAGTGCACAAAGGCACAAAAACATTTGAATAAGTTTTTGTATTTTTTAGGTCTTTTTGGAATTGGTCAAAATATGATTAACATTAATTGACATTTATTAAAGAAAATAAAGTTTGAAAATCACTTGACAAAAGTCAAGGTTTTTGAAAAAGAGAGAATATTTTGAAATTTTAAGAAGGGGAGGAGATGAAGTGACTATCCTAAAAATAAAATAAAAACTAGAGATAAGAAGGATCTAAACAAAGTTATCGCACACTTTATAGCAAGTCAAATAAGAATTCCATCCGTTTTGAAGCATAAGCAAATAAGCAAGTCAAATAAAGGCAAAGATCCATAATACTACAAGCATAGGGAAAGAGACCTAATTCTAAGTCCAAGGGTCCAAGAATAGTCCAAGAGGTCCAAGGTCTAAGTCCATCCATGAGCATAACCATAAAATTAAGAGCACCAAGTTTTTTAGAGTTTTAATCCTTTATTAGTGTTATGAACAATATATGGTCCAAGTGGTGTTGCACCCAAAAATTTGACCAACCGTTTCTTATATTTGGCTTATGTTTCATTTCATCAGCATCAACATCTGCATACCGCATACTGTGCATTTTTGCAGTCGGGTTGATTTAATCGGGATTACATCCCTTTTCCTCGCGTTCCAAACATTTCAAACTAGTATAGAATTTGCGCTCGGCCCGGTGATTCAGTCTACGCTGTTGGTTTCGGTGGTATTTCGGTATCAGGTTTTTCTTACTGTTTATTTTGTCGTATTCTCGCATTTTATCGCTCACTGATTTTATTCTATTTTTCTAGATTTGTTTCATATTTTCGACACTTTTTTTTGGATTTTTAAATAGGTTTATTTTTATTTTTTAGAGGTTTTTAGAATTTATTAGAAAATTAATAGATTTAATATAGATTTTATTTTATTTTTTAGAATTTTAATTGTTTTATTATTATTTTTAATTGATTTAAATTTTTAATTAATATTAATTAATTTTGGTTATTATTTTCTATTTTAGATTTTATTTCTTAATAGATTTTTCTAGATTATATTAGTAATTTCTTTTATTAATAGTTTTTAGATTTATTTTAGATTGTATATCTAGTTTTCAATAGATTAATTAGTTTTTTTCTTTTAATATTTCTAGATTTTTTAATTGTTTTTAAAATATTAGTTTTTTTTTATTATTCCAGAATAGTTTAGATTAATTGATTTAAATTTGTTAGATTTCTAATCTAGATTAATTTGGTTAGAATTTTAGATAGTATTAATCAGCCTGTATTAGTTAGTTTAATTTTAGTTAGTTTAATATTAGTTATTTCTTTTCAGCTTTTATTAACTAGTTTTGTTAGTTATTTTTTAAGTCACTTGTATTAATCTTGAGTCGGTCTTTAATATCAGTCACGTGGCATTACTTTGCTTTGGCATTTATCTTTTGTTTAGCTTTAATTAATTAACTGTCTGTGTTCAATTAATTAATCAGATGTTTAGTGCTGTTTTTGCAGGTCCCAAGCAGGTTTTCCATGACACTTGTCAGGAGGCTATAAATAGCCTCATAATTGCTGGCACGCGTCCCAAGGAACTGGTCACCTCACCACCGGCATGCAAACGCCGGAGCACATTGCCGGACAAATTAAACCAGATCAAAATCCCTTGCTGGAACACGCCGGAAAATCCAATCCATCACCGGATGATTAATCATATTCATCCTGTTCATAATTTTTTCCAGACATTCATACTATCTTCATCCCCTCTCTAGTTTTTCCCAGAAATGCATAACTATATTCATCTTCTCCACAAGATTTTTTTCCAGATCTTCATAGATCTTCAACCAACCTTCATCGCAACTTCACATCAAACTCCAGATCTACATACAAACTTCACCAACACCATTGGCAAACCTCTGATTCACCGATCACCTTCGCACCACAGACCCTAAAATCGCCATTACAGTCTTCATCGCTCATCTCCAAGCTCACATGCAAACCTGGATCTGAGCTCAGATCTTCATCCACCATGAAAAATCTTCAACATGCAACACCTGTTTCTTTTGGACTCACACCCCCATTTCCAGTTTTTTTTCCTACTGTTTGTTGTGGTTTAGGCCGAGCCCAATGGATCTCTAAAAGCATGTCCTCCGTTTCGCCCCGTACACCCCTCCCTTTGCTGTTTGCTAGTTAGAATTGGGCCAAGCCCAATGGATTTTTGAGCTGCACCCTCCTTTTTCGTGAGACCCCCCCTGTGGCTATTTTGGTTGTTGTTTTGTTGGGCCAAGCCCAACCAGGATTCTGGATGCACCCCTTGCTGCTGTTGCACCCCCCTGTATTTTATTTTTATATTTATTGTGTATTAAACTTTTGTACTTATATATAAAAATATATTTTACTTTTTTTTTCCTTTAGAAAATTATAATAGCTTATTTTATATTTTTTCTTATAGAATATTATATGTATATATTTTATATAGAACTTTTATATTCTATTTTCTTTTTTAACTTCTTTTAATAATTTCATTTAGACTTTATTTTTTTTTTAGGAGTTTCATATTCATTTTAATATTTGAATTATTATTTCCATTTCCTATTGGATTATTTTTCTCACCATTTCATTTTTGTAGGTCGATGACGAGACCTCCGTAATGCGTTATTAATCAGAATATTGATGGATAATGTAGGATCCGAGACCGTTTTTTCCTCTCCTCATATTTTCTTCTTCTTATGATTTTATTTTGATTTTCTGTTGTGCTGGCCGTGTGACATGATTCAATTGGAGAATGATTTTTAATATCATTTCTTTATCTTGTCTTTGACACGGATATCAATACGCTACCTCTTGGGGTTTGACTTCTTTTATAAGTCGAATTATGACGGTTCAGCGTCACATTGGTTCTGGTTCGAAGTATCATCATCAAGGATAAAAGAGTAGGGCTTGGAAATGGAGCTTGCACGCACAAGTCAAGGGTCAACGGAACCACTCCGTTCGGTAACATTGTTTTTATTTCACTTCTTTCATCTCTTTCTTTTCACCCCTAGAGCATTGTGAGCCGTAAGCTTTAGATACGTGGGAAATGATGAATGGGTGGCTTCCTCTCACTCGTCTAGGGTGTTTAGTGTATGTCCTTTGGATAATATGCGACACATTCGTTCCTACGTCTTAGGATTTCGCGTGTGCGTCCTGTTTCCCTTTTTCTCTCGCGTCCTGGCAATTGAGACTTCCCCTTTTCTCTTGCATTCTGGCGATTGAGCTCCCTTCTCTTGCCCTGTGCAATTGAGACTGTTTTCTGTAGTTAGCCGAACTACAGCTACTCTGATTTCTCGTACCAGACGAGAATATGTAGGCATAGGATGCGATATCCTAGCGAGCACACTAATCACTAACTTTTCTATTCTATTGCTACCGTGCGAACGAGACTTTCCCGCTGATGACTAATCTTTCCCTTTCTCTTGCCCTAGCGCAATTGAGACCAGACCGTAGTTCTAGTTCCCGTAGGTTCCCGTACCTTTAAACCCCGACATACTACGTCCGTTCTACCACAAACAGGTAAGGCCTAAGTCTCCAATGGTCGAGCAACATACACCTAACTACTAGAATGCGTACGCTAGTATCGTCAATCTTTTCTCTCACCCGCGTGTGATCGAGAACACCCTTGTTTACCCGTAGTTAGCCTGAACTACGTCTTGCTCTGATTTCTCATGCCAGATGAGAATACGTAGGCACAAGACGCGACGTCTTGGCGAGCAATCTCCCCCCGTAGTTTCCCGAACTACGTTGACTCTGACTTTCCCATTGCACGAGGGAATACGTAGGCACAGAGCGGCGATGCTCTGCCGAGTCAGTTCTTTCCGTTCTTTTCAGTTCTTTCCGTTTAGTTTTAGCAGCCGTAGCTAGATTATTTTTCACCCGTAGACAAACCAACAAGCATGGATCCCATCGAGTATGATGGACGTGAGGGGTGCTAATACCTTCCCCTTGCGTAACCGACTCCCGAACCTAGGACTTGGTTGCGATGACCTTGTCTTTCCCTTTTTTCTTTAGGTTTTTGTGATCGTTTCCTTTCCCTCTCTTTGGGATAAATAACGAAAGTGGCGACTCTTCTGTTTTTTCCACCGGTTGTTTTTCGCAGTAGCGACAGCTGGCGACTCTGCTGGGGACAAGAAAATCCCCTATGCGAGTCCATCCTAGCGCTTGTTTGTTTTAGTTTGTGGGTGTGTATAGTGTATACTGTATTTTGTATATTACTGTATTTACATTTCTGCACTATGTTATTTTCTGTTGCTGTTGTGCTGTTGGGTGGGTTGTTCCTCTGAGAGATGAGCCAAAACCCAGGCTTGAGTACGAACATAACATTATAAGCGAAAAGTAGTGGTGAACCTGTATGTTAGGCATGCACCAGTTCCCACGAAATTTGCACTCAGACGAGATTCTCTTTGATGTCTTTCTTTCAAACCCAGTGGGTCGTTGAGAGAATTTCAGATCTGAGGGTTGTCGACTCTGGAAACCGATCACTTGTGAGTCAGCTAAGTGAGGCCTCTTCAGGAGATGATGATGCCAAACCAGAAATGATGAACGTATCACCATTTCTTGAAAGTCTGTGACGCTGACGAACGCATAGGATGCCGTACCTTGTCAGTTTAGGTCCATACCCGTGAGTGGGAGGGTTTTTGCAGGAAACTTGACTTCCAGCCAACCCGGTATTTTGGTTTTCTCTTCAGAGCGAACTTACTCAGTTAGCAGCGCAACAGTATTCAGAGCTTTGTGGGTGCTGTGATCCCGTGTTTGCTGCATCTTGCATTGCATTTGCTTAAACATCTTTGCATCATTTTGCATATCATTTCTCCAGCTGGCCAGAGCTCTTATCTAGCTTTTGTTTTGATTCAGAAGGTGATTCTCTGGTGCCCGTTTTGAGCAAGTGTTGATTGTGGGAAGACGACCAAGGGGTTGAAGCAGAAGCAAGCAGTGTCAAGCAGTGAAGTCAGTTGAAAGTTGTCGGTAGCTATATCAGGGAACGACCTCCAGAATGTTGATACCTTGTCAGGTTTTACTGTGATGACCAATCCTCTGTATGGTCCTCTGCTCGATGAAGATTTTCCGCAAGTGAACAACCTGACTGAAGTTCAGTCTGTGCAGCCTTCCGTTGAGAACCAAGATCAGCATGAACAGTCTGTTGCCCGAGGTGAGCGTTCTTCTTCTCTTAATACCTCGGATTATCATGATACTATTTCCTCTGTGTGGATTTCCCGAAGAGAAGTTCTGGTAGTGAAGATTGAAGACCCGAGAGCTTCTGAGTATGCTAAGAGGTTGCATGCGTTGGATGAAAGATTCAAGGCCCTAGAAGTTAAAGATACTGTTGGTTTCAATGCTTCAGATTTGTGTCTGGTTTCTGGCCTAGTGTTACCTCCGAATTTCAAAGCACTGAGGTTTGAAAAGTACAAAGGGGATAGCTGCCCGAGGCAACATTTGGTGATATTCTGCAGAAGAATGACTTTGTTTGTGCACAACGACAAATTGATGATTTACTATTTTCAAGACAGTCTTATTGGGGCATCTCTGAGTTGGTATATGCAGTTAGAGAGTAATCAGATCAAATCATGGGTGGATTTAGCCAGGGCTTTCATAAAGAAATACGAGTTTAATCTTGATATGGCTCCCAGTCGCATGCAGTTGCAAGAATTGTCTCAAGAGAACAATGAACCTTTCAAGAAGTATGTTCAGAGATGGAGAGAATTTGCTTCCAGAGTGCAACCACCGCTTCTAGATCGAGAGTTAGCAGACATGTTCGTAAACTCCTTGCAGAGCCCATACTTTGAAAGAATGCTCGGAATTGCACCAAATTTCTCTGAATTGGTAAGAGCCGGAGAACGTATTGATTATGGTGTAAAAACTGGAAGAACTCAGAGTGTTTCAAGCAGCCAGGCTGGTGAAACCGAATCTCTTTGTAGCTTTCAAACTGGAAGAAATCAGGGTGTTTCAAGCAGTCAGGCTGGTGAAACCGAATCTCTTTGTAGCTTTCAAACTGGAAGGAATCAGGATGTTTCAAGTAGTCAGGCTGGTGAAACCGAATCTCTTTGTAGCTTTCAAACTGGAAGAAATCAGGATGTTTCAAGCAGTTAGGCTGGTGAAACCGAATCTCTTTGTAGCTTTCAAACTGGAGGAAATCAGGATGTTTCAAGTGGTCAGGCTAGTGAAACCGAATCTCTCTGTAGCTTTCAAGCTGAAGACGAAACCGTGGTCAATGCAATCATGACAGATGTTGAGTATTCTCAAGATGAATCAGTGAAAGCTTTTGGTTCTTCATCTTTTCAGCGGTCAGTTTCTTCTGTGTCTCGTTATTCTGGACAGACAACTGTGCCAAGGGCACCACATCAGAAACTTCAGGTCGCTCCTCATGCAAATCACCGAGCCCGTGGCCGAGGTTATCAGAATCAGCGTTAGAATCAGAACAGGCCTCGTAACAACTTGGAACGAAGGAATGCTCCTTTTCATCCAATTCCTGTGTCGTATGACCAGTTGTTGCCACATCTGGTTCAGAATTCTCTGGTGGAACCTAAAGCTCTTAAGCTCGTGCCAGAACCTTACCCTCCAGGGTACAATCCCCATGCTCAGTGTGGATATCATGGCGGATCTATAGGGCATTCAACCGAAGACTGCAAAGCTTTTCAGGAAAAAGTGCAGCAGTTGATCGACAAAGGATGCATTTCCTTTCCAGAAGGAGTTTTGGTTGTTCATCTCAACCTCTCAGCTGTCTGAGCTCGCAGATTCTAAGTTTTATTTCCAGAAGCCAGTGGTTCAGACAGGCAGACGTCCTCAGCATTGGCAGTCCTCGGACCTTTTTATCATTTGCATTTGTAGTTTCTTTTCTGTTAGTTGCTACTTGCTGTTAAATTTGTGTTTTGAATGGTAATATTAATAAAGTGAATTTGCATTTTTCTGAACTAATCATGTCGCTTTCGCTCATTTATTGCACCACACAGACACATGCACTTTTATCCACTCCACTTTATCACTATTGATTAGCAAGGAGGGAGGATGACGAAAACTGAATACTCATAACTGATGATCGTATGCTTTCGGGTAAAACCCTGTTGATAATGTACAGAAATTGTTTCAAATTCCCTAAACACTGGAGATATAAGGAGTTAGTCCCTAGTTAACCACTTCGAGCCGAGAAGTAGGAGTTTCTTTTGGACTTTTCAACCCTCAAATCTTAACCTGGGGCAGGGTAGTTGTCAGTTAGCTTAACCGAGCGTTCAAATGCTATAGAGGAGTGTTCCCGTTCGAGGATCAGTCACACCTCAAGAGGTCGTACCTCATCAACCACAATGGTTAAACCTTACTAGTCAGGAGTGAGACAGTTATAATCCCTTCGGATAAATCAAGACAGCCAGTGTCACACGACTTGTTTCAAAGAAGAAAAAAAGAGAAAAGAAAAGAGAAAGCCCGCTAAGTAAAAAGAAAAGAAAAGCTGGAAAGCAAATACTTAGGCAAAACTCAGGGCATCCCGCTGGACTTCAAAATCAAAAGAACTCAAAAGAGTCAGTCCAGGCAAAAGTTAGGGAATCAAAAGAATGAAAAAGAAAGGATCTCAAGAGAAAAATCCTCAAACAAGGGCAAAGTCGTGTGATACAGACACCGAAGACAAAGAGGAGTAACTGTCACTCCGGAAACCTTGTGAGTTCCGTAACCATCATTCCTACCATTCAATAAACCTTTTGAGAGGTGAGCGCTTGTGCCGAGTTAACTGAACAGTAGGATTGGAGATCATCATGTAGAAGGGGTGGGTACAAATCATACTTTGAGCCTAATATCCTTTGTTTCACGAACCGTGAACCCGACCACGATACAACCCTTGAAGGACCTAATTGAGGCAGGGTTTAATCTGAAAGCGCATTACGATAAGGTTGAGTAACCTAACTCCTACATGATTTGCTAATCATATCCTTGTTGTATCTTGCACTAATCAAATCAGCACTACGTTTGAACTTTTGGTTCATTCGTCACTCACTATCACAACACTTGATAAGTGACATTCCTTTCAAAATTTTCATGAACACCGCATTAAAATTACCATTCGTGAACAAACAATTTTAATTGCAGGTTAGTAGTTTACATGGAGGAAATTCCAACAGGGAATGATCGAACATGATTCGGATCATTCAGCAGTCTAGATCAGAATTGTGTATACTTTAAAACCTTGTGAATATGGGGCATTGTCCTCCAGTGAGTTTGGAATCAGTCAGTCCGAGGACAAGTCCCGAAGCATCGGTTGATTATGGGACAGTTTATTCAAGAAGTAGTTGATTGGAAATGAATTGTTTTGAGACCCAGTCAGGGGCAATCATTCAGAGTTTCTGAAAGTTGGGGACATATCCCTCCGGTATTCAATCAGATCAAGTTAAGTCGCTTCAACGCTCATTCAGGGGCAAGCCATTTCAAGAGTGTATTGAAACCAACCATGCTGGGAGTTGGTTAATCAAGAATGAATCCTTTTGTTATACTCATTCAGGGGAAAGCCATCTCGAGATCGTCTCATGGCAAGCTATTTTCTTCTCAAAGTAAACTTTTCCAAAAGTCGGACCTGGGCAAGTTGAATTACACTGGGGCAAGTTGTTCATGCAAGTTTGCTCTCCCCAACTTGAGTTACATGTCGGGGAATCGTGTCATTACCCTCATCAAATAAGCTTAACCTTCCAAAAGAGCCTTGCTGTCAGTGGATCGTTATCCTACAACCTAAACTTGTTACCTACCGTGTAACCAAAGTCATTTCCAAAGCCCAGTTCTCGTCTGGCAAACCTCCAAAGCCTAGTTCTCGTCTGGCAAACCGGAAACTAGTTCTCGTCTGGTCCACCTTTCCTTAATCACCAGTTCTTGTCTGGTGCGTGTCGACTTTTAAACCAGTTCCCGTCTGGTCACCTTTTCCTCGACCCACTATTTAACCAGTTCTCGTCTGGCTAACGCAGTTTTAAAGTCCAGTTCTCGTCTGGAAAACCAGGAATCAGTTCCCGTCTGATACCAAAACCCAGAAGTTAGTTCTCGTCTGACAACTTAAACCCTTTTGCCACCAGTTCTCGTCTGGTAGTCCACCCTTGAATACTAGTTCTCGTCTAGTGTTCTCTCTCTAAAATCCATTTTGTTGGTAGCCAGCAATAAATCCCTGTCACCATAAACCTATCCCAAAACCAGAAAAATCTTAAATATACTTGACACTGTAATTCCCGGCGACACGTGTTGTCATGTTCCCCGACACGAGACTCGAATGATTTCAGTTCTCCATGATTAGTGTTCTGTATTCCCTTAGGGGGCGTTGTTGTTAAATCAGGAAGATTTCTTCAGCAAAGATATGCAGTTTGAGATTGTTTCTCCCCAGCAGGTTGGGATTGCATCGAAATGTGATCAAGATTATCCTCTGCAGGTCGAGATTGAAGTTTTCCTTGACAAAGCAGATTTGGGTTTATTTCCTCAGCAGTGGGACAAGTGCAGTGTTGCATTCCCACAGAGTCCAAATTTTTGGCTCCTTTACCCTCCGAGTCTAGATCGTTGATTCATTCCCTAATCAGAGGTGGATATTGGTGAATTTAATCCCCAAGTAGAGGTCGGTACCGAGTTTCTCATGGGGTAATCTATAGCAGAGGTAGATTATTCCCCAGTTGAGTATCCCTGGCATGTTGGATTTTGATTCTTCCCCAGTGAAGCTGTTACTTGCAAATGAGTATTGGGTACCCTAGAAAGGTTTTGGTATCTTAGGAGGCCGTTCAGGGCTGTTTTCCTCGATGAAGCGAGAGTCAATTTCAGTGGTTGATGGTTATCCCCTACAGAGTTGTTAATTCCCCAGTAGAGTGGGCATGTTTCCTCCAGCTGAAACGTTTGTTTCCCAGAAGAGTCGTGTTCTGGTGTGCCATCCAGGGCATTTTCCTCAGCAGGGTTTTGATTGAATTCTCGGTGGAGTTGGATTTCTTCTCTCCAGCATTTATTTTGCTGGATCGGTTCCCTTGCATTTTGCATTGTGCATAGCATCCACTAAACGCGTAGCATTTCCATTTTGTATGGAACATTACGCCATTCTCAAACATATGCATTTGAAACATAAGCCAGGTGGTTACCGCTCTGTTCTCAGATGTGTTTTCAGCAGATGGTTGAATTATGTTTCCTGTACGGTATTCAGACCCGACAAATTTCGGTTGATATCTGTGCCTATATGGTATCCAGACCATGACAAGTTGAAGAATGCTATCCAGACCATAATATTTTCCGTCATCCCGCATGGTATCCAGACCATAATATTTTCCGTCAGCCCGCATGGTATCCAGACCCTGGCTTACGTCTCTCCCCGGTAGCGTCGTCGAACTTCGGTTGATGATTTTGTTTCTAGCCCTACATGGCATCCAGACCATGGCAAATTGATATGTTCCCATTAGCCCGCACGGTATCCAGACCTCGGCTCTTGTATTTTATGACAGTGGTTATCTTCGCCTATGTGGTATCCAGACCGCTGCAGTTACCGATCTGTTTTGTCCGCTGAGTATCCAGACTCTGGACAAATTCCCTTGTGATGTCCAGATCACGGCAAGTGTATTTGTGTTCTTTTTCCTCATGGTATCCAGACCATGGCTCATGCTCGTGTTATTATGCTTTCTCCGTTGAGTATCCAGACTCCGGTAAAGCCAGTTGGGTATCCAGACCCTGATGAATTTTGTTTATGCTTTCTCCGTTGAGTATCCAGACTCCGGTAAAGGAGGTTATGGTATCCAGACCATGGTAGTTTATCTGATGCTCCATGATATCCAGATCACAGTAATTGTTGTTATCTCCTATTGCCGTGCGGTATCCAGACTTTGGCACGTATTGTTTTCTCAGCCTATGTGGTATCCAGACCGCGGCTAATATTGTTTCCCAGTAACGTCGTTTGACTTGAACTTATAGGACATCCAGATCCTGATGAATATATTCCTTTTGCATAGAGCATTCGGGCTCCGATTATTGAGTATTCAGACTCAGATTTATTAACCGAGTATCCAGACTCAAGTTTCTTGCACAGAGCATCCAGGCTCAGATTTGCATAGAGCATCCAGGCTCCAGATTATTGAGTATCCAGACTCAGATCATTACCGAGTATCTAGACTTCGGTATTTTGCATAGAGCATCCAGGCTCAGAAGTGCATTGAGCATCCAGGCCCCGATTACTGAGTACCCAGACTCAGGTATATCTGCTTTGAGCATCCAGGCTCCGATTACCTTGAGCATCCAGGCTCCAATTTTCCACGAGTATCCAGACTCTGACAACGTGAATGTTACCTTTTGGACAATATGGTATCCAGACCATGGCCCAGCTTTTGATGAATGTGTTCATCTTATTATGTGTTACCCAACGGAGTTACTTGGTTAAGTTGCTCTCGTTTTCTCCCTGCCAGAGTTTGTTTGTTTAAGCCTCCCTTTCCCATCGGAGTATTTTTGTTATCAGTTCAGCTATCTTCCGGAGATTTTATTTCTAATATATCAGAGTTTGCAGTTTTGTTTTTGCGGTTGGCAAATTTCTGGGTTCTTTGGTATTCAACCGTCTTTTACCTTTGAATGTTTGAAAGTTGTTCACTTTTTAACCCTTCAGGTCCAAGTCGTTTGAATAGGGGCAGCTGTTGCACCCCAAAATTTGACCAACCATTTCTTATATTTGGCTTATGTTTCGTTTCATCAGCATCTACATCTGCATACCGCATACTGTGCATTTTTGCAGTCGGGTTGATTTAATCGGGATTACAGTCCTTTTCCTCGCGTTCCAGACATTTCAAACTGTTATGGAATTTGCGCTCGACCCGGTGATTCAGTCTACGCTGTTGGTTTCGATGGTATTTCGGTATCAGGTTTTTCTTACTGTTTATTTTATCGTATTCTCGCATTTTATCGCTCACTGATTTTATTCTATTTTTCTAGATTTGTTTCCTATTTTCGGCACTTTTTTTTGGATTTTTCAATAGGTTTATTTTTATTTTTTAGAGGTTTTTAGAATTTATTAGAATATTAATAGATTTAATATAGATTTTATTTTCTTTTTTAGAATTTTAATTGTTTTATTATTCTTTTTAATTGATTTAAATTTTTAATTAATATTAATTAATTTTGATTATTATTTTCTATTTTAGATTTTATTTCTTAATAGATTTTTCTAGATTATATTAGTAATTTCTTTTATTAATAGTTTTTAGATTTATTTTAGATTGTATATCTAGTTTTCAATAGATTAATTAGTTTTTTTTTTTAATATTTCTAGATTTTTTAATTGTTTTTAAAATATTAGTTTTTTTATTATTTCAGAATAGTTTAGATTAATTGATTTAAATTTGTTAGATTTCTAATCTAGATTAATTTGGTTAGAATTTTAGATAGTATTAATCAGCCAATATTAGTTAGTTTAATTTTAGTTAGTTTAATATTAGTTATTTCTTTTCAGCTTTTATTAACTAGTTTTGTTAGTTATTTTTTAAGTCACTTGTATTAATCTTGAGTCGGTCTTTAATATCAGTCACGTGGCATTACTTTGCTTTGGCATTTATCTTTTGTTTAGCTTTAATTAATTAGCTGTCTGTGTTCAATTAATTAATCAGATGTTTAGTGCTGTTTTGCAGGTCCTAAGCAGGTTTTCCGTGACACTTGTCACGAGGCTATTAATAGCCTCATAATTGCTGGCACGCATCCCAAGGAACCGACCACCTCACCACCGACATGCAAACGCCGGAGCACATTGCCGGACAAATTAAACTAGATCAAAACCCCTTGCCGGAACACGCCGGAAAATCCAATCTATCACCGGATAATTCATCATATTCATCCTGTTCATAATTTTTTCCAAACATTCATACTATCTTCATCCCCTCTCCAGTTTTCCCCAGAAATGCATAACTACATTCATCTTCTCCACACGATTTTTTCCAGATCTTCATAGATCTTCAACCAACCTTCAACGTAACTTCACATCAAACTCCAGATCTACATACAAACTTCACCAACACCATTGGCAAACCTCTGATTCATGGATCACCTTCACACCACAGACCCTAAAATCGCCATTACAGTCTTCATCGCTCATCTCCAAGCTCACATGCAAACCTGGATCTGAGCTCAGATCTTCATCCACCATGAAAAATCTTCAACACGCAACACCCGTGTTTATCAGTGTTCATCACGCCTTCAACATTTTTCAGATCATCAATGCATCTTCATCATCTTCACGAACATTTCCCAGATACGAACCTTTCAAATCTCCAGATCTCCATCACCGACTTCATCGTTATGAAAACTACTTCCAGAAACACAATCAACCTCCGTTATCATCACTTCAAACTTTCAACCGCAACAACCTTGCCCAGATTTTTCCGTTCTTCACACCATAGATCTAAACTCACACCTTCACGATCCAGAACCACGAAGCATCTTCAATACCCCCGTCAACTTTAAACCGCATGCGATTTACAATGATTCACGAGCCTTCAAATATCTTCAAATCTTCGCATCCGGAATCTTAGTGATTTTTGTCGTGTTTAGTTTGTTGTCTGGTTTTGTTTTTCACAGGAGAGTAGAAGAAGACAAGAAGCGAAGAAAAAGGAAAGGAGAGAGTCTGTTTTGGTAGAAATGGAGAACAGACGGTGAGGTTGAGAGATCACTGTCGACGACAATGTTGCAGGAGAAGGAACTAGGGTTTCTGAAGTGAGAGAGGAAGAAGATGATTGTTCATGGACTATGAAGTAGGTTAGTGGGCCTTCCGGCCTGTTTCTCTTGGACTCACACCCCCATTTCCAGTTTTTTTTCCTACTGTTTCTTGTGGTTTGGGCCGAGCCCAATGGATCTCTAAAAGCATGTCCTCCATTTCGCCCCGTACACCCCTCCCTTTGTTGTTTGCTAGTTAGAATTGGGCCAAGCCCAATGGATTTTTGAGCTGCACCCTCCGTTTTCGTGAGACTCCCCTGTGGCTATTTTGGTTGCTGTTTTGTTGGGCCAAGCCCAACTAGGATTCTGGATGCACCCCTTGCTGCTGTTGCACCCCCCCTGTATTTTATTTTTATATTTATTGTGTATTAAAATTTTGTACTTATATATAAAAATATATTTTACTTTTTTTTTTCCTTTAGAAAATTATAATAGCTTATTTTATATATTTTCTTATAGAATATTATATGTATATATTTTATATAGAACTTTTATATTCTATTTCCTTTTTTAACTTCTTTTAATAATTTCATTTAGAGTTTACTTTCTTTTTAGGAGTTTCATATTCATTTTAAAATTTGAATTATTATTTCCATTTCCTATTGGATTATTTTTCTCACCATTTCATTTTTGTAGGTCGATGACGAGACCTCCGTAATTCGCTATTAATCAGAATATTGATGGATAATGTAGGATCCGAGACCGTTTTTTCCTCTCCTCATATTTTCTTCTTCTTCTGATTTTATTTTGATTTTCTGTTGTGCTGGCCGTGTGACATGATTCAATTGGAGAATGATTTTTAATATCATTTCTCTATCTTGTCTTTGACACGGATATCAATACGCTACCTCTTGGGGTTTGACTTCTTTTATAAGTCGAATTATGAAGGTTCAGCGTCACATTGGTTCTGGTTCGAAGTATCATCATCAAGGATAAAAGAGTAGGGCTTGGAAATGGAGCTTGCACGCACAAGTCAAGGGTCAACGGAACCACTCCGTTCGGTAACATTATTTTTATTTCACTTCTTTCATCTCTTTCTTTTCACCCCTCGAGCGTTGTGTGCCGTAAGCTTTAGATACATGGGAAATGATGAATGGGTGGCTGCCTCTCACTCGTCTAGGGTGTTTAGCGTATGTCCTTTGGATAATATGCGACGCATTCGTTCCTACGTCTTAGGATTTCGCGTGTGCGTCCTGTTTCCCTTTTTCTCTCGCGTCCTGGCAATTGAGACTTCCCCTTTTCTCTCGCGTTCTGGCGATTGAGCTCCCTTCTCTTGCCCCCGTGCAATTAAGACTGTTTTCTGTAGTTAGCTGAACTACAGCTGCTCTGATTTCTTGTACCAGACGAGAATATGTAGGCATAGGATGCGATATCCTAGCGAGCACACTAATCACTAACTTTTCTGTTCTCTCGCTGCCGTGCGATCGAGACTTTCTCGCTGATGACTAATCTTTCCCTTTCTCTTGCCCTAGCGCAATTGAGACCAGACCGTAGTTCTAGTTCCCGTAGGTTCCCGTACCTTTAAACCCCGACATACTACGCCTGTTCTACCACAAACAGGTAAGGCCTAAGTCTCCAATGGTCGAGCATCACACACCTAACTGCTAGAATGCGTACGCTAGTATCGTCAATATTTTCTCTCACCCCCGTGTGATCGAGAACACCCTTGTTTACCCGTAGTAAGCCTGAACTACGTCTTGCTCTGATTTCTCATGCCAGATGAGAATACGTAGGCACAAGACGCAACGTCTTGGTGAGCAATCTCCCCCCGTAGTTTCCCGAACTACGTTGACTCTGACTTTCCCATTGCACGAGGGAATACGTAGGCACAGAGCGACGATGCTCTGCTGAGTCAGTTCTTTCCGTTCTTTTCAGTTCTTTCCGTTTAGTTTTAGCAGCCGTAGCTAGATTGTTTTTCACCCGTAGACAAACCAACAAGTGTGGATCCCCTCGAGTATGATGGACGTGAGGGGTTCTAATACCTTCCCCTTGCGTAACCGACTCCCGAACCTAGGACTTGGTTGCGATGACCTTGTCTTTCCCTTTTTTCTTTAGGTTTTTGCGATCGTTTCCTTTCCCTCTCTTTGGGATAAATAACGAAAGTGGCAACTTTTCTGTTTTTTCCGCCGGTTGTTTTTCGCAGTAGCGACAAGCGGACAAAAGAAAAATAGCGGAAACATAAACAATAATATGATAAGATATGATAATGATGGAGCATAAAAATAAAAGAGAGATAGGGAGCGAGAAAAAACATAAACAAAATTAGCCCAATAATATTGTTATTGAGTTAGTGATTAGTTGTTAGAACAAATGAACAACGATGGTTAACTCATGTACATAGGACAAAGTTAATGAAGACTCATTAGAGAATTGATAAAATCAAAGCCTCCTAACAACAAGTTTCATAGGTAATGGACTTAAGAGAAATAATCAACCACACTTGGACTTTCAAATATAAGTTTGAGCCACGAATGATAATTTTCCGAGTACGGGACAATTTAGCGTTATGTTAAGCCATCGTAATCGAGTTTATGTAGAAACCACGACTATCTAAGGCCGGTCAATAACAACATTAGTGCTAATTCATGTTAGAGAAGTGATATGTAGACACTCTCTGAAAGCAATACCGTACAAAAGGAAAATATGTAACGATCTCATCTTCATCAAGAACTTGAAATAAGTTCCAATGATATTGAAGATTTTCATCGATCAAAAGAATAAAAAGAAGAGGAAAGAGAAAACCAAATTGAATTACAATTTTAAGATCATTCCATGTTTAAGTTCAATCACTCATCTTAGTGGATTAAAGCACTAAACATATCATTAACTCAAAGCACCTAAAATGAATTGAACAATTCACTTTAAAGATAGATTTGAATTAGTGAATGTTTATCCAACTTCATTTACACCCTAAGTCCAATGAGTTTAAAGAGGAAAAAGGACCTTTAAAAGTGTATTCCAAGGAAAAAAAATCAAAAGAGAATGGAAGAAGAAAAGGAAAGAACCAAAATAGTCCCGAAAACAAACAAAGAAGACAAATTTGCCATTGGTTAATCGATTAACCATTTTCCATTGCAAACGTGTTAATCGATTAACACTGCTGAGACATCAATTTTTTTTATAAAAACACTTCATCCATGATCCAACCATTTCTTCAAACACCTCATGATCATAAATGAGAATTAGCACAAAAATTCAAGTGAAATAACAACAAATATCACCAATAAAACACAATTTGCAAGATCCAAAGATCAAGCAACAAGAATCAACAATAGATCACATTGAAGGATGGATCAAGAAAAACAATGGTAGAATGAGGGTTTACCACTTCAAATCTGAAATTGCTTCAAATAACTTCAAGAAACACACTCCAAAGCCTTGATATACTGAAATTGATGATGAAAAAGTGAATGTATGAAGGTTTAGCTCAAAGATTAGTAATTTCTAATGATGAACTTACTAACTTTCAAAGGAAGAAAGAGCTTTGATGAATTTGGTAGTTGGAGAAAAATGAGAGTCAAGAAGAAATTTGACAAGGAGAATTTGCCTATCAAAAGCTTGTGAAATGAATGAAATGAGGCCTTTATTTATAGGATTTAGGCTTGGAAATTTTGGTGGATTGGAACCAAAATTAGGCTTGGAATTTGAATTTGGAGGCAAAATCAAGAATAAATGGTGATCAGTGAAGGTGTATGGTGGGAATCAATTATGATGAGGTAGGAGAATAAAAATTAAGTGATCTAGAATATTCTCATGATACAATATTTTAATTTGGTGCCAAAAATGCTGCCGAATTTGAATTTGCTGCATTTTCACAAAAATGCACTGGTTAATCGATTAACCATTTGTATGTGTTAATCGATTAACACTGTGAAAACTGTGAAAAGTTTCCTTTTTGATGTGTTGTCTTGGTTCTGGCTCGATTTTTCTGACTTGTCAAAGAAGGCATGGAAATAAACACATGAACCTTGGAGTTTCTTGAATAGAAATCAATCAAATTCTGGGAAACTCTTGATCAAATGATTTTGAATTGTTTGGAGATCAACTTTGACTTTTTTTTCAGTGGAATTTCATTCGAGATGAGGAACTGGTATTTGATATCTTTGATCCAAATTCTCTTCTTGAAAAATTTAGTAAAGGAAAAACAAACATTTATTTGGATTTTAATCAATGGTTAGTAAACATAAAGATAAACAAATATCAGACAAATAAGAAAACAAGGGCGCCCGATTATCTCTCAAGAACAAAATCACAGAGAAAGGCAAGAGAACCAAAGCTTGTGATGTTGTTTTTGAAATGAGATGCAAATGATATGTGGGATCTTACGGGCAAAAATTAGGGTATTACAGCTGCCCCTATTTTAGTTTCTTCTATCCGGAGATATGAAGATTGACATTTTTGTCTCGACCAGATAGAAAAGACTTAAATATAACAAATAAACCCAATTTTTGGCCCTAAGAGGCTACAAAATAGTATGATTATGAAAATGATATGCAGACACAAGACCTCTGTGGGGAAGAAAAAAGCCACAGGAGACAAACAAACTGCTGGGGAGCAAAAGAAGAAAAGAGACTCCGATGGGAAAATTAAAAGAGTAAGATTTCATTCTGATAAAGAAAAATAATCAACTCAACTAGGGAAGAGATACAACTTCCGGTTACTGGGAAAAGATACTCAAACCGAAGAGAAGAGGTAAAATATTTTCTACTGGTTACTGAGTAGAAAATAAGGGCAATAAACACAAAAGAATTATAATCTACCGGTTACTGGGTAGAAAAACAAAGAGATGTATTAGTTATTACCGGTTACTGGGTAAAAAGTAATCAAATCGACGGGAGATAATCAACTACCTGTTACTGGGTAGAAAAAGAAACAATGCCAACTACTGGTTACTGAGTAGTTTAGGAAGAGTAATAGTCCTGAAGAAAAAGGTTACCAAATATCGGTTACTGGATAGGGTAAACAAAATACCAACTACTTGTTACTAGGTAGGAAAAGGAATATTAACACAAGGAAAGATTACCGACTACCGGTTACTTGGGTAGAAAATAACGGTAACTAACCAAAAGAGAGACAAATGTTACCTTCTACTAGTTACTGGGTAGAAAAATAAAGGCAACAAGCTCGGGAGGAAGGATTACCTTTTATCCGTCATTGGGTAAAAACAAGGATAACCAACCAAAAGGGGTGAGAAAAATCACCTGCTACCGGTTACTGGGTAGAAAATAGAGGAGTTACACTCAAAAGGTGAAGAAATATTACAGGTTACCCGTCACTAGGTAGAAAATAGAGGCAATGAACTCACAAAGAAAGATTACCGACTACCTGTCACTGGGTAAAAAATATGACGGTAACTGACCACAAAAGAGGAGGGATATTACCTACTACATGTCATTGGGTAGAAAATAAAGGCAATATACTCAAAAGGTGAAGAAACATTACCAGCTACCTGTCACTAGGTAGAAAATCAAAGTATTGAACTCACAAGGAATACCTGATACCAGTCACTGAGTAGGGTATTACAAATGTTGACTACATGTCATTGGGTAGGACTAAACAAATTCGACTACCTGTCACTAGGTAGGAGAAAGAAATAAAGATCAACTACCTATCACTGGGTAGGACAAACATAATTCAACTACCTGTCACTAGGTAGAAGAAGGAAATAAAGGTTGACTATCGGTCACTGGGTAGGACAAACATACTCGACTACCTATCACTGGGTAGGACGAGAAATATATCATTAGCTACCTGTCACTGGGCAGCTCAAAACATACAACAGACTTCTCAAATAAAGAGACAACCATCAGTTGGGAATAAAATATCAATAACTCTGTCGGGGATCTTCAAAAGAGATACGGGCGGGTTAAATCATGCAACAGACTTCTCAATAAAAGAGACAATCATATGTTGAGGATTTCACAACAAACTTATCACTGGGAATTCTTCCATAGAGATGCCATTTGATGGAAAAGATGATCGGATAAGGATCCATCATTTCACAATAAACTTCTCTGCTGAGGATGAACTAGAGAACACCATTTATTGCGAAGATACAAATAAATTTCTGGATGTCACATAAGCTACTCAAATAAAGAGGCTTCCACTTGTTACCAGGTGATGTTTACCTTGATGAGGACACACAAGCTGCTCAAATAAAGAGGTTTCCACTTGTTGTCATGCCAAAAAAATATTACCAAGAGAGTGTTATCAAAACACCGCTGGGGAAATTCAAGTCTTCATCTTTTGATGGGGATTCACAAACAACTTTTTGCCAAGGAAAATAAATCCTCAAAGAGCGACATAAATGTCTTATCATCATCCAGGTTTCACAGTCCAGGGAAATCCAAAATAACTGTTGCAAGATACCAAAGTTCAATCCAGGAACAAGCTAGAGAGAAACAGTCAAACAAAACTTGACCTAATAAGGAATTATCTCACTGGGGACCAATTCCATCCAGATAAAAGCTGGGGAGGAAAGCTAAAACAAACATCTTCCATGAGGCATAAACTCAGTGGGGAACTAGAAAGGATAGGAGTTTTCTGGTTAGGGTCGACGCTCTAATGGAAAGAGGACACACACACTCTCTGCGGGGGCAACAGCACCCAAAGAGCAAGGAAGCACCAACAAAAATGCAAGATGCACAATGCAAAAAAAAAAATGTCATGCTCAACAAAATGAATGTGTATGCAATGCATATGAGTATGAATATGCTGACAAAACAGACAAAAAGGATAAACAGAGGGTGAACAAACAAACACAACACCACTGAATACTCGACTAATCTCAACAAGCTAAAGACATCACTGGAGATCCTGCTAGGGATAAAAATGAATAAAAATATGCAAGATATAAGCAAAAGCCATCATAGGAAAATAAATCCTACTACAAGGCTCAAATCTTGCTGAGGAGATGGAGATACTGCTTGGGGAGAAACCCAAAGATCGATCTTCAATAATTAGTAATCCATAAAGAGGATAGCAACATGAACTCTGCTTCAAGGACAACATAAAATTTTTTGGGAGAATATCAACCCAAATCTTCTTGACTCATCCTGGGGATAAGGAAGATCCACTTCAAAAGGGATGAAGAGATCTACTGCGGAAAATAATGGATCCGCTGGGGATTGTAATCATGTAAATAATTACACAAACTCCACTGGGGAATAACATAGCTCTTCCGTAGATACAATAAAGAACTCTGAGGACTATCCAAATCTGAGAGAAACATCCTGGACTTTCCAGTGAAAATAAGAAGTTAACATCATAGGAAAAAGTCAAGCTGTAAGGGGGTTTTAAATCAATACCCAACACAGGGCGAGAGAAAACCCGATAGGTGACTGCTATATCAACACTTCTTAGAAGAAAGCAACATTGATCTTTACTTAGGAAACATCTAAAATAATAATTCATAACCTCCACTGGGAATCAACAAGTACAAATCTCGACATGGGCATTAACATCAAGGAGAGGTGGACCTCAAAACTGCTCAACTTCCTGACCATAACCTGGCTAGATGAAGGAAACATACTTAATTGAAGATTTGAATCAAGACTTAATTGGGGAAAACCAAACAACGCTTACCTGGTTATCCATAGGAACAAAACTCTCCTGAGGAAATATTAACAAACTCTATTGGAGGAAACATTAACGCAACTCTACTGGGGAGTTGTCAATAAATTCTACCAGAAGAGTAAGAACGAACCCTGCTGAGGAATACATCAACAAACTCTACTAGGGAGAGTATCAATGAGAACGAACTCCACTAAGGAGATAACACAAAGTTTTGCACTTCGAGATTTTACCATTCTTGGGGTTACTGTTGATATTTCATTTTATATTCATAAATCAAAGGAAAATGTTTTTATAATTTTCAAGAATTTAAATAAATTATTCACATTTGTTTCAAAAATCATCATAAAAAATAAAATGAAACTCTGCAAACATAAACAAAATAAGAATTGTAAATAAAGGGACAAAGGCCCAAATTTTATTGATAGAATGGCAGTCCGCAAAAGGCGTAACTCCACGAATCATTACAAATTTGAAAAATGGTAAATACAATGAAAATGGATATATTGAAATACAATGACCATTATTCTCCCTAACAACTTTGAATTCTAACTATGCTTGAGACTTCAGCTGAAGATGATTGAAGTAAAGTCCTTGATAGAAAATGTTACTTCAAACGATCAAGACCGGTCAGATGCAGTTACGTGCCATAATCCCTAACTTTTTCCTAGATTGCCCTCTCGGGTTTTCAATCTACTAGGATAATTATTTCTGTTTTTGTCTCTAATTTTTGCCTGGACCACCCTTTCGAGTTTTCAGTCCACCGAGACGCTCATTTTTGCCTAAGCCTCCCTTCCGGTTTTCAACTTAGTGAGTTGTTATTTAATTTTTTAGGAGAAGTATTTCTTGACTGCATCGAAATTCACATGACGAGTGAACTCTTCACCATCCATAGTTGTAAGAATTAATGCACCGCCAAAGAAGGCTCTTTTAACAACATATGGGCCTTCATAATTAAGAGTCCACTTGCCCCTAGAATCAGTGGTAAAAGTCGAGATCTTTTTTAGGATGAGGTCACCTTTTCTGAATACACGAGGTCGAACCTTCTTGTTAAAAACTTTCTTCATTCTCTGTTGATACAATTGTCCATGATACAAAGCCTTCATTATTTTCTCTTCAATTAAATTTAACTTTTCGTATCTACTCTGACACCATTCATCCTCAGAGAATTCAGCTTCCATCAAAACTCTCATAGAAGGGATTTCAACCTCTACCGGTAGCACTGCTTCCATTCCATAAGAAAGAGAGAAAGGGGTTGCCCTTGTTGAAGTGTGGATGGATGTACAATACCCATGCGGAGCAAAAGGGAGCATATCATGTCAATCCAGGTATGTAACAACCATCTTCTGAACGATCTTCTTAATGTTCTTATTAGCAACTTCAATAGCCTCATTCATCTTGGGTCTGTAAGGAGAAGAATTATGATGCTCAATCTTAAACTCATCTGAATGAGGATACATAGGCACAAGACGGCGAATTCTTGGCAAGCAACCTTTCCCTTTCACCCGTAGTCCTCCAAACTGCGTTGACTATGAATTTCCCATTGCACAAGGGAATACGTAGGCCTAGGACGGAGAAGTCCTATCGAGTCTCCTTTTTATTTTTTTCCTCTCTGTTTTTCGTTAGCAGTAGGCTTTAGATTAACACACCATTTAATTAGAACAACAAGCGTGGATCCCATTGAGTACAACGAACGTGAGGGGGTGCCAATACGTTCCTCTCACATAATCGACTCTCGAATCCAGGATTTGGTTGCGAGACCATGTCTTCTCCTTTCTGAGGTTTTCTTCAATCGTTTCCTTTCCCCCGTCGGGATAAATAATGTTTGGTGGCGACTCTTCTATTTTTTTCGCCGGCTGTTTTTCGCAGTTGCGGCAATAGGTGTGCATTTGTGTCTTGCATTCTCTAAGCCAAATTTCTTCACAATGTATTTAGCATACTTTGAGAAATAAAGATGTTATACTTCATTTGTTTCACTTATAAGCCAAGAAAATAAGTAAGCTCACCTACCATGCTCGTCTCAAATTCAACTTACATTTGTTAAACAAAATGATTCACCATCTTGCTTTACATCCCTTCAAACACAATGTCGTCAACATATATATTAGCTATCAAGAGATTCCCTTTGTCCTTATTCATAAGTATATTTTTGTCAATTTTTCATTGAACATAACCATACATAGTAAAAAAATTTGTGAGTTTATCATACCATGCACTAGGGACTTATTTGAGCGCATATAAGTATATTCTTAGTTTGTAGATATGATTGGGAAGGAATGGATCAATTAATCCTCTAAATTGCTCAACAAAGACTTCCTCGTTTAAAAATTCATTTAAAAATGCACTTTTCACATCTATATGATAAAATTTTAAATTAAGGATATAAGATAAGTCAAGTAGAATTTTGATATCTTCAAGGCATGAAACAGGAGAAAAGCGTTTCATCAAGGTGAACTCCTTCTGTCTCAGTGTAGCCCTGAGCCATAAGGCACACTTCATTTCTAGTAACATTTTCATTCTCGTCAGATATATTCATGTAAATCAATTTAGTTCCAATTATGTTTGCCAAATTAGGTCTAAGAATAAGTTCACATACTTCATTTATTTCAAATTGAACAAGCTCTTACTGCATAACATTAACATTGACTAAAAATTCATCATTGAATGCCTCTTTCACATTCTTGATAGTAATTTTTAAAATAAAATACATATTAAGTATCATATCTCTATAATTATCTAGTTTTTTTTCTTCGAGTAGTGATTCCTTCATCGGGATATCATATAATATTTTCAATAGGATGATTCATCTCGATCATTACCGATGGTTCTTTTCTTTGATAAGACTTGTTCTCATCATCATTAGAGTCTTCCTATTCTTTAGTAGACTATAGGCTATTTTCCATATTATCTGAAACATTTGGCTCAACATTTTAACTAGTGAACCCGTAGACATATTCAACGGGAGAGATAACTTTAGTTTAATCATCATTACAATTTCATTTATGAATTCCACCATGGTTTTAGTGAAATTGTTAAACACCCGATACACCCTACTTTTAAAGGAGTATTCTAGAAATGTGTTTTCATCACTCTTTGAATCATGTTTCCTTCCATGGCCAGCGTCAGAAATAGTATAAAAAATACTTCCAAACACATGAAAATATTTAACATTTTGCATCCTCCCCCTTTATAGCTCATAAGGAGTACCATTGGTTCCTAGTAGAATAGTTACTCAATTGTGAATATGACTAGCACTATTTATTGCTTCTGCTCAAAAGTGATATGTAAGTCGTTTGGTATGGATCAGAACTCTATGAATTTCTTGCAAGGTATGACTATTTCTTTCAACAATGCCATTTTGAAGTACTGCAGAAAAAGGAGAAGTTTAAATTTAAAAATTCTCTACCATGATTGTTTAGATGTAGATGATCTTGTAAATCCCTTTTCCTTTTTATGTTGTAGCCGGTGGAAAGAGCTTCAAAAACAACAAAGCTATAATATGAACCATAAACTTAAGCTTGGCATGCAAAAATTGTTGAGGATGACGATTAGACATCACATTCCCCTGAGGATATAACTTCTTATAATAGTGTTGTTTATAATCTATAGCAGTATGGTATAATGTTAACAAGTCGACCACATTAATGACATACCCTAGTGGGTCTAATAGACGAGTTCATATGCTGGTAATAATTTTTAGTAGATTGTTGAGGCATTTTACCTAACATCTTCATATCAGCTTTGTGAGTAGGAATAACAATCATAATATTTAGGTTGGATGAGTTGGCATTATATGCAAGTCTCTTCATATTCTTTGGATGTTTTCCCATACTTTAAATATCATCAAGTTTATGAGATCCAAAATTTAGCTTGTGAACATATTTGGTCATTTCTTCTAGTTCATAGTTAAGAAACCCAACTTCTTACTTCAATTAAATAATAGTGAGTATGATTCGGGGTTTATCTAGAATAAGAGCTTACGTTATTTCCTTTTTCTTGTCAATCACTTGTAATTCTTCAGTCCACTTTTAGTAAAGAGTGTTCCATCAAGGGCATCATCCGATAGCTCATCTTCATCACTTGCATTCCTATTATCATTAGGAAATACATTATCTTTAATTAACTCAATATTATAAATCTTTTTGAAGCGAGTAGTAAGAGCCACAACATTATTTATTTGATTAGACTCACTTTCTTCATCATACTTATCATCCAAAAGGCATAATTATAGCTTTTGCTTTGTTTTATTAAAAAAATCGAACATTCAACTTGGATATGCCTAAATCGTTCATATTCACGATATTGGGTTCCCTTAAATCTATTGGGATTGCTATAGTTTTGTCTTTCACCATTATTTCTCTGACACTAAAAATTATCACTTTTTGGATTTTACTATTGATTTTGTTTGACATTTGAGGTAACATTGTTCCCAGATCTTATATTAATTTTTCTCATACTCTTGCTTAAATTCTTAATGATCAGTAATGTCATAGGCTACATGTTATTCATGATTAGTATGTCAACTCTGAATGCTAAACCTTTACTCTTTCTTAGGTTTTTCATCAATGGCAATCTCACAGGTGAGCAAGGAGCAATTCAGTTCATCAGTTTTAATTATGAAGTTATTTTGAGCTTTTTCAATGATGGTAACCTTCATCTGAAACCTATTTGATAGATATCTTAGAATTTTTCTTACAAGCTTCTCATTTGACATCTTTTCAACAAGAGCGAATGAGTTATTAGTAATGACATAGAGGAAAACATTAAATTCTTTAATCGTTTCATCCCCAAGTGTAACACCCCAAATTTAATCGGAATATTTTAATTAATTTATTTAATTGAGAATATTCGTATTTTTGGTGTTTTCGGTGGTTTTGGGAATTATTAGGGAATTATGCATATTTGGAGTATTTATTTTGGAATAATAGTATGTAATATGGATTTATTAATATTATTATGAATTAAAATAAATATAAGTGAAGTAAGGGTAATTTGGGCATTTGGAGGAGTTAGTAAGGGTAATGAAAGAAAAGCCTAATTGGGAGGTCCAAGACTAAGTTGGACAAAATAGAATTCTGAAGAGATTTAGAATTTATTTGTTAACGGTGAAAAGAATGATGCCAGAGCTCTGATGGAGGGAGAAGTGGAGGCAAAAGCTTCGGAAGATCCCGAAGTTAATCGTGAAAGCTGCGAATCGGCTAAGGTATGGGGAGTATCACATTTCATGATTTTCAATGTATGTCTTTCGGTGTGTTTATGGTGAAGGTTACGATTTGGGGTATTTTGGGTTGATCGTGGGAAATTAAGGGAAACTGGTAATGAAACCTTGGGGGTTGTGGTTAGTGGTTAGTATTCCTGACTGTTTGATGTGTAACATGAGAAAGGAGACCTTAGGCCTTCGTGACAGAACCTTGGATTGTGATATGTTGACCCTGTAGGAATAGGAATATTCAAATGTGAGTAACTCTGATGCACTCAGAGCAATTGCAAGAAAATAGTGTTTTAGGCAGTGCAAATGTTGTTAGATTGGCCTAATAAACCATTGATTTGGTACCGTGATCGCCGTATGACATTGGGGATGTTTTAATGATGTTTTAGGGCATTGGGTAAGTAAATCGCATGAGTATTTGGACAGGAATCAGTTCTGGTGCGTAGCAGAAGTTGTTGTCATCGCACTGTTTGCCTAGCGAGCAAGCCAGCGAGGGGTTCGCTACAAGGCTCGTCTAGCGAGCAAGCCAGTGAAGGCTCGCTACCAACTCGCCTAGCGAGCGAGCCAGCGAACGTAGCAGAGTTCGCGAATATTGATCATGTGCAGCGATGCCGTGATGTTTGATTCTGGGATTCCTGTGATGAGTTACTATGAGTATGACAGTGGGGTTGCATGAGTAATAAGTGATAGTATGAGGATTACCGCGAGTGGAATTATTATGAATTAATATGGGATAATATTGGGTAATATGACTATGAGCTAATATGTGATTTATACGTGATTATATGATGACATGATGTGTGAGAATGATTAATATGATGGATTATGATGATATGTTGTATGATGAGTAATATGATGAATTATGATGATATGTTATATGATGAATAATATGATAAATTATGATGATATGTTGCATGATGAGTAATATGATGAATTATGATGATATGATGTATTGATGATTAATATGATGAGTTATGACGTATGACGAATATGATGAATATGATGAATGATGATGCACCATATGTTGTTATTATGAGGATTATTGTGACGTGTGCATCATGCATTCATGTGCATCCGGACTTTGGTTCAGGACCTCGATTATTTTGGCTTCAATCCCACTGTGTGGATGTGAAGTATTTTGATGTGCTCCGATCCTATTGATATGGATCTATGGAGGGTTGATAGCCCAATGTCCATCGCGCTGTGATGATTGGTACCACATGCATTGAGTTGTGTCGCATTGCATCTATGAGTCTTTGTGTATGAATTATGACGTTATGGCCTGTGAGGCATATTTGAAACATATCAATGTGTTGAATGTAATTATGAGTAATATGTCGTTTATGCATTAATTTTTATACATTGATTATTATGAATTGTCTTACTCACCCTGCCTGTTTGAATGTTACCTCCACGTGGGTAACGTGCAGATGAGCAAGTTTAGCCGTGGACGCCGTCGAGGAGTATTTTGAAGTTTTGGAGTCGTTAGCCTTTATGGTTAATTTAGAGGGTCTTGCTCTGATATGTAACATCGGGTTGGGTTCTTTGAGTTGATTGTATATCATTGAGTTATTTTACTGATATTCCCTTACGAGGAAAACATTGAGTTATGTTTTAAGTTCCGCTGTATATGATGTTTTGATGTATTTTGAGAAAACCCGTGTGTTACGGAGTATTGACCAATTTTGTTGACTTTGAGAAATGTACGCCCTTTTGTGGCTTTTTAATGAAAGTTAATATTTTAGTCTGAAATCCGTGTTATTTTTCCGTAATATCTGTGGGGTAGAATAAGGGTGTTACATTAGTGGTATCAGAGCAGGTCGGTCCGTCCGACCAAGTTGTCTAATGTTGTTTGTCCCCTTGTATGCGACATGTGCGTGAAAACACTGTCGATACACGTTTGTTTCTAACCTTTGTATGCAGAATTGGGAATGATTCAAGTGAGGGAGAAGCTTGTGCTTCTCCAGGACGCTGCAAGTGTGAAGTGGCGGATCAGTGTGTGGTTGGACGCTCTTATAGTTTGTTAAAGATGGTTTATACTCCATCATGGTTTTCGGCTGTCTATTGACAAATTGAGGAACTGATCAGCCTTAATCTGTTGTTGATAGTAGATGGGGTCATGTTGGATGGGATAGGCGTGTCTTGCAAGCTTAGATGGCGTGAGCAGCGAATTTTCTTGAGTTAAGCTAAGTGCTTAAGAATTGTTTTAATAAGTCGGCGCAGGACAATGTTGAGATGTTTAATTTTGACGGGAATTTTGAGTGTTAATGAAAGTGGGGAAGTTGGCGGTTTGCCGATTAATTGTGGTTGTCTGGAAGTTATCCTGACAAGATAGTGATATACAGCTAGGACGTGAAGTGGAGTTGTGATCGACTTAGTTACGAAAACTAGTCCGAGATTGAGAGCTCCATATTATATGTCTGTTTGGACGATCAAGGAATTAAACGGATTGAGTAGTGTTGAGACTTGTGTCTGGTGTGTGTGCTAAGGAAACAGAGTGTGAGGTCGAGTATATTAAAGGTGGACAGTAATTTCTGATGATTATTAAAGAAAGTAAGATGTGGAATGCAATATTAGTATAATTAGGCCTTTAAATATTTCAAGAGTTGAAGATGTGTTGAATGGCCTTCTAAGTGTGAAATTGTTGTTGTACGCCGAATTCCGAGATCGCATCTTTTTACGGAATCGACATCGGACACCCGGAAGTCAGGTAATGGTCGAAAATAGAATTTCGGACTGTCAGGTTCGCTAGGTCCTTCGCCTAGCGAACAACCGCTCGCTTCTGTGTTCGCCTAGCAAAGATGTCTGGGGCAGAAGAATGTTGTTTTGGTATTTTTGTCGTAACGGGAGAACCATAACTCGGAATGAAGCACGATTCAAAGTGTTGGAAAGCTAGTCCAATGCTCTATGTGATGGTGAAGTAGTGGCATGTAATTAAGTTATTTATTGATGGACCATGTTTGGATTTTGTAGTAAGTGCAGAAAGTGCGGTTCGTGTTCCTGCCATAACTCGCTAATTGAGTGTCCGTTTGGCATGGGATTTTCCATACTTATTTGAACGAGTCAGTGGTTCTGTAAACCGATGATATTTTAATATATTCAAAGAGTATAGAGGATCATGTTAAGCATCGGGAACTTGAGTTATCAGTGTTGGAGAAGAAGCAGGGATATGCCACTGTGAAGAAAGTTCAAAGAGTTTTTGGGAGAGCTGTCAACAGCTCGTGTGTTGATTTTTGCCGAATCCGACAGAACTATTCATTGTGTTTTGTGATGCTTTATTGATGTGATTGGGAGATATGTTAAGTGCAACATCAACGAGTTTTAGTTATGCTTTAAGGCAATTTAATGTACATAAGAGGGATTATCTGACGAGTGATTTAGAGTTGGTTGTTATGGTGTTTGTGCCGGAGTTGGAGGCTTCAATTGGTTAGTTTGAGATTTGAAATGTTTGGTGATCTCAAGAGCTTAAGGTAATTGCTTGATTTGTAAGAGTTGAATATGAGGCAGAGAAAATAATTGGGACTTCTGAAGGATTATGGTTTTGGATTGAATTACCATTCGGGTGAAGCAAACGTGGTAGCTTATGCATTGAGTTGGAATTCTTTGCATATACCGATGACGATGGTAAAAGAGTTAGAACTGATTGAGCAACTTCGTGATATGAGTTTGGGTTTGAAGAGACTTCTTATGGAGTTAAGCTTAGCATGTTGGAGCTTACTAGTGGTGTTCTTGATGAGATTCAAGAAGGTCATAAATCTAAATTGAGTTGGCAGATTGGTGGAATTTGATGAATTAAAGTCGAAGAGTTGATTTGAGGATTTATGGAAATGGTACCATGAAATGTCGTGATAGAGTTTGTGTCCCAGATATTGTGAGTTGGAATAAGAGTATTATTGAAAAAGGACATTGAGGTAGATTGAGTATTCATCCCGGTGCTATGAAGATGTAACCGAATTTGAGGAAATTATTTTGATGGCCATAGATGAAGAGAGAAGTGGTTGAGTTTGTATATGCTGGTTAGACTTGTCGGAAGTCGAAGAATAAACGTCAGAGACTGTTGGATCTGATGCAACCGTTGGATATTCCAGGGTGGAAATCAGGTAGTATTTCCATGGATTTTGTGTTGGGTTTTCCGAAGAATTGGAGGGATATGATTTTAATTGGGTGATTTCGGATAGATTGACTAGATTGGCTCTTTTCTTACCTATGAGGATTAATCATTCTATGTTGAAGCTAGTTGAGATGTATATCGATGAAATTCTGAAGTTGTAGGAGATGTCGTCGAATATTGGGTCAGACGGGAATTTGAGTTTCATCGAGATTTTGGGAGAGTTTGCAGACGCTTTGAGTACCATGTTGAAGTTGAACTCTGCCTATCATCCGTGAACGGATGGATGGACAGAGAGAACTATCCAGTCTTTAGAGGATTTGTGGAGAGCTTGTGTGTTGGATCAAGGTGGACTGTGGGATAGTTAATTATCGTTGATTGAGTTCCCTACAATAACAGTAGCATTCTAGTATCAGAATGACACCGTATGAGGATTTGTATGGTAGAAGGTGTATAACTCCTTTGTGTTGATATGATTCAGGCGAGAGTGTTGTGCTAGGACCTGAGAATTGTGTAAGAGACGACTGAAAAGATCAAGAAGATCCAAGAAAAGATGTGTTTTGAGAGTTACGATGGTGACTGGTGTTGGTCGAGCTTTGAAGTCTCGGAAGCACACACTGTGTTTTGTTGATTTGTATCGGAAGTGGCGCAGCGGAAGCGTGGGAGAAGTAGCATGTTAGGCTGTTTTACCGCTGTCGCTTATGAATTTACATGATGTGGCATGTGCCTAAGTTGAGGAAGTGCATCTATTCGGATGGATGGTGTACAAGTGAGAGATAATTTGACTGTTGAGGCATTGCTAGTTCAGGTTGATGAACGAGAAGCAACTTCGAGGTAAAGATATTCCTTTGGTGAAGGTAGTTTGGAAGGACCAGCTGGAGAAAGATGGAATTGGGAACTTGGAGATCAGTTGAGGGAGTCGTATCCGACTCAGTTCCTTGAGGTAATTTTCGAGGGCGAAAATTCTTTTAAGTGGGGGAGAGTTGTAACACCCCGAATTTAATCGGAATATTTTAATTAATTTAGTTAATTGATAATATTCGTATTTTTGGTGTTTTGGGTATTTTTGGTGGTTTTGGGAATTATTGGGGAGTTATGCATATTTGGAGTATTTATTTTGGAATAATGGTATGTAATATGGATTTATTAATATTATTATGAATTAAAATAAATATAAGTGAAATAAGGGTAATTTGGGCATTTGGAGGAGTTAGAAAGGGTAATGAAAGAAAAGCCTAATTGGGAGGCCCAAGACTAAGTTGGACAAAATAGAATTCTGAAGAGATTTAGAGTTCATTTGTTAACGGTGAAAAAAATGAGGCCAGAGCTCTGATGGAGGGAGAAGTGGAGGCAAAAGCTTGGAAGATTCCGAAGTTAATCGTGAAAGCTGCGAATCGGCTAAGGTATGGGGAGTATCACATTTCATGATTTTCTATGTATGCCTTTCGGTGTGTTTATGGTGAAGGTTATGATTTGGGGTATTTTGGGTTGATCGTGAGAAATTAAGGGAAACTGATAATGAAACCTTAGGGGTTGTGGTTAGTGGTTAGTATTCCTGACTGTTTGATGTGTAACATGAGAAAGGAGACCTTAGGCCTTCGTGGCAGAACCTTGGATTGTGATATGTTGACCCTGTAGGAATAGGAATATTCAAATGTGAGTAACTCTGATGCACTTAGAGTAATTGCAGGAAAATAGTGTTTTAGGAAGTGCAAATGTTGCTAGATTGGCCTAATAAACCATAGATTTGGTACCGTGATCGCCGTATGACATTGGGGATGTTTTAATGATGTTTTAGGGCATTGGGTAAGTAAATCGCATGAGTATTTGGACAGGAATTAGTTCTGGTGCGTAGCAGAAGTTTCTGTCATCGCACTGTTCGCCTAGCGAGCAAGCCAGTGAGGGGTTCGCTACAAGGCTCGCCTAGCGAGCAATCCAGCGAAGGCTCGCTACCAACTCTCCTAGCGAGAGAGCCAACGAAGGCTCGCTACCAACTCGCCTAGCGAGCGAGCCAGCGAATGTAGCAGAGTTTGCGAATATTGAACGTGTGCAGCGATGTCGTGATGTTTGATTCTAGGATTCCTGTGATGAGTTACTATGAGTATGACAATGGTGTTGCATGAGTAATAAGTGATAGTATGAGGATTACCACGAGTGGAATTATTATGAATTAATATGGAATAATATGGGGTAATATGACTATGAGCTAATATGTGATTTATACATGATTATATGATGACATGATGTGTGAGAATGATTAATATGATGGATTATGATGATATGTTGTATGATGAGTAATATGATGAGTTATGATGATATGTTGTATGATGAATAATATGATGAATTATGATGATATGTTGCATGATGAGTAATATGATGAATTATGATGATATGTTGTATTGATGATTAATATGATGAGTTATGACGTATGACGAATATGATGAATATGATGAATGATGATGCACCATATGTTGTTATTATGAGGATTATTGTGACGTGTGTATCATGCATTCATGTGCATCCGGACTTCGGTTCAGGACCTTGTCGCAACTACAAAAAACAAGGCGGGCAAAACAGAAGAGTCGCCACCTTTCGTTATTTATCCCTCATAACGGGAAAGGAAAAGATCGGAAAAACCTGACGAAAAGGTATAAGACAAGGTCATCTCAACCATTGTCTGGGTTCGGGAGTCGGTTATGCAAGGGGAAGGTATTAGCACCCCTCACGTCCATCGTACTTGATGGGATCCACGCTTGTTGTGTTTATCTGACGGGTTTGTTAATCTATCTACGCTAAAGGTCTGGTCTGAAAAGAAAAGAAAATGACTCGGCAAACCGTCGCACTTTATGCCTACGTATTCCCGTCTGGAACGAGAAATAAGAGTCAACGTAGTTCGCCTAACTACGGGGGAAGGTTGCTCGCCGAGATATCGTATCTCGTGCCTATGTACTTTCACACAGCGCAAAAGATCAGAGTAAGCGTAGTTCGGGACACGAGAGACACAGGTTTGTCTTTTTTATCCGAGTATGGTTAACAAACGGTTCCAGCAGTTTGGTGTATGCAGCTCGCTCGACGGAGACTTAGGCGTTTACCGTTTGCGGTAGAACCGGGAGTTAACAAAACTCTCCTTCTGAAAAGGTTTTCCTAAGATTAAAGGTCCAAGAGGACAAAAAGATGTTTGATCTTTGTTTTCTGTTTTTTAGAGAAGTATCTTTTATGGATGTTCGCAACTGATATCGCACTAGAGACTATGACCTGAGAGTGAATGCGTCGCATGTCACCCAAAGGGTGCCATACTAAACATCCAGACTGTTGAAAAGAAAATCTCCAACAACCCTTTCTCAAGTAGCTTAAGGCTCGTAGCGTATGATGTCAATTAACCTTTATTACTGTATTTTGATTTTGATTGAAGATGAGAAGAGAAAGGACGCACTAAATGGGAGCTGATCCAATCCTAAAGTTGTCATGCAAAATTCATCCTGTGGTTGAGGTTAAGAGGGAACTACCTAATGTTATCATGCATGGTTAGAACCCTAATGTATGTCATAACTTCTCTTGAACAAGAGAAGTCAGAGTTCCTAGGGGAACATGGCAAAGGAAAACAAACAGCAAAAGAAATAACTGAAAAGAAATTACTATAAAGAAATAACTGTAAAATGCATGCACTACAAGTGAGGGAGGAAATATGTGTGGGGCAGGAGCCTCCACAAGCTCATCTCAACCTCAAGCCAAAAATGAATAACTGCAAAGATAATGGAAGAAAGAAATGCAACAACAGCAAGTCACACAAAACACAGGCAAGGGAGACAGACTCAACCTTAAGCCAGCAAGCAAAGCCAGTCAATAACAGTCAAGCAGAGGGAGCCAGACTCAACCTCTAAATGCAAACAAGCAAAGGGAGATATTCTCAACCTTTAGGATGATCTTAATCCTAGATCACTATATAAGAAACCTAGTCTAATGCAACACACCACACAATCACACAAGCAACAACAAAGCAGTCAGAAAAAACAGCAGACCAGATAGCAGACAGACAACTCAACAGCAAAGCAGATAAACAGCAAAACAAACAAACAACAATCTGCAACCAACTTCAAGTCCAAGCCAACCTCAAGAGAAGTCTTCATCTTCAAGCTCCAACAATAGAGAGGAGAGTTAACATCAAGATTATTGGTTGATGATGGGAAGCAGGAAGGAAACCAAAGGAATCCAACTTGACACTCAACCAGTCATCAGAGAAAGGCATCCTCAAAGGTTCTACCTCTTGTAAAATTTCACACATCCTTCCAAAGGAAAGATGAGGCTTCCACATAGGGACCTTGAATCATAGGATGGGAATAGAAAGCAATCAAAGCAATCCATGTTTATTTGGAGAAAGAGAAAGCAACTAAGCTCTTCCTAAACCCTAATTGAACAAGCTCAAAGAAAACTTCTAAAGGGAGGTCTAAACACCAAATCTAACACCACCATCAAGCAAACAGAAGCTTATACATGTCTAAAGCACCATCAAAGAAGATTATCAAACTTATTATGAGCTAAAGGCAACCATTGGGGTCATTCTAAAGCAAGTGCTATGTTGAAAGCAACCTAAAACTAGCCTAAGTATCAAATCAAATTAAAATACTAAATCACCTTCTAAAATCCTAAGAAATTTTCTAAGGGAACCTAAACATGTTAAGGACCTATGGGAAAAGGTTCAGAATGTTAATCTAAAGGGAAGTCACCTAAAGAAATCCTAGATCACAAGGTACCAAATGAAAACCCTAAAATGGAAGGTCTAATGATCCTAATCCAAAACAGAACCTATTATTGTCTAAAAAATCTAAATTAAATCATAAGGGATCATGCATCTCTAATCTACCAGCTAGCAAAAAATCAGCCCCAAATTATATACCAATTACAAGAACAAAAATCAGCAAAATCATGGCTCAAATATGCAAAATTAAAGAAATAGCAAAAATGAGAAAATGCTCAATAAATGGAAAAATAAGCAAAAATGAAATATTAAAGCATCATAAAATCAAGAATAAAATCAGAAACTTGGACATATTTTCCTTTTATTTTTTTGATGAATATTGGAATTAAAATGAATTTAAAATGAAATTAGCAATTAAAATAAAAGAAAGATGAATTAAAAAAACAAATAAGAAAATAAAATTGCAGAATTAAATGAGGAGCGTTGGATATTGTGACTAGTCAAAGCATCTGAAGGCTCATGTGCTGCCACCTCATTAATGAAACGACTGTGTTTCAATTGAGTCCAAGGCAAAACTCAAATTAAAACGTGGCCACACGATCATTACAAAGTCCAGTTTCAGGCTTCATCTAAGGGCTCAGAAGTCATCTTCTCCGTTTGAACTGAAAATGGGGGGAAACTTGCAGCGGTGGCCGGAGATGACTTCCGGTCATCTTCTCCGGCGGTCCCACAGTTGCAGGTCATGGAAACTTACCAAATTTCATACAGTCTCACTCTAAATTTTGTGTAGAACTCAAATATCATGTTCATTTTTCCTGATTCCTCATAGATCTTACAATTCGAACACAAACAGAAATCACACCATAATTCTGATCATCACCAAACCTTAATCTAAAACCACAGATCTGTTCCTTATGCTTCACTGATCATCCTAAACCAATTAGATCATGTTGAATCCTCAAGATTAGGTCAAACCAACTCCAAACAGAAATTACACCTCACACGAATTTGTCTCTAAACACTCAATTTGTGATCCAGAATCCATCTAGTAATCTTCCTAAAGCCTAACCGCATGCTAACAGATTCTAAATCATGATAAAACTAGTGCAATCGTGAGAAATAAAAACCTGGAATGTAGCTTGAAATTGAGGTATCTACAGAGTGATTCTTGGCTTCACACTGTGTAGATCTATTCAATGAAGTATGCTGAAGGTGTTTGTAGCCTTGAATTGCTTTGATTTGCTCTGAAAATGGAATCACGATTTGCACTTTCTCTCTTGAAACTCAACTTGCAAACTCTGGTTCTAGCATGAAATGATCCCCAAACTTGAGCAAAACCTTCTTCTGAACTTAAATAGAAATGATTTGTGGGCTTTAGCGGTCCAATGGAGGCCCAAATCAGAATATCCAATTTTCAAATTTCCTCCAAAAACTCAACAATGGAGTGCACGAATTCTGGCTGTTTCCACCTTCTAGAACCTTCAATTATCTTTCCTATGGTCTGTGGAAAGTGTAGACAGTGATTAGAGATCTCACACTCCACTCATGACCAAGTTATGATATGTTACTTATTTTTGAAGTTACAAGCCAAACCACCATGAATTAGACCTCAAATGAAAAATCTAATAATGCCAAAGTACTCAAAAGGGTTTTTCTGATTAAAATGAGTACTCACTTTCCTTGTTTGAACACAAAATGAATTAATCTTGAATTTTTTCACTTAAATGCCTTTAAATTCTCCCTTTTGCCAAATTTCTCAAACCAAGTCTCACCATAGGCCAAATCAATTCATCATGAGGACATGGTTGACCTAAAAACATCATTTTGAGCAAGTTTTGTGTTGAATAAAACTTCATTTGAAGCTTGCAAGATTGAGAAAATGACCCATAATCTTACTTTCTCAAAATACCCCTAACTTGTAAACCTCATAACTTGAGTTCTACAAATCAGATGGAAGACTTCTAGTACAATTTGGAAATCTAAGATCAATACCTACAACTTTCATGTTGGCCAAAAGTTTAGGAGAAACGCACTTCTAGGTCAAAAGTTCCATGGAAGTTGGTGAACTTTCACAGACAAATTTCACATTCCTCGGATGACTTGTAACTTGTCTGGATCATAACTTGAGTTCTATAAATCTAGTGGAGGACTTCTAGTACTCAAATTAAATCTAAGAGCATGCTATACAAGTTTCATGTTGGCCAAAAGTGGAGATGAAACTTGCATCTTGAGATAAGTGGTCTTGAAGTTAGGCACTAAATAGGGGATTTTACCCTGAGAACCCTAATTTAGCAACTCCTCACACTTGGGATTCTTCTTGGATTGATCTTGAAATATCATCTCATGTATCTCAACACAACCATCCATGATTAAAAAGACTTATAATTGAGCTTTGATCCTATTCAACTGCACAATTGACTTTGGGTTACTCAGATGAAAACCCTAATTACAACACCCTCAACTGTGGCTCTTCACACTTGGCATAATGACTTGATTGAGCTCCACCATGACCCTCAAGGCACTTTATGAGCTCTATCCACACTCTATCCATGATCAAGTCTTCACAACTCACTGATGATATTCAATTAGTCCTCAGGTTAGGAGATTAACCACATACAAACAACTGAATTTCTCAAGAACCCAACCCTCTTCTTGATGACTTTGGTGACTTCTCAAGTTTGAATAAGACCTCTAGATAGGCTCCTATTAATATAAACCACACTTGATCCCCTGCAAAAATGAACAATGTTATGCTATGCAAATGTTAGATCAATGATATGCCAAAGCAATGAAACATAAACCAAGTAAGAAAAGGTTAGGCAAAATTTGGGGTGCAACAAACCTCAATTACTTTGGCTTCAATCCCACTGTGTGGATGTGAAGTATTTTGATGTGCTTCGATCCTATTGATGGGGATCTATGGAGGGTTGATGGCCCAGTGTCCATTGCGCTGTGATGATTGGTACCACATGCATTGAGTTGTGTCGCATTGCATCTATGAGTCTTTGTGTATGAATTATGACGTTATGGACTGTGAGGCATATTTGAAGGATATCAATGTGTTGAATGTAATTATGAGTAATATGTCGTTTATGAATTAATTTTTATACATTGATTATTATGAATTGTCTTACTCACCCTGCCTGTTTGAATGTTACCTCCACGTGGGTAACGTGCAGATGAGCAAGTTTAGTCGTGGACGCCGTCGAGGAGTATTTTAAAGTTTTAGAGTCGTTAGCCTTTATGGTTAATTTAGAGGGTCTTGTTCTGATATGTAACGTCAGGTTGGGTTCTTTGAGTTGATTGTATATCATTGGGTTATTTTATTGATGTTCCCTTATGAGGAAAACATTGAGTTATGTTTTGAGTTTCGCTGTATATGATGTTTTGATGTATTTTGAGAAAACCCGTGTATTATGGAGTATTGACCAATTTTGTTGACTTTGAGAAATGTACGCCCTTTTGTGGCTTTTTAATGAAAGTTAATATTTTACTCTGAAATCTGTGTTATTTTGCCGTAATATCTGTGGGGTAGAATATGGGTGTTACACCAAGCATATTCAAGTTTTCAAATTTAGTGGTAAGGAGTAAAAGTATTAACATATAAACATCGTAGGTACCCTTACGGGAAACTTTAAGTGTTTCTTGTGCATGTTTAACACTAGAGCATGTGTTAATGATTCATAAGATATTTATTCAAATCCATAATAAATATATATTTGTGAGTATAAGCTATTGATTAACTTAACTCAAAAATGCAAGAGTCGCCACCACACTTTTATTTTATCCAAAAAGAAAAGGAAAAAGAGCATACAAAACCTAAAGTGTTCTATAACAAGAACAAAAGCAAAGATCAGGGTAATGGGGTTGGTTACGCAATGGGAAGGTGTTAGCACCTAAAACGTCTATAGTAATCTATAGGAGCCCTTTGAAATATCTATGCTTTTTGGTTTGTAAAAGGTTTGTTTGAAACGAGATTGGGGAGATGAGAAGAGAATTAATTATTAAAGATTTTTGTGTTTGGAGAAACTTATCACCTCATGCCTACGTACCCACAAAGTGCAATATAGGATACAAACTCTGTAGTTCGTGGTACAAATAACAAAAAATTGTTGGTTTTGATTGATTTTTAATGTAAAGACAAGTCATCATTTTAAGGAGAAAACTACAACTAGTCGCCCACAAATATAAGACAACATTTGCATCACCTAAAGATGGAGGATTTTACTTGGATTAAAATCAACAAGTCTATCACTCAACAGCTAAGTGGAAAATGTCAACATCTTAATACTATGGAGAATAGGAGAATTATATCTCAACTATGGAAATGACTCATGCCTAAACTATGAAAAGTTTTAAAATGAAAAGTGTGCAAAGGCACAAAATTTTTGAATGAGGTTGATCTTTTTTATAGTCTTTTTGAAATTTGTCAAAATATGATTAACATTGATTGACATTTATTAAAGAAAAAATTTGAAAATCACTTGACAAAATTCAAAGTTTTATTATGAAAGCGGTTTTAAGTTTGAAAAAAAGAAAGTTTTTGAAAAAAGGGAGGAGATTTTGAAAATTTAAGAAAAGGAGAAGATGAAGTGACTACCCTAGAAAGCAAAATAAAATATTAGAGATAAGAAGGATCTAACCAACTTGTAGCACACTCCATAGCAAGCCAAATAAGAATTACATCCACCTTGAAGTATAAGCACATAAGCAAGCCAAATAAAGGCAAAGACTCATAATACTCCAAGCATATGGAAAGAGACCTAATTCTAAGTCCAAGGGTCCAAGAATAGTCCAAGATCTAAGAATAGTCCAAAAGGATAACCACAAATTTAAAAGCACCAAGTTTTTTAGAGGTTTAATCCTTTATTAGTGTTTTAAACAAGATATGGTCCAAATGGACAAAAGAAAAAGAGTGAAAGCATAAACAATAATATGAGATGAGATGATAAAAATGGAGCATAAAAATAAAAGAGAGATAGGGAGCAAGAAGGAAACATAAATAAAATTAGTACAATGATATCGTTAGTAAGTTAGTGATTAGTTGTTAGAGAAAATGATCAACGATGGTTAGCTCATGCACTTAAGCCAAAGTTGATGAAAACTTATTAGAGGATTGCTAAAATCAAAGCCTTCTAACAACAAATTTCATAGGTGATGGACCTAAGACAAATAATCAACCATACTTGGACTTTCAAACATAAGTTTGAGCAACGAATGATAACTTTCCGATTACGGGACAATTTAGCACTATGTTAAGCAATTGTAATCGGGTTTATGTACAAACCACGACTATATAAGGTTGATCAATAAAAATGTTAGTGCTAATGCATGCTAGAGAAGTGATATGTAGATCACTCTCCAAAAGCAGTACCGCACGAAAAGAAAATATGTAACGATCTCATCTTCATCAAGAACTTGAAATAAGTTCAAACAATATCGAAGGTTTTCATCAATCAAAAGAAAAAAGAGAAGAGGAAAGAGAATGCCAAATTGGATTACAAGTTCAAGGTCATTTCGTCTTTATGTTCATCCATCCATCTTGGTGGATTAAAGCACTAAACATATCATTAACTCAAAGCACCTAAAATGAATTGATCAATTCACTTTAAAGATGGATTTAAATTAGTGAATGTTTATCCAACTTCATCTATACCCTAAGTCCAATGAATTTAAAGAGGAAAAGGACCTTTAAAAGTGAATTCTAAGGAAAAAAATCAAAAGAAAATGGAAGAAGAAGAAGAAAGAACCAAAACAGTCCCAAAACAGAGCCAAAAGGAAAAATCAACATTGGGTGATCGATTACCCTAAGTTGGTGATTGATTACCACTGCTAAAACAGCTGCAAAATAGTCTGAAAATATGCAGAAACTTAATCAATCATTTCTTCAAACACCTCATGATCAAGGATGCAATTGAGCATGAAAATTCAAGTAAAATAACAGCAATCAACACCAATAGAACACAATTTGAAAGATCCAAAGATCAAACAACAAGAATCAACAATAGATAACATTGTGAAAGGTGTATCAAGAACAACAATGATGGATCAAGAAATTACCACTTCAAATATGGAAATTCTTCAAATCAGCTCCACAAACCACGCTTTAAAGCATTGATCTACTAGAATTGATGATGAAAAAGTGAATGGAAGAAGGTTTAGCTCAAATATTAGTAAGTTCTAATGATGAACTTACTAACTGCGGGTTACTGGGCGAAGATACTCAAACTAAAGAGAACATGTAAAATACTTTCTACTGGTTACTGAGTAGAAAATAAGTGTAATAAACACGAAAGAATTGTCATCTACCATTTACTGGATAGAAAACAAAGAGATGTATTACTTATTATCAGTTGCTGGGTAAAATGTAATCCACTTGTTGAGAGATAATCAACTACCTGTTACTGGGTAGGAAAAGAAACTATGCAAACTACTGGTTACTGAGTAGTTTGGCGATAGTAATAAACCTGAAGAAAAAGATTACCAACTATCAGTTAATAGATAGGGTAAATAATATATCAACTATTTGTTACTGGGTAGGAAAAGGAATATCACCACAAGGAAAGATTTCTGACTGTCGGTTACTGGGTAGAAAAATAACGGTAACTAACCAAAAGAGAGACAAATATTACCTGCTACCAGTTACTGGGTAGAAAAAAATAAAGGCAACAAGCTCGGGAGGAAGAATTACCTTTTACTAGTTACTGGGTATAAACAAAGGATAACCAACCAAAAAAGGTGAGAAATATTACCTACTACTTGTCACTGGGTAGAAAAAAATAAAGGAAATATACTCAAAAGGTGAAGAAAGATTACCAGCTACCTGTCACTAAGTAGAAAAATAAAGTTAATAAACTCACAAGGAATACCTGCTACCAGTCAATGGGTAGGGTATTACAAATGCCAACTACTTGTCACTGGGTAGTAAAAAGTTGACTACCTGTCACTGGGTAGGAGAACAAAATAAAGGTCGACTACCTGTCATTGGGTAGGACAAACACACTCGACTACCTATCACTGGGTAGGATAAAGAGGTACATTATCAACTTCCTGTCATTGGGCAGCTCAAATAACACAACAAACTTCTCAAATAAAGAGGCAACCATTTGTTGGGGATGAAATATCAATAACTCTGTCGGAGATCTTCAAAAGAGATACGGGCAGGTTAAATCATACAACAGACTTCTCAAATAAAGAGGCAACCATCTGTTAGGGATTTCACAAAAAACTTTTCATCGGGAATTCTTCCATAGAGATTCCATTTGATGGAAACGTTGGTCGGATAAGGATCCATCATTTCACAATAAACTTCTCTGCTGAGGATGAACTAGAGAATTTCATTTATTGCGAAGATACAAATAAATTCCTGAAGGTTACACAAACTCCTCAAATAAAGAGGCTTCCACTTGTTATCAGGTGAGGTTTGCCTTGCTGGGGACACACAAGTTGCTCAAATAAAGATAACACTTTTTGTTGTCAGACAAGCAATTACCAAGAGAGTGTTATCAAAACACCGCTAGGGAAAATTCAAATATTCATCTTCTGATGGGGATCAATAAACAGATTCCTGCCGAGGAAAATAAATCCTCAAAAAGAGAGAAATAAATACCTTTTCATCATCTGGGTTTCACAACCCAGGAAAAATCAAAATAACTGCTGTAAGAGACCAAAGTTTAACCCAGGAAAAAACTGGAGAGAAACGGTCAATCAAGACTCGACCAAATGAGGAAATATCTCACTGGGGATCCATTCCATCCTGATAAAAGCTGAGGAGGAAAGCTAAAACAAACATCTTCCACGAGGCATAAACTCAGTGGGGAATTGGAAAGGATAGGCATTTTCTACTTAGGGTCGACATTCTAATGGAAAGAGGATAAACGCACCCCGTGGAGATAACATCACCGAAGAACAAGGAAGCACCAACAAAAATGCAAGATGCACAATGCAACAAAAACATGTTATGCTCAACAAAATGAATGTGCATCCAATGCATATGGGTATGAATATGCTGACAAAACATATTAAAATGATAAACAGAGGGTGAAGAAAACATCATAAAACTACTAAAATACTCGGCTAATCTCATCAAGCTGGAGACATCACTGGAGATCCTACTAGGAGTTTAACTGAAGAAATCCTGCAAGAGATAAGCAAAAGCCATAAAAGGAAAATAAATCCTACTACAAGGCTCAAATACCATTTAGGAGGAGAAAATACTACTTGGGGAAAAAACCCAAAGATCAATCTTTAATAATCAGTAATCCGCAAAGGGGATAACAACATCAACTCTGCTTTAAGGAAAGAAGATAAACTATTGGGGAAACATCAACCCAAATCTTCTCGACTCTTCTTGGGATAATAAGAATCCATTTGAACCCTAATTCAAAATGATGAAGAGATCTGCTGATGATTGGAATCATGTAAACATCTATACAAACTCCGCTGAAAAACACAACTCTTCTAGGGATATAATAAAGAACTCTGAGAGAAACATCCAATTCTGAGGGATATATCCTGGACTTGTCGGGGAAACTAAGAAGTTAACATCATAGCAAAAAGTCAAGATGTGAGGGATTTTAAATCAATACTCAACATAAGGTGAGAGAAAACCCGACAGGTGACTGCTATATCAACATTTCTTAGAAGAAAGCAACATGCTCTTTGCTTGGGAAACAATCCAAAGTAAAGATGCATAACCTCTACTAGGAATCAACAAAGACAAAACTCTGCATGGGGATTAACATCAAGGAGAAGTAACCCTTAAAACTGCTCAACTGTTTGATCATAACCTGGCTAGATGAAGGAAACATACCCAGCTGGAGAAAATTTGAATCAAGACTTAGCTAGGAAAATCGAACAACCCTTGTCTGGTTATCCGTAGGAACAAAAATATGCTACAGGAATATCAGCAAACTCTACTGGAGAAACCTCAACGCAACTCTATTGAGGAGGTGTCAATAAATTCTGCTAGAGGAGCAAGAACCCTGATGAGGAAAACATCAACAAACTCTACTGGGTAGAGTATCAACAAGAACAAACTCCGCTGAGGAAAACACTAAGCTTTTCACTTTGAGATTTTATCAATCTTGGGATAACTATTGACATTCCTTTTTATATTCATTAATCAAAGAAAAGTGTTTTTATAATTTTCAAAATTTAAATCAATTATTCACATTTATTTCAAAAATCATCATAAAAAATAAAATGAAATTCTATAAACAGAAACAAAATAAGAATTGCAAACAAAGGGACAAAGGCCCAAATTTTATTGATAGAATGGTAGTTCGCAAATGGCATAACTCCACGGATCATTGCAAAGTTTGAAAAATGGTAAGTACAATGGAAAGGGCTACATTGAAATACAATGACCATTATTCTCCCTAACAACTTTGAATTCGAACTCTGCTTGAGACTTCACTTGAGAATGATTGAAGTAAAATCCTTGATACGAAATTTTTCTTCAAATGATCAAGACTGACCAGATGCAGTTACTTCCCATACTCCCTAACTTTTGCCTAGATTGCCCTCTCGGGTTTTCAATCTACCGAGATAATTATTTATGTTTTTGTCTCTAATTTTTTCCTGGACCGCCCTTTCGAGTTTTCAATCCACCGAGACGCTCATTTTTGCCTAAGCTTCCCTTTCGGGTTTTCAACTTAGCGAGCTGTTTTTTTATTGTTTAGGTGAAGTATTTCATGATTGCATCAGAATTCACACGACGAGTGAACTCTTCACCATCCATAGTTGTAAGAATTAATGCACCGCCATAGAAGGCTTTCTTAACAACATAAGGGCCTTCATAATTAGGAGTCCACTGGCCCCTAGAATCATTAGTAAAAGTCGAGATCTTTTTTAGTACGAGGTCGTCTTCTCTGAACATACGAGGTCGAACCTTCTTATCAAATACTTTCTTCATTCTCTATTCATACACTTGGCCATGACACAAATCCGTCATTCTGTTCTCTTCAATCAAATTCAACTGGTCATATCTACTCTGACACCATTCAGCCTCAGACAATTCAACTTCCATCAAAACTCTCATAGAATGGATTTCAACCTCTACCAGGAGCACTGCTAGCATTCCATAAGAAAGAGAGAAAGGGGTTGCCCCTGTTGAAGTGTGGATGGATGTACAATACCCATGCAGAGCAAAACGGAGCATATAATGTCAATCCTGGTATGTAACAACCATCTTCTGAATGATCTTCTTAATGTTCTTATTAGCATCTTCAACAACCCCATTCATCTTGGGTCTGTAAGGAGAAGAATTATGATGCTCAATCTTAAACTCATCACATAATTCCTTCATCATCTTGTTATTCAGATTTGACCCATTATCAGTGATAATCTTGCCCAAAACACCATACCGACAGATGATTAGGTTCTTGATAAACCGGACCACTACTTGCTTGGTCACATTAGCATATGATGTCGCTTTAACCTATTTGGTAAAATAATCAGTAGCCTCCAATATGAAACAGTGTCCGTTCGACGCTTTAGGCTCAATCATTGTAATCATATCAATGCCTCACATGGTGAAAGGCCATGGAGAAGAGATAACATTGAGAGGATTTGGAGGCACATGAACTTTGTCAGCATAAATTTGGCATTTATGGCACTTCTTCACATATTTACAACAGTCAGATTCCATCGTCATCCAATAGTAACTTGCCTTTAACATCTTCTTAGCCATTGCATGTCCATTGGCATGGGTACCAAAGGATCCTTCATGAATTTCTTTTATCAACATGTCTGCTTCGTGTCTATCTATGCATCTGAGCAAGATCATGTCATAATTTCTCTTATACATCACATCATCATTTAAGAAGAAACTGCCAGCCAATCTTCTCAAAGTTTTCTTATCTTTCTTAGATGCCCCAAATGGGTACTCTTGATTTTGAAGAAAACTTATAATATCATAATACCAAGGTTTATCATCAACAACGTCTTCAACTGCAAACACATGAGTTGGTCTATCAAGACGCATCACATCAATCTTTGGCACATCATTCCAATGATTTACCACAATCATGGAGGATAAAGTCGCTAAAGCATCTGCCATTCAATTCTCTGCTCTTGTTATATGGTGAAACTCAACCTTATTGAAGAAAGTTGACAACCTTCTTGCATAATCACGATAAGGAATCAAATCAGGTTGACGTGTTTGTCACTCCCTTTTAATCTGATTAATCACCATAGATGAATCTCCATATACATCAAGGATCTTGATTCTTAAATCAATAGCTTCTTCCAAGCTCATAATACACACTTCATACTCAGCCATATTATTTGTGCAAGTGAACACCAACCTTGCAGTGAAAGAAATTTGAGAACCATGAGGAGTAACAATAATTGCTCCAATACCATTGCCATATTCATTAACAGCTTCATCAAAATCAAACCCCAATAGGATCCAGGCTCAGGCCCTTCTTCAGGTAATGGTTCCTCACAATCTTTAACCTTTAGATACATCACATCCTCATCAGGAAAATCAAACCAGATAGGTTGATAATCATCAATTGGTTGGTGTGCCAAATGATCAGCCAAAACACTTCCTTTTATCACTTTTTGAGTTTGGTACTCGATATCATATTTGGACAACAACATTTGCCAACGGGAAATCCTCTCAGTTAAAGAAGGCTTTTCAAAGATATACTTGATTGGATCCATTTTAGATATTAACCAAGTTGTACAATTCCACATATATTGGCGGAGGCGCTTGACAGCCCAAGCTAAAGCACAACATGTCTTTTCAAGCATTGAGTACCGAGACTCACAACCGGTGAACTTTTTGCTCAAATAATAAATGGCAAATTCTTTTCTTCCAGATTTATCTTGTTGACCCAGAACACAGCCCATAGACTCTTCCAGCACGGCCAAATACATGATCAAAGGTCTTCCTTCCACAGGAGGAGACAAAATAGGAGGTTCAAGCAGATACTCTTTAATTCTTTCAAAAGCTTTCTAACAATCTTCTGTCCATACACAACCCTGATCTTTACGGAGAAGCTTGAAGATCAACGCATATGTGGCAGTCATATTGGATATAAATCGGGAGATATAATTTAAACTCCTAAGAATTCTCTTACTTGTTTTTAAGTTTTGGGTGCAGGGATTTCCTGGATAGCTTTAACTTTACCAGGATTAACTTCAATGCCTTCCTGACTGACAATAAAGCCCAACAACTTTTTAGAACGGACACCTTAAGTGCATTTATTAGGATTCAGACGGAGCTTAAACTTTCTCAAACGTTGAAACAACTTCAATAAGTATTCAATATGATATTCTTCAGCCTTCGACTTACAAATCATATCATCCACATAGACCTCAATTTCTTTATGCATCATATCATGGAACAGAATGGTCATAACTCTCTGGTACGTTGCAATTTTTCAAATCGAAGGGCATCACTCTGTAACATAATGTTCTCTAGGGTGTAATGAATGTTGTTTTTTCCATATCCTCAAGTGATTATAACCGAAAAATCCATCCATAAAGGAAAATATATTGAACTTAGTAGTATTATCTATCAACAGATCAATGTGTGGCAGTGGAAAATCATCTTTCAAACTTGATTTATTCAAATCTCTATAGTCAACGCACATTCATACTTTTCCGTCTTTCTTTGGAACAAGCACAATATTGGCTACCCATTGAGGATACTTAGCAGTCACAAGAAAATCAATATTAATCGGCTTCTGAACCTCCTCTTTAATCTTCACAACCATGTCAGGAGGAGTTCTTCTCACTTTCAGGCTTTAATGGAAAATGGTGCTCCACAATATCAATATCAAGACCAGGCATGTCTTGATAAGACCAAGTAAACACATCAACATATTCTCTAAGAAGCTCTACCATCCTCTTCTTAACATCTGACTGAAGTAGTGCCCCAATCTTGACTTCTTTCTTATCATCATCGAAACCCAAATTAACTGATTCCATCGGCTCTTCATGAGGTTGAATGGTCTTTTCCTCATGCTCAAGCAACCGAGAAATTTCATTAGGAATCTCTTCAACATCCTCTTCTTCCGCTTCAAACACGTGGAACTCAAACTTGGGAGAGGGCATAGAGTCATTGTTTCCAATGGGTTTAACAATCAATCTGCACAATGATTTATGTTTGATTTTAGAATATGAACAAGAAGTGCAAGTATCATGCAGATAAAAGTGATCATCACATTATCATTTTTTGGTTTTTTATGTTACCATTTTTCCGAAATAAAGCAAGGGAAAACAAAATATGGATAAACAAAATAACATTTTATTGATGATGATAAAAGTTGAAACAAAGCCCTCACAAATTCACTTTCACCTTGGGCAGAGTGAAAGGATTTTTTGAAAGAAACAAAAGCAAATTACTTTGTAACATGAACAACAGTAGGAACGTTAATAGCGATCCAATTCTGGCATATCAACCCACGCGTCACAAAGTTGGGCGTTTCTTCCTCTTGATCATCCTCAATAATGGCACTAACTTCATACTCAAGTCCCTTAAGTCTCGACCGAGGAGAGTGGAAGGGACATATGCATCTTCTGTCTCAGAATCATATCCAGGATCTTCCAAATAAGGCTCTCAGTCTTCAGCAAGAATGGAATCATTTTCAGAACCATCTGAGATGTAATCTTTAGAGTCATCTTCAATAATTGCAGCTATAGAATGATCTTTGGTATGGATGAACCCAACACTTCTAAAAACATCATGAATACTCTTTAGCTCTTTGCAGGTTGAACCAGATGTAAAACCCAAACCAGCTCTATCTTTTTTCTTAGCAACTTCAATGACTCGAACCCATCTATCAGCTTGGGCACTCTCCAACACATGTTGTGCATTTTTCAGAGAAGACATGGACACCTAATTCTTCTTAACAACATTATCAACCACAGAAAGAGCATAGAACGGAGTTCCAACATCATCGTCATCATCAATATAAGAAAAAGACGAAAAACTGCTTACCAACATAGCATGTTCTTCACCACCAACAACAAGTTTACCATTTTGGACAAATTTCAACTTTTGGTGGAGTGTCGAAGTGACAGCTCCGACTTCATGAATCTTCGGGCATCCTAGAAGACAAATGTAAGAAGGATGAATATCCATGACTTGAAAAGTAATCTGGAATAAACACGGACCTATCTTGATAGGGAGATCAACCTCTTCAATCACAATTTTCCTTGAGCCATCGAAGGCTTTCACAATGACCCCACTAAATCTCATAGGAGTACCTTGATAAGACAATATGGACAAAGTAGATTTTGGCATCACATTTAATGGTGACCCGGTATCAACCAGCCCATTGGATAGAGCGTCCTCCTGGAAATTCATGGAAATATGGAGAGCCAAATTATGATTTCTTCCATGTTTAGTCAGCTCTTCATCATAAAAGCTCAGATTATTACATGCAGTGATATTGGCAACAATGTTATCAAACTGATTAACAGTCATATCATGATCTACCTAAGCTTGTTCCAATATTTTCTGCAGAGACTCTCGATGAGCCTCAGAGCTTATTAACAGAGATAAAACAAATATTCTTGGCGGTGTATGCACCAGTTGATCTACCATATTATATTCACTCTTTTTGATCAATCTCAACACTTCATCATTATCTAATTTTTAATTCACGTCACTTGATTGACAAAATTCAACAGAAGTCTTCAACTGAGTTTTCTTACCCACAACATCTTCACTTGTCTTCGAGGGTACATTAACAAATACTCGACCACTTCTGGTCACTCGTCCTACATCTGCAATAGTTACAAATGAGGGAAGAGAAAGAATTGGGACCTCTTTTCCATCCTCTAACATAGTAGCATTGTACTTATAGGGAAGACTTTATCCGATTTGTATGGTATCGGGCCAGGCAAACGGATGACCAAAGGTGTCACAGCAGATTTCTAACTATTGTAAGAAATTACAACTCGCTCAGGGATGTTGAAACATGGAACTATGACATTCACCTCATTATCAACTTCATTTCTGTTTGTAGTAACCTGAATCAAATTCTGATCAATCATCTTCTGTAAGTCCCTTTTTATAATCACACACCCACGGGGTTCACAGAACAAATACAACAAGCGGCATAATCATGCTCAATATCATGGAATTTGCACAAAGTAGTGTGCATCTCAATAAGTGACCTCTGAATCCAACAAATATAAAAAATGTGGTAGGTACTAGGACACCCATATACCATATTGACAATCGTGTTACCATGATTAGGCAACGAATTTGATTGCACATTAGGATTGGTATCTTCAAAAGACAGAATACTACTTTTTACGAGCTTTGCAACTTCATATTTCAGAGGATAGAAATTTTCAATATCATGCCCAAAGGCACCCTGATGAAATGCACAATGGGCATCTGGCTTATACCACCGTGGAATATCAGTAGGAACATCTAGAGGATCACGAGTTTGAACCAAATTCTTCTTTATCAAAATCGAAAATAATTCAGTATACGACATTGGAATGGGATCAAATTTCACTATCCTCTGGACACGACCTTGTTGATTATTTTACTGTGCTTTCAGTTGAAAACATGGTTGATAACTTGAAGCATCTTGAGCAACAGGAGCGGAACTGATGATGGGTGTAACAAATGTTATTTGTTGCTGACGACGACTACGATTGTTGTTCACAACTCTGCGTCTTCTAGACCTCTCTTGCGATATGGCATTGGTTTCCCCGTCCTTTTTCTTAGAAAAACCAGAACCAGTTTCTTCGCACTTCCAGAACTACCTTCTTTTGTCAGACGTCCCTCACAGACAGCTTCCTCTAATCTCATTCCCATATTAACCATTTGCGTGAAATCATTAGGAGTACTCGCAACCATCCTTTCATAGTAAAACGGACCCAAAGTGTTCAAGAAGAACTTGGTCATCTATTTCTCTTCAAACAGAGGGCTTATCTAAGCTACAATCTCACGCCATCTCTGCGCGTACTCTTTAAAATTTTCTTTCTCTTTCTGAGACATCGCAAAGAGTTGATCACAATTCGGCTCCATATATAGATTATATTTATACCAACGACAAAAGATTCTCTGAGATTATTGAATGTCTTGATTTGGGAACTATCAAATCCCATATACCACTTCAGTGCAGCACCGACAAGACTATCTTAGAAATAATAAATCAGAAACTGATGGTTGTCAGTATAGGTAGACATCTTTCTGGCATACATGACCAAATGGCTTTGTGGAAAAGTGTTCCCTTTGTATTTATCAAAATCCGGAACCATGAACTTGGCAGGAATCTTCACATTAGGAACAAGACAAAACTCATGAGCATTCTTCTCAAATAACTCTTTTCCCCTTAAAGCCTTAATTTCTTTCTGCATCTCAGCAAACTGATCTTGAAAATCATCCATACGATCAATAACATCCAAACTCTCGCTCGGGGCAGTGTGGAAAATTTTCTCTTCAGTATAAGGCGTAGTGTGAACCACGGGCGGTGGCACAGGTACAACAGTAGGAATAAAATCTCAGCATTAAGAACAATATTAACCACAGGAGGTGGTACAGTCATAACAACAGGAATTCTTGGACCTTCAGAAGTAGGAGGTTGATATCCCTCTGGCACAAAATTGAGAGGCATGCCCCAAGGGAAACCAGTAGGCATATGATATTGAGTAGCATTAACCAGGGCCACAAAAATGGGCGTTGATCCAATATTAGAAATCATAGTTCTCTGTACAGGAGAAGAAGGAGGTGGTGATGGCTGATTCTGAGCAGTCACCAGAGCTTCCATTGTAGCAGTGAGTCTTTCCATACTATCCTTCAGAGTTGATACCTCTTCACGAAACTTGCGATTCTCTAGTTGCAACTGATCCATCTTTTTCTTAAGATTAGCTCGAGTGTTATAGTGATGCGGCTGCTTCGCTGAACAAAGACCAAAAGGAAACAAATAAGACACCTGGAAAAGGAAAAAACACAATGCACAATGATGCAAGTGCAAATGAAAATGCAAAATGCAAATGTTTCATTCAGTTTTCAAGGATCCTTTAAGATATAAAGAAATTACAAACATTGTAAAGAAATAACATTTTTTGAAATACTGATCAATGTTACACTTGGAAATACAAGCTATATAAGATCAATGTTCAATAAGAAAAAGGTAGGTCCTAAGGAGCATCTGATGACGATCTGAGTTGATACTTCCTTCAAAGTCTCTTAATATCTCTCTCATAGGTGTCCTTCATGGTGGTATTCTCTAACACGAGCTGATCCACAATACCGTTCGAAGCACCGAAAGTAGGAGGATATGATGATGAAGTAGTAGAGGAAAATAAATCCTCTGCAAGTCTTTTCACGACGCGTCGCTCAAGCAACCCAATCAAGTCATCTTTCTTCTTCATCTGCTTTTGCAATTTCGTATTCTCCTTGTCAGAAGCATGAAACTTACATTCCCACATCTCTTTCTCTTGCTTCATTTTGTCCAAATCATCTCGAAGAGTCTTCACATCATCACAAGAAACAGGGAGTGGCGTAGCAACCATTGTAGTCATGGGTTTCTTAAAAGGATAAGGCATTTTGAGCTCCATAGCTCTTTTCTTCACCCAAGGCGTATAAGGTTCCAAGGCAGTGCAAACTTGTCTTCCAAGCTCTCCTTTACCCATATTATGAATTTTAGTCCAAGAATGAGCCATTCTCCTCCTTAAACCAAGAGAATCGTCCCCTCCTTGAAAAAACAAACCCTTCAATAGAATATTTTTAGGCTTATCCTTCAACGTATAACCAAGCTGACGGCGAGCTAAACTCGGGTTGTAGTTAATTCCACCTTGTGTTCCAAGAAGAGGAACATTGGAGAACTCCCCACAACTATCAATAATCTGGACATTGTCACAAATAGAAGAAGACAAAGTAATGTCAGCATGCGTAAGGGACATGATCCTCTGAGACCACCTTAAACAATTCTTGTTCTCCCTAAAAACAAATGATTGTGGCAAGTGCAAAATGAACTAATTATACAGTAGAGGTGTACAAAAAAGATGGTATCGTTCTGTTTAGAAGTCCTGCTATGGATGGAGAAATAGGTGTCACCAAGAAAAGTCGAAACAGGGTTCCCAATCAAGAAAGTCCTAATAGCGTTAACATCCTCAAAGTTGTCAACATTAGGGAACAAGACTAGTTTGTAGATAAGCAAAGAAAGTATAGTCTCAAACGCCAATGTGCGACCAACGTTAGCAAATAAAGTGGCTTTCCTAATCAAGAACTTAGACGTCAAACCCTTGATGCCCCCCTTAAACATCAGATTAGCATCAATATCAGATTTCATCAAATGGGTAGCTGCAGCAATATCTTGGAGCTTAAGAACTTCCTCCAAACTAGTATAAGGAACCTTATCAGAAACTGGTATACCCAACAAATAAGCATACTCCTCCATGGTTGGCATGAGCTGATAATCAGGAAAAGTAAAGCATCGGTAGACAGGATCATAGAATTGCACAAGGGTGTTCAGAATTCCGTCTTCCATGTTGGTAGAAAGAACAAATAGAAGCCTCCCATAACGAGATCTAAAGCCTGAACAATCAACTACCAAGGACACTAGCTTTCTCAAATCTGTAAGATTGGGAGTTTGAAAACCGTACTTCTGAGTGTTTCTCCTTCCAATATCCATAATCACAATATCTGCGATGTTTGCAAAGGAAAATCTTTGAGATCCTTAAAAACTGACTTAAACAAAATGACCATGAATGCATGAGTGCAAGATACATCACCCACAAACAAGACACACAAAGCACACAAGTTTAAAGGTTTGATAAGAGCATGGAGCCAAAGGTAAGAGCCAACCCACAATGGTATGTACTAAGGTTATATCATCACCTGTAGAACAAGGTTCTAAAAAAGTTCCCAGAGTCACAATTCCATCTTTTGGATATTATCGGCTTAAACGACTACTCGTCAGCCAATAATATTCTCAAGAGAAACTCATCCGAGTGTGGTATCGCGTAACAACTAATTCAAGTTTACACCTGAATAGCCATTGCACCACGTCCTAGTATGGCCAAGATGGGTTAAAGGGTTCTAAGGTCCTCAGCTTCTCAGGCTCCCAGGTTGGAAAAAGTAATTTCAATTACGACTACTCGTAAGATATCAGTAATCCCAAAGGGGCCTCCACTGAGTGAGGGATCTCAAGTCTGCTTAGTAAGGACTACTCCATGTAAGCCAACAAGACTATACCACCCTCCTATCATATTTGCACTCAAGTCCAGGTATAGGACTTAACTCACCACACATATCACCAGGCACCAAACAGAACAAACAAATCAAACAAAAAGCGATAAATAAATCAAAGTAGGCAAAATCCACTAGGAACCGGAGTATCCCTAGCAGAGTCGCCACTTTTCTGTAGCGGAGAACTTTGTGAGTATAAGTTATTGATTAACTTAACTCAAAAATGAAAGAGTCGCCACTGCGCTTTTATTTTATCTAAAAAGGAAAGGAAAAAGAGCGAACAAAACCTAAAGAGTTCTAAAACAAGAACAAAAACAGAGATTTGGGTAAGGGGGTTGGTTACGCAATGGGAAGGTGTTAGCACCCAAAACGTCTATAGTACTCTATAGGAGCCCTTTGAAATATCTACGCTTTTTGGTTTGAAAAAGGTTTGTTTGAAAAGAGATTGGGGAGATCAGAAGAGACTTAATTTTTTAAGATTTTTGTATTTGGAGAGACTTATCGCATAATGCCTATGTACCCACAAAGTGTAATATAGGATCAAAACTCTGTAGTTCGTGGTATAAATAACAAAAAATTGTTAGTTTTGGTTGACTTTAAATGTAAATACAAGTCATCATTTTAAGGAGAAAACTACGACTAGTCGCCCACAAGTATAAGACAACATTTGCATCACCTAAAGATGGAGGATTTTGCTTGGATTTAAATCAACAAGTTTATCACTCAACAGCTAAGTGAAAAATGTCAACATCTTAATACTATGGGGAATAGGAGAATTATATCTCAACTATAGAAATGACTCATGTCTAAACTTTATGAAAAGTTTTAAAATGAAAAGTGCGCAAAGGCACAAAAAGTTTGAATGAGGTTGATCTTTTTTAAAGTGTTTTTGAAATTTGTCAAAATATGATTAACATTGATTGACATTTATTAAAGAAAACAAAGTTTGAAAATTACTTGACAAAATTCAAAGTTTTATTATAAAAGCGGTTTTAAGTTTGAAAGCAAGAAAGTTTTTGAAAAAAGGGAGGAGATTTTGAAATTTTAAGAAGGCGAGAAGATGAAGTGACTACCCTAGAGAGAAAAATAAAAGCTTAGAGATAAGAAGGATCTAACCAACTTGTAAGCAAGCCAAATAAGATTTACATCCACCTTGAAGCATAAGCAAATAAGCAAGTCAAATAAAGGAAAAGATCCATAATAACCCAAGCACAGGGAAAGAGACCTAATTCTAAGTCCAAGGGTCCAAGAATAGCCCAAGAGGTCCAAGGTCTAAGAATAGTCCAAGAGGATAACCACAAAGTTAAGAGTACCAAGTTTTTTAGAGGTTTAATCCTTTCTTAGTGTTTTAAACAAGATATGGTCCAAATGGACAAAAGAAAAAGAGCGGAAGCATAAACAATACTATGAGATGAGATGATAAAAATGGAGCATAAAAATAAAAGAGAGATAGGGAGTAAGAAGGAAACATAAAAAAAATTAGTACAATGATATCGTTAGTGAGTTAGTGATTAGTTGTTAAAGCAAATGATCAACGATGGTTAACTCATGCACTTAAGCCAAAGTTGATGAAAACTTATTAGAGGATTGATAAAATCAAAGCCTCCAACAATAGGTTTCATAGGTGATGGACCTAAGACAAATAATCAACCATACTTGGACTTTCAGACATAAGTTTGAGCCACGAATAATCACTTTTCGGTTACGGGACAATTTAGCAATATGTTAAGCAATCGCAATCGAGTTTATGTAGAAACCACGACTATCTGAGGCCGGTTAATAACAATGTTAGTGCTAATGTATGCTAGAGAAGTGATATGTAGATCACTCTCCGAAAGCAATACCACACGAAAAGAAAATTGGTAATCGATTAACACTGCTAAAACAACAACAAAATAGTCTGAAAATGTGCAGAAACTTAATCAATCATTTCTTCAAACACCTCATGATCAAGGATGCAATTGAGCACAAAAGTTCAAGTAAAATAACAGCAATCAACGCCAATAGAACACAATTTGCAACATCTAAAGATCAAGCAACAAGAATCAACAATAGATCACATTATGGAAGGTGTATAAGAACAACAATGGTGGATCAAGAAATTACCACTCCAAATCTGGAAATTCTTCAAATCATCTCCACAAACCACACTTCAAAGCCTTGATCTAATAGAATTTATGATGAAAAAGTGAATGGAAAAAGGTTTATCTCAAAGATTAGTAAGTTCTAATGATGAACTTACTAACTTTCAAAGGAAGAAAGAGCTTTGGTGAATTTGGTAATTGGAGAAAAATTTAGAGTCAAGAAAGAATTTGACAAGGTGAGTTTGGCTATCAAAAGCTTATGAAATGAGAGAAATGAGACCTCTATTTATAGGATTTAGGCTTGGAAAGTTTGGTGGATTGGAGTTTGGTTTGAAATCAAAGTTAGGCTTGGAATTTGAATTTGGAGGGAAATTAATGATCAAATGGTGATTAGTTAAGGTGTATGGTGGGAATTAATTATGATGAGGTAGAGGAATTAAAATGAAGTGATCTAGAATACTCTCATGTTGAAATATTTGAATTTGGTGCCAAAAATGCTGCAGAATTTGAATTTGCCCAATTTTCACAAAATTCGTACAGGGTAATCGATTACCCAATACCGATAATCGATTACCACAAGTAAAAGTGGTGAAATTTTACCTTTTTGATGTGTTATGTTGGCTCTCTCTCTCGATTCTTTTGCTTGTCAAAGAAGGCATGGAAATAAACACATGAACCTTAGAGTCTCTTGAATAAAAGTCAATCAAATCTTAGGAAACTCTTGATCAAATGATTTTGAAATGATTGTAGATCAACTTCAACTTTGTTCAAATAAAATTCATTCGAGCTGAGGGACTGATATTTGATATCTTTGCTCCAAAATATTCCTGAAGAAGTTAGTAAAGGAAAAACAAACAATTTTCGGATTTTAATCAATGGTTAGTAAACATAAACATAAACAAATATCAAACAGACAAGAAAACAAATGAGTCTGGTGATCTCTTAAGAACAAACCTGCAGAGGAAGGCAAGAGAACCAAAGCTTGCAATCTTATTTGTGGGATAGGAAGAAAATGACATGTGAGATCTTAGGGGTAAAAATTAGGGTATAACAGTCACACGCATTTTTTGAAATATGGTATGAGACAAAATTATCTAAATAAAATGATAAATGATAAAACAAATAATAAATAAAGAACACAAAGAGTTGGTAGCCTAGTTCGATGAAAAATCTCCTAAATTTGAAGGGTTGTAGTCCAAATAAAAGAAAATTCACTAACTATAAGTAGTAAGTAATACACGATGGTCTCATCTGAGCTCTCCTAGTTTGGTGTTGTTTTCCTAATACTATCAATGAATTTCAACTCAGACTCTCCTGAATTTGAGATCCCCTCACTTTCACTCAAACAGTATCTTAAGTGTTTGGAAGAAACAATTCTTTATAATGTGACAAATATCATAATTACATACCAAAAAATCTATCTTTCTTTTGAGTATGAAAAACTAACAAGGATAAGGTTTTACACAAGAAATACACTACAAAAACGCAACTCAACAAAACTCACCGGGTGAAAAAACATTCTAAGTAAGAATGATGATATCTTTATATAGATATATTGATCCATCAAAAAATCCCAATAGGATAAAAAATTCATATCAAATCAAATCTTAAGCAAAACAAATATTTTCATCAATGTTAATTCAGTTAATCTTTTAATTAATGCAAATCCATATAAATATTTTTTATTTCATTTTGATAATTAAACATTTTTTTGAAAATTTAAATATAGTAATTTTTCATTGTTGGGCTGAAGATACAAGTGACATCATATCTTATGGCACAATCAAACATCATATATTTTTATCCTTGTGGTCTAGCATCAAATATGTGTTGAACACCATAAAAAATCACTCTGCTTGGTCCTTGGGAAGATGTACCTCCATTAAATTTTAGAAGGATACTTAGTGTGGGCATCCTCTCATCCTATAAACCAACCTGGAAGTGCTTCAAAGACAAGGAATCTCTATTTACACCAAAGTTGAAATTTTCATTTTAGAGGATGCCTAGATTTTTCCTAATAATTGGAACACAATATTCCCATTTCTTATGCAAATAATTCATCAATCTAATCACACATTATAGACTTTAAAGATGTCATCATTTGGGCCTTATCACACTCAGGTGTTCTTAGCCTCAAAGGTGCTTACCAATTCAAAGCACCAGCCTTTGCACCGATATCCCTCCATCAAAATATATGTTCATATGGAAGCTCGTGATGGAAAAAGTCCTTGTTGATGATATGTTGAGGCACAAAGGTTGTAGAAAGGACGAAGAAACATTCCATCATCTATTTTTGACTACCTTTTTTCTAATAGGGTGTGGATTTGGTTTTACAATACTATCAAGATCTCCAACCCACCACACAACCTATAAGATTGGTGGATTTCTTAAATAACCAACAAGTCGAGATAATTTCTCTAGTTCTAGAAGTTTCCATTACTTACATCTAAAGGAATTTTTAGGAAGCTAGGAATTGCGAAAGATTTAGGAATAAAAATCCAAGTATCATACAAACTATTAATGAGGTAAAAAGTTCGGCGCTCTTTACTAGAACCAACTCTTTCAACACTTCATCTTCTTCCTTGGACGATTTCAAAATCATCAAGGCTTTCGACATTCCAAGCAAGGTTGTTAAAGCTCCTCAAATTATATTAGTGTTTTAACATCCTCCTCCCTTATATTTGATTAAATGCAACTGTGGTGATGCATATAATCATGATCTTCTTCTAGCCACTTGTGGTGGAATTTCTTGCAATAATCATGGTAACTGTATCCTAGCTTTTGAACACAAAGTTTCTTGGTCTTCTTTGTACTTGGAAGAGTTTTTTGTTGTTGCAGTAATTAGAGCATTGGATAAGGCTTGGTCCATACTATGGATTTAAACCGATTCAACCATTGTTATGAAAGCTTTCCATTGGGCTTCTTTTATTCCTTGGTTTATCAAGATCAATTGGAACATTTATATGACTATTTTTGCACATAGACATATTATCATATCAGACATATATAGAGAAGGGAATTCATGTGTTGAATATTTGGATAATTTGGGTCTCACATGTAGCTCCCTCACCATTTTTCAAAGTAGCTCCCTCACCACTTCTAAATAGAAAGTATTTTTTTACAAAATAGGCTATGAATGTATTTTTTAAGATTTATTATTTTTTGATGAATTAAAAGGCTTGACATTCCTTTCAATTCTGACTCCGCTGAATATGAGATTCCCTCACTTTCACTTAAACACTATTCCATGTGTTTGTTAGAAACAAATCTTTATGATGTGAAAAATATCACAATTACAAAATAAAAACTCTATCTCTCTCTCTTGAGTATGAAAGACTCACAAGGATAAACTTTAATACAAGAAACACACAACAAAAACTCAACTCAACAAAACTCAAAAATTAAGAAAATACGCTCTCTACAACGGTGTATCATCAAATAAAAAAGATAAAAACTTTATATATATATATATATATATATATATATATATATATATATATATATATATATATATATATATATATATATATATATATATATATATATATATATATATATATATATATAAATCCAATAAGTTAAAAAAAAAAATCATACCAAATCAAATTTTCAGCAAACCAAATATTTTCATCAATGTAAATTCAATTAAATATTTAAATGAATGCAAATCAAATTACATATTTTCAATCAGATTTTGATAGTTCAACATTTTTCAACCGAAACGTTTTCAAGACAAATATGTAGAATATTGAATAATTCAACCATTTTCAAATCACATAATTTGGAATCAACTATATATTTAAATGAATCAAAATTAAACTTTCCAGAAATATCGCATTAGAGAAAAATAGAGTCAAAACGTGCTCAACAACTTTGAGATGTGCTCGACCATAATTTCACCTCACAAATTTGTTATGAGGTCATAAGTCATGATTCAACTATATTAAATTTTAAACAAGTAATTTATTATATATATATATATATATATATATATATATATATATATATATATATATATATATATATATATATATATATATATATATATATATATATATATATATATATATATATATATATATATATATATATATATATATATATATAAGATAATTAATACATCATAATTTATTATAATTTACAAGATTAGATATTAGAAAGTTATACAAAGTATGCTTTAACACCTTAGCCAATTATTCTTCTTTCTTTATCTTCTTTAATCTATACACAACTCACTAAACTTGATTATAGAATCTACTTTTTAATTCTAACGGCTCATTATTTAAGATTCGTCTTTTCATTTTTTTAGGATCTAATATAATCATTTGTGTTACATTCGATTTGATTTATTAGCGGTTAAGTTGTACTTATTCTTTTATATTATATTTTGTGAGTATTTAAAACACATCTTTTGTTCCACAATAAAAAAAAGGGAGGATGCTCAAATGATAATTTGTCACACATCAAATTTGAGATAAACATCTCAATATTTTGAATTTGTAAATTCAAACCAACGTTCATCTAAAAGATTAAATATTATTGTCTCAAATTTTTTTGAATTTGAGAATTGTGATTTAAAGTTGAAAAAAAATCACATACAAAAAAAAAAGACAAATCTCACACATTTTTGTTTATGTGAATTTTCTTAAAATTAAAATGTCACATGTGTTTTATTTTGAAACTGGTCAAATAAACTAACAGTTCAAATGTAATGGGCCACTTAAAGTACAAACTTTAAAAGATCAATTAAAAAAATCAATTTTAAAGAATCACAAACAATATATTTTCATATATATTAAGTTCAAAAATTTCAAAATCAAAAGTAAACAAATCTCTTTTTTTTGTTCACTCAAAGATTTCATCTTTGTATACATTAAGTGATGGAAACTAATCTCACACTTAAAAGTCTATTCTTTTTAAAATGCACTACTATTGATAGCCTATAATAAAACAATACGTTGAGCTTTCTTATCGTTAGTGTTGATAATTTTATATAAATTATAAGATATATGAAAGAAAAATATGTAATTATTATAGTCTTTCATGTGAATTAGTCATCCACTCTAGTTTTTAGCCACGTATGCATTTTATTTTTATTTCTATAAATAAATGTCATGCTATTTAGATACAAATACTTTGATTAATGTATTTAAAGGTGGCTATGGGTATACTCAGAATGAAGAAAATATATATATATATATATATATATATATATATATATATATATATATATATATATATATATATATATATATATATATATATATATATATATATATATATATATATATATATATATATATATATATTAACATGAAAATTTACATTTTTTTTATAATAATAGAAGGGTTGTAGTTTCTGTTTTACAATCATTAATACTTGTATATTTATGAAAAAATTTATTTTTATAAATGTTAAAAAGTTAAAAAAATGAAAAAAGAAAGAAAAGAAAATTGAGATATTATATAAGTTCAGAATGGTATATAAATATAGTTAATAAATTTTTTCATAAAATAATAGAATGATAGAAAGTTTTATATGATTAAATCGCGTGACTTCAATAATTATATTTAATATAAATGAGTTAGATTTTTCAAGTATTTAGTAACATATATGATACTGATTATCTCATACTTTGCAAGTTGCATGTATTCAATATTCATATTTAATTATACAAAATATATTGGTCGTGTGTACATGAAGATGGTAGTGTTCTTTGCAATTGAGGGATATTAGTCTAATAGTAATACTTAATTCATGAGATTGAAGGACATGACTCTAATAGTAATACCTAATTCATGATAATGAAGAAAAATCATCTTTGTATGATTTAATTAACAGTAAAAAAAAATTATTTAATTTTAATAACGTGTAAATTATGTTTTTATCATTTATAGTCATTCTTAACAACCCTTACGTTTATAATTAAAAGTAAAATTACAAATTATAGATGAAGTTCGAAATTAAATTATCCACAATGATATCTTATTTTGATCTCATATTTAAGTATTGATTATGTATATCTCAAAATTTGGGCGGACCGATTTATAATCGAGTTCAATATTGCCAATAAATAAGGTAAGGCATGACATACACCTGTCATTAAGAAGGAACCAGGGACAAGCATCGAAAAACATTTACAAACATTCTCTAACATGTTCCTCCAATGCACTAATTACTGAATGATTGGCCATGAATGTCCATTATGTTGATTAATTGTATTTGAAGTCTTTGTCTCAAATTCGTTAGTAGTAGGATCATTATAAAAGAAAGGAAAAAACCTTTTGAAGAAAATATATTCAAATCATGAAATGAAAAGTCACTGACAGTGTCTCTTTTGTAATTCTGACCAACCATCATTGGTAGAGTTATCGAATTATGTTCTTTGAATGAATATATGACGCCTTCCACGGGACTCGGTGAAATTAACCCGGACATCAAGCTCATTCTTTATCACAATAAGTTCTTTCTCACGCATGGAATAAGAATGATGAAAAACCAAAGCAGATTTTTCTTCCTATTTTTCCATAACCCAAACAATCTGCGAAGCTTCAGCGGGAATTATAAAATAACATATACGTCGACTATTCATAGAAGAATCAACAAGGGGCCTTCTTCTTATACAGTGTTTTCATGTGTTGACGCTCCAACAAGTATCGTGTTTGTGGCGATCACATCCCACCAATCCGATCTATCACTGTTGACCCAAGGGAAAATACTAGGTTTTGGTACCGTCGGTAAGTTCCCAAATCTAAGGGTTATGATGTCCTCTTTGTAAAAGGATTTAAGCATAAGTAACTCAGCATTAGTCAACTCTGTGACAAAGGTAACAATGTAACATTTGGTTCTTCGGGTTGTAGGGTCAAAAAATCAAAATCAAATGAAACTCTATTTACTAGCAAAAAAAATAGAAATACCTACTCAATGAATTTAAACAAAAATCCTTAAAATGATGTATGTCTCCTAAGTAACAAAGATGAATCTTGGCTACGACATATGAGAATAACAGACATCCATATGGACCAATTAAATAAATTGGTTTGAAAAGACCTTGTAGATGGACTGCAAAACTTTCATTTTGAAAAGAACATATTATGTGATGCGTGTCAAAAAGGGAAGAAAGTAATGACCTCCTTTAAATTTTAAAATATAGTTTCTACTCATTGTCCCTTAGAGCTATTTCACATGGACCTTTTTGGCCTATCTAGAAATGTAAGTTTAAGTCGAAACGTCTACGCTCTTGTCATTGTGGTTGAAAACTCTCGATATACATGGATAAAATTCTTATCTTAGAAAAGAGACGCGATTGATGCCTTTCGAAAACTAGCCAAGACTATCCAGAACAAAAAAAAGAGTAAGCATTGCATCAAAAAAAGAGCTTGAAAGGACAATGTTCAACGAGATCAATCTTCCTAAATACCTTTGGGTTGATGTTGTAAATACTGCTTGTTATGTCACAAATCGTATCTTGGATTTAATTATCTGTGATTTTTTATTTTTTATTTGTTTTGTCTGTGATTGTTTAATTATCATTATTTCTTTTATTTTTCATTAGCTAGAAAAAGTAATTAATTGAATAATAGATAAAATACAACAACAACAACAACAAAAAATATGAAATCAACTTTTTTTTAAAAGAACAAAAAATAATAAATACTCGATCCAACGTCGATATATTTTTTCTCAAGTCAAAACCAACGAGCTCATTTTATTTTCGTGCTTGCACTTATTTCTTTAATTGGGTATACTTATAATCTTTTCATTTCATCCCCATCCGAAAAAATGTACCTCATTCCCATTAAGTGTAATAATTTTATCGCTTTCATCTTGATTGTATTTTAATGTTTTATCCATCTCTCACTTATACGCTCAAATCATTTTCATACTAATTCTCGATTCAATATCGAGCCTTTTTTCAAAACACCTTCGTAACTCGATTGTTTCTACGATCGCCATCAACCAAACCCAAAACATTCTTGATTCATATATCAAGCCATACTCTAACTTGTAAGTCAACTACTTTTTGGCATCGCCATCAACCTCATGCACGCACTTGTACCTTTTCTTTGGTTATGGTTTCGTTTACTAGGAGTACACTTAGGGACTAAGAATCAACCTAACGTTTTCTCAAACCCTTGATCCAACGTCAAGTGGTTACTTCCCTCATAAGTCGGTTGATTTTTACAATCACCATCACGCAAATTCAAACCTCGATCTTTTATTGAGTATTTCTTTTCTTAAAACTAAAATCTCTCTCTTTTCTCAAAAATACAAAAATACTTTAATCATATTTCTAATCTTTTCAGAAACCTTAAAAAATATACTTTCTTCCCTTTCAACCTAACCTTAGGTTTAGAGTTTCTTAACTCTATGTAGGTGTTTTGTCATAAACACTTACCTCTCCCGCTGGAACCTTGACCATAGTCAAGAGTTCCTCGCCCTTATTAAGGGAAAGTACGAATGCTCTTATTCCATTCCCGTCAGGATATGTAGGTACGAGATGCAATGTCTTGGTGAGCATACTTAGGAATAACACCTTAGGTCTCCCTTTTTCTTTTCACCCTTAGCAGAAAAATAATAAATAACACAATAAAACAAGAGGTTCCTATAGAGTACTACATATACTTAGGATGCTAGCATCTTCCCTAGGTATAACCAACCCCCGAACCTTAGATTCTCTTTTGCTTTTGCATTGCATAGCATTTTTATGGCTTATTCGATCTTATTCCCTTCCCTCAGATAAATTAAAGATCGGTGGTGAATTAAGATTTGTGAACCTAGTTAACTCAATAGCTATGGTATCTGATTCTCACCGTGACAACCTTCAAATTCAGCTTCTTTGTAAGACATTTATTCATAATGTAAGCAGCTGTAGTGACTGCTTCACCCCAAAACTTGTGTGGTGGGTTTTTCTGCTTCATCATGCTTCTTGCCATATTCAGTAGAGTTCTATTCCTTCTCTCAGCAAGTCCATTATGTCAAGGTATATTGGGAGTTTTTACCTCGTGCATAATGCCTTGATTGACACAGAAGGCTTCAAATTATTTTGAGATGTATTCTCCTCCACCACCAGTTCTCAAGATCTTAATATATTTATCACTCTTCTTTTCTATTAAGATTTTGAATTTTTTGAATACATTTAAAGCCTCACTCTTAAGCTTTATTATATATAGCCTTATCCTTCTTGTACATTCATCAAAAAATATGATGAAGTATCTGCTTCCCCCTAATGAAGATACTTCAAAAGGACCACATATATCAGAGTAAACCACCTGCAGTGCTGCACTAGCTCTTTTAGGTGCTTCAGAAATTAAGGAAAGCCTACTTTTCTTGTTATTTACACATACTTCACAAATGGCTTTTTTGACATTCAATTTTGGCAAGCCATACACCAGTTCTTTAGAATTCAAAACAGTAATACTTCTAAAGCTTAGGTGACCATACCTCTTGTGCCATAGATCTTCAAACTCTTCATTCACTGTTGCAGACAGGAACATCATCTTTTCACTTGAGATGTTGCATCTATATGTTCTATTCTTTGACATGTTTGATTTAAGCACCAAATTCTTCTTTGCACCAAACAAATTCAAAGAGTCACCATCCATAGTCACTGAGAATCCTTTCTCCACTAGTTGACCAATGCTCATGAGATTACACTTCATCTCAGGAACAGACATCACATCTTCATTAATGATTCTCTTTCCATCATTGCTTCTGATCACTATATTTCCACTTCCTTCAGCCACAAGATCTCTATTGTCAGCCAATTTGATGCTTGTTTTCTTGCTAGCATCAAAACTTGTCAACCATTCTCTATGTGATGTCATGTGATTTAATCACCCAGAGTCAAGAAACCACTCTTTATTCTTCACCCTTTCATCACTGGTAGTAGCCATCATCTACATTGTACTAGAATCATCTCCACGAGCCAAATTTGCTTCTTCATCATTCTTTTGACCTTTCTTGAACCAACATTCATCAGCAAAATGCCCATACTTCTCACAGTTGAAGCATTGCACCTTACTTTTGTCAAAGTCCCTCTTCTTGTTCTGACATATGCTAAAGCCTCCTCTCTTTGAAGATTCAGCCTTTTCTTCTCTCTTTTTCTTTTCATTGTTGGACCAATTTGCTTTTCTTTTTCCCTTCTTCTTAAAATTCTTCTGATTTCCCTCCTTCTTGGAAGTTTGAACATGAAATGCTTGTTGAACTGATCTTTCAAAACTTCCATCAAACACCAGGAGCTCACGTGCTTTCAATGTATTTTGCAACTCTTCAATCTCCATAGTTTTCACATCCTTTTCTTCTTGGATAGCTACAACAATGAAATTAAACTTTGGACTCAAAGATATCAGCACCTTTTCTACTACCATTTGATTTGTAATGTTCTCACCATAAGTTTGCATCTGATTAACACTGACTGTTAATTTTGAAAAGTAGTCACTTACCTTCTGATCTTCTTCCATCTGCATCATCCCATACTTTCTTCTATGGAATTGTAGCTTCACTTGCTTCACCTTTTCTCCATCAGTGTGATAATTTTCTAAAATGTCTCATGCTTCTTTAGATCTTGTCGCCTTAGAAATCTTCTCAAAGTGTTGATTGTCAACATTCTACTGAATGTAGAAAAGAGCTTTGCAGTCTTTCTTCTTGGCTTTCTTGAATGCATTTCTATGCGCATCAGTTGGATTTTCCACCAGATCCTCATAGTCCTTTTGCACAATTTCACTCACTTCTTGCGCTCCAAATGAGGACTTCATCAAAGCATTCCAACGATCCCAATTCTTACCATCAAGAACCAGAATATTTAATCCAAAACCATTGTTATTCATCTTACCTATAAAAAAACTATCACTCAGTGTTTCCCTTGGATTAAACCCCCTCACTTTTCACTCGTGTTTCCCTTGGATGGGAACCATACTCTAGATGCCAATTGTTAGAACAAAAGCACTATGATGAACACATAGCAAATGCGCAACAAGATTGCAAGATGAAGATAATAGCACACACACACACACACACACACACACACACGCACACACACACATACACACACACAAACACACTTTAATGTCTTGACATCTTTGAAGACATCTTGGAGGAGAAGAAGAAGAAAGAAGAATAGAGATAATTCTCATTATTTTATTTCATATTACAAGCTGATATTTATATGTGTTACACAATGTAACTAACTAACGACCAATTTGAATGAAACAAAATGCTAACTAATTAGTATACTGTACACTTGACAATTATGAATTAAAACTCAACATCTCCAACTCAAAATCTTCTTTTAATGTAATATCGATGTCATCAACTATGTGGCTTGTTACAGTCTTCGAAAACAAAATCAACAAAAACATCATGTTGATCATTTTAACAATTTTGTTATCGAACGAAGTTGCTTTGTGATCTATCACACTAGTGTCACCAATTTATATATCATTAAAGTTAAAACAAAATATTCAAGGTTATTCAATTGAATTGATGACAAATAATAATCCTTATACATATCTTAATTATTCTCCTTGAACCTTATGATAAAATATTATTTTATTTTTAGATTGATTGAATAAATAGTATATTTATTCAATATATAGTTAAAATACATTGTCTCATCAATAAATTCAAATTAAAGTTTATCTAGAAGAATAAAAAAAAATGTTTATATATAAAAAATCAACTTTTATATATATATATATATATATATATATATATATATATATATATATATATATATATATATATATATATATATATATATATATATATATATATATATATATATATATATATATATATATATATATATATATATATATATATATATATATATATATATATATATATATATATATATATATATTTATTTATATTTATATATATATATATATATATATATATATATATATATATATATATATATATATATATATATATATATATATATATATATATATATATATATATATATATATATATATATATATATATATATATATATATATATATATATATATATATTAAAATTTTATTTTTATATATCTATTGATTTCAAATGTTAAAATTTATTTTGATACCAAATTCTATTCATTCATTTTTATAAATCTAAAGGTCCGCGTTTATTCATTAAATTTTAATTTTTTTTCTATTTAAACAGTATCATTTATTTCTTTTTTCAAAAAGATAACAGCTCAAACATCCAAACAACCAAACAAACAACTAGGTGTAACTAAGTGTTAGGGTTGGATGGGGGAAGTCTAGAGAGAATAATCTGAAACATCTTTTCTTGATTATCCAAACGTTCCTTCATCTTGTCCTTGTCTTCTTTCAGCTCAGCAAGAGTTTTCAGAATTTTTGGAATGACTCCAAAAGTAGAAGTCCCAGCAGCAGTATTCAAATTTTTAGAAACAAGAACTAGTTGTTCAGAGTCACTATTTGCAGTTTGCTGGACATCTTCAGAGACAACTTACTTTCCTTTATCAGTTGTGACATTAACCAAGGCATCATTCTGATTCCTTTCTTCTTCCTCTTTCTTAGGGGCAAGAAGACATATAGGAGCAAATTTCTACTTCAAGACTTCCATGGCAGGTACGAGGCACGAATGGAGATTATTTTTAGCTAATTTGTATCCAAAACTCTTCATCTTTGAGATTTTGGAATCAACTCATTTCCTGTAGGATTCCCAAGCTGAATCACTTTTTGCTGAATTAACAGATTTGAGACTAAACTGCATAGCAGCATCCTGACAATTCTTGAACTCTAGATCAAATTTTTGCAGCATCTTACCAACATTAGGATTTTTGGCCTTAGAGATGTTAAGGAATTTAATGGTTAAGTCGTAAATATTGGGGTTGGGATCAGGACCATACATACTGGGTATGATAAGGGAGGGAAGATCTTCATAAGCCTCTGATTGAGGAGCATTGGTTAAGTCATCAAAAGTACCCTTAGACAGTTGAATATTTGAATTTTCTGATTGGGGAGCATTAACAGATGAAGATATGATGGGTGTTGGTAGAGATGATGAATGGTGTAAAGAGATCATATAGCCAAAAGAAGAACGTTGTTCAGGTAATCATTTTTCAGACACAATTTCTTTGGAATGTGATGGTCGTGGAGTTGAGATAGTGATGAGTGATGGTGATGGAGTGGACAATGTTGGTAAGACAACATTGGAAACACCAGAATTAGAGACG